>JAQMYL010000005.1:20362122-20374314 GCA_030014365.1 Clarias pachynema | reverse complement strand
TGTATATTGGTATTATTGGTGTAATGAAGGTGCAATGAAGTATTTTGAATATGAATTTAAAGTGGCATTGTTTAAAGTGACATTGTTAAGAGTCTAGTGGGGCAATTTGTTTAATTGTTTTTGATCAATTTGTTTTGACAGAAATCTGATTAATCTATCAAGATCATCTGATCATTCTAATCAAGATTAGATTAGGCGTTACGGTTTGTGCTGGGCCGTCACATATGAATAATGTTGCAATTTGAATTTTGTCTTAGTTACATAATCAAATACATCATTTGAAATTAACAAATATTGTATGCTTACAAAAATACAAGTTGTGTGCTTACAAAAATACAAACATATAACTACATAAGTGTGATTAGTATTTCTAGTCAAAACCAGTTTTTAACGAGTAAAGTAGCTGAGGTGGAGGTATGTAATGTAATTAGAACACTATAGTGACACCGATAGAGATAATGGCATTTCACTATTTATGATGTCATTTATGAGATGAGGCCTGGCTCACGATCTAGTTCTAGTTCATTCCAAAGGTGCTCAATATGGTTGAGATCAAGTTCTTCCACACCAAACATGTCTTTACAGTCTTTACTGCTTTTGTGCACAGTCGGACACAGTCATTTTGGAAAACAAAAGGGCAGTCCCTAGACTGTTATTACAAAGTTAGAAGCTTTGCATTGTCCAAGATATCTTGGGATGCTGAAGCATTAGGATTGCCCCTCACTATGGATAAGGGGCCTGAATGAAACACCGGAATTCAATAATTAACAGGAATTGCTCCTCAGCAGTAAAAGATGCTGTAGAATTAGCAAAACAAGTAACATCACAACTGGAAAACATTTAACCATTAATGATGAAAAATGACAATGTCAGAGAAAAGAATGTCAGAGGCCAGTGCACTACAGTACATGTAAACCAGCAGTACAGTACATGGGATCTGAGCAGAGTTGAAGCAGTGGCTACGTGTCAAAAGCACTAGGAAACATGTTAAAGAAACATTATGATAAAACATAAGAAGAACCAATATTGTACAGAATATGGGTATAACATTTGTGTCTGCATTAGGCGAGATCAAGGAGAAACACTGGCCTGAAACTTTCATGGCTGGATCGATCACCATGGAGACAGAAAGAAGGGCAATCAAAGTTCACCCTCCATTAGATTTTACATCCTGTAAGGGGAAGACATAGGCTTGTGTCCCATCGACTTCCTGGCGATAGTATTGGCTGAAAATGCTGCACTACTCAGCTGACAGCAGCACTAACGTCAAATATCATCAACGGTCAACTGAATGTATCAGACATGACACAGGAAATTTATGCTAATAGAGTAAAAGCCGTTCCTCCGAGAGTTTAACTGTTTTTTAAAAGGGAACTACATTAGTGTCTAAAAAAGGTCTGTCAAACAAGAATATTTAGATCCATTTGAACATTTTTCTCAAATACAAGTCCCCATCAGTGTTGCAGGTCTAGTCACAGATTAACAATTCAATCCTGACAAGAACAAACAAGTGTTCATGTGGAAAGTTATACTTAAAGGTGTATAAGGAGCTAAGATGAGTCTTGTCTAGTGGTTAAGTCAGTAAATAAAATTACTTTGTCAGAGTCTATGTTGGCCAGCAGAGTTCAATTAGAGCTAGTATCAGGATGCACATCACTTTCAAAGAATGAGATAAAATATTTATTTATTTACAGTAAGGCCTTGCCTTACTTTTGGATGTAGGTATACAGTAGGTGATAAGATTAGATTTTCAAGTATAATTCACATCTCAAGTGAGTACACTGAGTCCTGATTTGCTAATGGCTCTTCGGCTTAAAATATGTTTCATATTATATAAATAATAGACATTTGATGTTACATACTGTATTAAACTGACTCCTGTATCTCCTATGTGTTGGCTGCCTGATAGTGTTAGCAATTTAGTCTGATTTTGCGTGTGCAGTCAGATCTGCCAAGTCGAAATCAAATTAATACCAATATAATCAGGTGCAGTTGAACTCAGATGATTTGGTGCTACACCGTTATGATACCGTTATGTAGTATTACCTACATTTTCATGAAGGTGGTTCATCCAAAGCATCATCTAAGTGATCATATGTATTTTTAATGATTCATTCTTGAAAGACAACTTTGCAGGCCGTCAGTGCTATATACAGATTCAGGGTTGTTTTATACAAGGTGGTATCAAAAAGTTTTTGAACAAACCAACAGATGGCAACACAAGGCTGCACGCACAGTCACAGGGTGCACCGACCTTCATAAGTCAGTGTGCCAAAATACATCATTGTGTACATTGGGAGCTGTGCAACTGGTGGTATTCTGACCACATGAGTTTACATGTCTGTGATTTCATCATGGATAGCAAATTAGAACAAAGAGTGAACATGAAATACTGTGGGTGAAACTGGGCAAATCTGCCACAGAGACGTTTGGCATGATTCGGCAAGTTTATGGTGACGCTGCAATGAGCCTTTTGAAGTGTTTTGAGTGGCACACACGCTTCAAGAATGGAAAAAGGGAGCTGAAAAACAGCACTGGAAGATGACGAGACATCAGGAAGACCTTCCACATGCTTATCCACTGAAAATGTCAAAACCATTCAGCAACTTGTGGATGATGATAATCGGAGAACAATCCACAACATTGCTGCCACTGTCAGTGTGTCATACGGTACAGGCAATCCTCACATGTGATTTGAACGTGTGTTGCTGCAAAGTTCGTCCCCAGGCTGCTGACCCAGGAGCGGAAGAAACGTCCTGTTGAAGTCTGCCAAGAACTCCGTCAGCATGCCATGGGTGACCCGTCCTTCATGCCAAGGATCATTACCAGGGTCGAAACTTGGGTGCACAGGTATGACCCTGAGACGAAGCAACAGTCTTCACAGTGGAAGTCTTCACATCATCTCCACGACTGGAAAAGGCGAGGCAGGTCCGTAGCTCGACCAAGTGCATGCTCATCGTCTTTATCAACAACCGGAGCATTGTGCATCGATAATTCGTCCCCAGGGAGGATGTATGGCAAAAGTGACTGGATCTGTGCCGCACGAATTTTGAAACTTTTAAATATCATACACCTCATACACCCGAGAAAAATTACTTCCCATTCAAGAAACTTTAGAAATGCCATTTTCTTTGTCCAGCTTCATCCTCTTCACTAGTACATTTATCCATCTTTTAAAGATTTTTTTCAAAAGGACATCATGTTTATTTTGCTTACAGGAGAAATATCTGGCTGTGGTGGGTGCGTAATATTTTCTGCCATAATTTTCTTTTCCAAACAGACTGAGAGGGGGCAGAAAGAAGCAGTGTTAGGGGTGTGTCTATAAAAAGACAGACAGGAAAAACAAACATACTGTAAGTTCAGCCCAAAGGAGAGTTATCCAGTGATGCGTTTTTCTCAGCCATGTACACTTGTGACGTAAATCATTTTTTGTATCATGTTCTAAATATTATTTGTACTAGTAAGAAATAAAATAATAATGCTTTTTTAATACCTTAAATATATTTGCACTGCAAATGAGCAGGCCTCTGGGATTTTCTCATGATTATGTAAAGTATATTTTTTAATTAATAGCAATTGCCTTAATTATCCAAAATGCTCATGCTGACAAATTTAGCTGAAACTTTTCAGTAACTTGTCATTTTGTCATTAACTTTTCAAAATGGTCATGGAATACGTTGAGGGTTCCACCTATCTTTGATTTGTGTGTTAGTTATGTGAAGATTTTTACTTTTTCTCTTGTAGCCGGATTCATGGTAGGTGAAGAAATACTTGACAAACACAAAATTAAGTCAGGAGCAATGTGCACCGGCTATGCCAAAAGCAAGGGTGCTTTAACAGCAACAGAAACATAATAATGTGTAGCAGTCATTACTCATACACTTTCTTTGTGCTGTTCAGTCTTCAACACTGAGGACCATCTGTTGGGTTTCAGTATGTAAGAACACCCACAAACAGACTTACATCCAAGGATAGTTTTATAAGTTCGACTAATATAAAAGCTTTTTATCTCCTTAATATACCCAGAAAATGCACAATGACTGGCTGATTGTTCGTATATATGTGTGTGTGTCTGTGTGTGTAGGGGTAATAACAGAAAACAAATAAGAGAGAACAAATGTCCTACAACACCCATGTTACAGGATGCGATCTTTTCTTTTCCTTCTTTTTTTCCATAGGTCTTAAAACCAAGAGTATTTTAGTCATTTTTTATTTTGCTGTTCAGTGGAACCTTGGATTGCTAGTAACTCGGTCTGTGACTGCTTTGCAAGACAAACAAATTTGTTAAATAAATTTTGCCTTGTTAAATGAGCGAGGTGCTGATATACGAGTACTGCCATACGTTTACACTTTATCTGCCGTGCGTCATGTGATCACAACTGAGCCAGTGGTCCTTCTCTCTTGCGATGTGGGATTGTGCGTAATCGTCTCCCATGCTCAGTCTCAGTGCGCATCCGTCACTTATATGGTCAACATCCATGTGCGCGTATACTGTCTACTATAACATTCCGACCACGTGTGTGTGTCCCTGCATAAAGCATTTTTTTGTTTTGCTCGTTTCCAAGTGTAGTGACTGTTCTCTAATAACTTTACTGCAACAACGGACCCTGTGAAAAAAATTCTGTTGTAGTGTCACATTTCCGCAGAATCCTCGAAAGGAGGCAAAAGGAAGTGTTATTAGAGAGGTTCCATGTTAAAGTCACGCAGAAAGAAGAAGATTCCAGTAACCACACAGAGACTCTGTCAGAGAGGAGTGGTTCCGTTAGTGTGTGTGTGTGTGTGTGTGTGTGTGTGTGTGTGTGTGTGAGTCATCCTACACAGTAGCCCACCCCATCCACTGCTTTGTCTCTCGTCCAACACCAGTTATGAGTCTTTTCAAAGGTAAAGTGCAGGTTAATTTGTTTTATTTTTACTTTATATTTTGCATTAATTATTGTTATATGAATATTTTTGGATTGTGGAACGAATCATCTGAGTTTACATTATTTCTTATGGAGGAATTTGCTTCAATATATGAGTGCTTTGATATACAAGCATGCTTCCAGAATGAAAAATCCAAGATTTAACTGCATAGAGCTTAGGATCGTGCAGTGTAGAGTGATATATGCTTTTTTTTTTGAACGAAATAGGGAAATAGGCAATATGATGAACTGAATTTTATTACATTTTATTACAACTACCCAAACATGACTGAGCAAAGATCTGTGCACAGATACACGTTTCTACTATTGCTTTCAGTTGTATCTATGACCAAAAAAAATAAATAAAAATATGCTCATTGTGAGAGTTCTACATTTTCGCCACATCATTCCCATATTTCAGTAGTAGTAAAATTTACATGTTATAAAAGTAATGATAATTTATGTTCTGTCTGATAACCAAACTTACCCAGTTGAATGTCTGAAGCCTCTCTGATAATGCACACCAGCAGGGTTCAATATAAACACGTTTTTTTTTTTTTTTTGTCATTGAATGTGTTCAGCACAGATCTGTGCTGCTTGAGTTTTAAGAGTTAATTGCAACACAGAGATGCAAAACTAAGATGCTTATTCTGTTTTTAACAACAGACACAGTCAGAAAGTAGGTTTACAACAATCCGGTTGTAGATTTAGATCCAGAGTGATAGTGACAAGGAAACGGGTAAGAAACCTTGAAACGAACCAAACTCAAAAGGTTCAACACATCAAGCTTCTGGACACAGCGTGAGACAGTGAGATTATACTATATATTTACAATATATATTTGTACATAATAAAAGCAAAAACAAGCCCCATGATAGTACTGATTAAACAGAAGAAGAAAAAATCTTTAGCTTGGACTATTTTTGGATTTTGCCTTTAAGGCTGTGTTTACATTACACTGAAACTGCAAGTAGGAGAATGGTACAAAGCAATAATAGTGTGATGGCAATGCACATCTATCTTATGTTTCAGAAGCTCTTATGTTGTGCATACTGTGAGTGTAAAAACAGCTTTCCTCTTCAGAGATAGATTTTTAATAGCCCTTTATCTCAGCATGCTTATGGTTCAGCCAAGTTCACATCACTGAAGCTGGAAAAGGTAGGATCCTAAACACATTACAGTAAAATATCCCAATTGCTTTGCTTTTGCTAAACCATGATCAGACCAAGTGTTATTTGTTCAATGCTAGGCATTATTAATGATTCTGATAAGATTTGAGGGAATCATTTGTTTTTAGAGAAATACACCCCTATGTAGGAAATGTGGTGACATATCCCTTCAAAATAACCATAGCAGCAAATCCACTTGTCTTATAGCACAGAGTATAAGCACTGTTTAAAACACTTCATATTTTATTTACCTTTCAGTCTTTAGCAAATATTGTCTTTCTGTAAATAAAAGAATAAAGGACAGATTGAAATACACACTCCCCCCCCCCTCCCCCCCCAAAAAAAAAATTTAGCCTGCAATTATACTGTATGTACACCAGTTGCAAAAAAATTGAAAAACTATTTAGACATCATAAACTTGAGTGACTCATTATGCCTTTGTACACAACGATATGCATTATTAATATTAGACAAAAATAACTAGACAATTATTATGCTTACATAACCAAAGGCATTCATCCTTTTTAGGTAAGTATCTATACTGATTTATTTTTGTCAACTAAAATAGATGTCACTGCATTCAGCCTGGAACCTTCCTGTAACTGAAACCACCAAGTGTGTGTATATAGTATTCATGTTCTCCCCGTGCTTAGTGGGTGTCCTCCGGGTACTCCGGGTTCCTCCTACAGTCCAAAAACATGTAGATTAGTCTAGCTGGTGTTCCCAAATTGCCCGTAGTGTGTAAACGTGCGTGTGAATGTTGACCAGAGGTCCTACCACAGTTGGTCACCATTAGCCTTCATGGTCCCTAGTTGGACTACAGGAGTTCCTAGATGGATGTATGGAGGGATGGAACTTGTATTAAATGTTCCAGGAAGATAATACAAGATGGTACAAAACAGCAAATGGCAGAGAATCACTTGGTATTTTAGATACAGAAAACATACCTATAACAAATCTATATATTTCCTCTATCACATATTAATGCAAACACAAATAATATGTTCCTTTTCCTGATCCGAAACCTGCCTGGTTTTCTGAAAAAAAAAAAAAATCTTCTACGTACTGTATATTTTTAATCTTGGTGGTATACAGTATTAATTGAGGTTACGATTGTATTGTATCATTAAACAACTGAATAGTTTGATATACAGTACAGTAATGGTATTTATCAATGGCACCAACTTTCTATCAGTTTAGTGCCCCAAATATCTTTGTCTCTATCTGTACAGATTCAGTACTGGAAAGTATTCCCTCTTTCTATTGTTCCAAATTTTGTTACTTACCTTAAAATGGATTCAAATCACTTTTCTCATCATTTCCACAAAAATAAATAAATAAATAAAGACTGAAATATCCCATTTACATAAATATTCAGACCTTTTGTTATGGCACTTGCGGTTGAGTTCCGGTGCATTTTTCTTCTATTAAAGGTCCTTGAGATGCTTCAACAACTTGATTGGTCCTCTTGTGCCTAATTGAATTCATTGGACCAGAAAGGCACACAGCTGTCTATCCCACAGTAAATGGTGTATGTTGGAGTAAAAACAAAGCCATGAGGTCAAGAGAATTAGCTTGAGACCTGTGAGAGAGGATTGTGTCAAGACACAGGTCTGAGGAAAGATACAGTACAAGAAAACTTCCCTTCTACAGTAAGTGCTCATGCTGGGAGTCTATTTCTGTTCATTCTGACCATATGATCGCACCATTTTAACCTTTTCTCTCTGATCTTGTTTATTATTGTCATTTCAATAATCCATATAACAGTGCCGGAATTACCAACGTGTTATACAGTAACCTTTGTATTGATTGATTGATATTTGACTACCACATCTTGTTCAATTTTCCAAATACCACTAAAGCATGTCCAAGGGCGAAGGGCCTTGATGTCCTTTGTTGTTTGTCCATCCTCCGTGATGAGCTCTCCTAGATATGCAAATTCACTAACTTGCCTCAGTTCTTCTTCTTCATCTAATTGTACAACTATTCTCTCTTGATGTTTCCCATCAAGTTGTTTATCATTTCTGCATTGATTTGAATTTCGTAATCTTCAATGCTTCACACAGTGCATCTAAGAAAATATTTAATAGATTATGGGGACGAATTGCATCCTTGACTGACACCTATTGCGACCCAATACCATTTCATCACCCGACCACACTTATTGATGTACTGTAAAAGTCTTTTAATAATATGACAAGTTAATCTAGAATACAATAGATCCTAGGAACTTACCATAGTTCTTGTTGCCGCCCTATGCAGACAAAATGCCTGTTTGCAAACTATAAAATTGTTGTACAGTGTTCAATTCTCCCAAAAGTAGTTCCCTGCCAACTGTCGAGTTACAAAAAGCTGACAAATTGTTCCTTTTCCTGATCCGAAACCTGCCTGGTCTCCTGAAAAAAAAAAAATCTTCTACATACTGTATATTTTTAATCTTTGCTGCAGCGCCCTTGTGAACACCTTATCAGGAACACTTTAAAAACCTGATGCCTCTGCAGTCTTGTTTATCATTTTTCTTATGCAGTGGAACTGATACAGCTTTACCCCACTCTGTTGGACATTCTTTCACCATATACAGTATATTTTGTTGCATAATGCCTTCATAATTTCCACTGAGCATTCTCCTTGAGGCTGCAGCATTTCTGCTGTTATATTGTCCTCTCCAGGATCCTTCTTACTCCCCATCACTCCCCTTGTACGAAGTTCTCCATATGTACATGGTTATTTGCACCGCTCAGTTCCTGTAACAGGTTGGTGTCCGCAGGGTTCTTTACATTATATAAATCTTTGAAATACTGCTCCCATCTTGTTTTAACTTTGGTTTTGTTATGCAATACTTTCCCTAACTTGTCTTTGACTGTCGGCAGTTTTCAGTAGAATGTACTACATATTTCTTTTATTGTAGGGTAGAGGTTTTGTGTCTACTGTTGTCCTTGAGCACACTTGTCAACTTCTAGAAACGTGTTGTTGTGCCATTCCTCTTTATATTCCCAGGCCTTCTGTTTCATTTCTCTCATTTTCATATTACACATTTTTTCTGTTCTCTTCACTAAGTAATTGTATAGCCTTTAGTTCTTTCCAAGGTTACCCAATTTTAGCACTTCCTGAGAAATCCACAGTGGTTTCTCTAATCTTTTTCCATGTTTCTTCTAATGACAATTAAGACACATTTGGTTTGTTCTTCCATTTGTTCTTGCATTTCTGTACTTTAAAAAAATATTATATTTAAAAAAAATTCTAGTAAAAAAATATTCTATACTTCAGTAAAATTATTTCATTGCTTAACTAATCTGTCAATCTGACCTGTGACTTGCACTCCCATTTTCACTGATTTTAACATAACCTTTATACAAGCCGTTAATAACTGATGATCGGAAGGATTATCTGGTTTACAGAATGCTCTACACCTTGTTGGACTGCTTATTCACCATTTACTAACCAGAATGTACCCAAACATATTCTTTGTTGAATCACTGTCTGGGGATTCCCAAGTCCATTTTGCCTTCTTTTGATAAAATGTTGTTTACCATCAAGTTTGCATACCATCAAAATGTTCATTACCATCAAGTTATTACTGAGACAGAAATACATCAATCTCTCTCCTCTCTTATTCTCCTCACCATATTCATATTTCTCTATCACTTTTTCGTATTTTTCCAGTCATGTCCAACATTTGCATTAAAATCCACCATCACTTTTACCAAGTCATGGTTCGGCATGTTGTTTAGAGCTTCCTGCAATGTGGTACAGTATGTGGTTCCTTTGAGCTAGCAGTTGGTGCATAACCTTGTATGATTGTATCTCTGTCAGCTGACATCCTGAATCTTGCCTTCAGTAACCTTGAGTTAAGTGCCTGGTAGCCAATAGGAGCTCTGATTGCTTCTTTCTTTAAGATCAGTCCAATGACTTACTGATACTTTGCTGAATGCCCAGAGTAAATGATTTTGTATTCTTCTTTGTCAGCTCCAGTCCATCCGGACTTCACTTATCCCAATGATTGAGCACGTCAGATTCTGGAGCTGAAATAAAAGGATATCCAACTGCCATGCTGCATATAGTGTCCTTAAATTCCACATACTGTACCTTAAATTCCATGTACAAACATATTCTTCTAGGCGAGGATTTAGTTTTTTGATGGTCATGTCGTCTGCTCGATTATTATTGTTGTTGGTCATCATACTAAAATTCCTTGGAATGCCAGGGATTGACCAATGCTCAAGTAAGTAAGGAAGATATTGAGTTATTTACCTCACACACCTTGAGGTGTCCTTTTATCACCCTGTTTTCTTTCAGAGTTTCCCTCTCTTTCATCAACACTGCCTCCTGCGTTGGCCAGCTATTTTCAGGGTTCCTGACAGGTCTGTCCGCCTTGCATATCGCCCAAGGTGGTTCAAAGCCCTACCAGCAATCCCCTACTTTGAGGAGCAGATAGGTCTCAGGAAGGGTTGTTTTTTTCTATAGTATGCTATAAAAATGCCATCACTGAGAAATAAAAAAGTTTTTTATGCCATTAGATCCTGCATCTCTTACACAGGGAAAAATGTTATATAAAAGATTTAAAACATTTCAAAAGAAATTTGGACTCCTTAGTTCAGCAGAAGTATTAAACATTTTATAAGCAACCCTTATAAATGCCATATGTTTTGTTACATGACCATGGTGTTTTAAGAAAAAAATATATTTTGACTTTTAGCCATGCTATTATATAAACCAGACAAAATGACATTCCTCTCCTTCTTCTGCTCTAGGTTTTGTGCATCTCATTCGTTTTGCTGCAAAATGAGACCCATATATCTGCTCTTGGCTGACTGAGCTGCTTCTCTAAAGCTTCAACGTCCATAAACCCCACAATGATCAATACAGTGATGTACAGTGACGAGACTTCCTATACTTTACTATTAATGCTCTGTCAATCTGCCCAAGGCTTGAGTCATGGAATGAGCTGTAGATAAAGAGGAAGGCAGAAATCTGAGCTTTAACTCTCTAACTATGGACCACCACCTGTCTGTTATCCTTTACTGCTTTTACAAAATGAAAGGATACTTTTAACTTTCATCATCACACTGGGAAAAAGAAATCTTCTTACTAAAAGATATTACTTCTTATATTTGATATACTGTTTTCATTCATTATCATAAAATGATTATTATCTGATTATTATGAATAAAACAAACCTAAGATTATTATACATATTTATTAAAAATTTAGGTTTCAAATTGTCTTCCAATAAAATAGTAAATTTTCAAGCTTGCATGTAGTAAAACAAATATCTACTCATAGGCTTCATATTCTTATATTTGTTTTAGAATCTAATAATGAAACATATTAAATAAGGTTTTCTTCATTCAAGATTTTTTTTTTTTTTTGCTAAGATATCATTTCTTTGTTGTCTCCTTAAGGGAAAGAAAAGATTACATATCAAATATGATTCTGTTGCCAACCATCTTTTACATAAAGTGACTAAAAGCAAAGAATGACACCTGAAGTTGGTGGTTGAATATAATACTGATTGTATAATAATGCCAGATAATAAAGCTGATGAGTTTTCAGCTTACATCTTGTATAGTTTACTTGAATCACATTTACTGTAAGATCAACAAATGTAAAGTTTTTTTTTAGACACATGAATATAAATCATGAATAAAAGGCTTGAAATTAATAAAAACATGATAAAAAAAAATGAAGATGGAAAAAATAAAACACAAAATAGTTTGCCCATATTGTATATAATGTTTTTATTACTTACAAAAGTATTGATTTTTTATTTAACTGTTTAGCTATTCTTCTTCTGAACATATTAGACACATTTGTATATACCTGGGCTTACTAGTGGAAAAATGCATGTACAGTATACCTGTATAACTTCTTTATTTGCATATCCCTAAGATCAACATTGCTTTTTTCTGATGACTGATACCTTTTTACTGGTTGATCAAGCAGTTTCTTATTCAATATATACACTACCGTTCAAAAGTTTGGGGTTACTTTCTAACTCCATGATGGTTCCTGATTTTTATTTCTTTCTACATTGTAAAGGAATCAATGAACAGTTGATATTGAGATGTGTCTGCTACTTCTGCTCTGTAAAGACTTCATAACGCCTCTAATCTGAGGTGCTG
>JAQMYL010000005.1:20345293-20356180 GCA_030014365.1 Clarias pachynema | reverse complement strand
CGTTCATTAATCGTAATCGAGTTAAAATGTTCAATTAATCGAGATTTTGATTTTAGGCCAAATCGCCCAGCCCTAGCAGACCCCTTAAATTTTTTTTATTTGGCAACTTAAGCAGTCCGATACTGTATCCCAAGTACTTTGCTTAGGTCAGCTCCATGTGGAACATTTTTGGGTTTGCCGTCAGACCAGCCCTTCTGAGTTCTTCAAGGACCTTTTTCAGGTGGTAAGTTCAAGTTGGTCCTCCCTGGATAATCACATCAACCAGGCTGCGGCATACAGTATGGTCGGTGCTGGCAGAATACAATGTCCATCAAATGCTGGAAAGTGCCTGGGGCGCCTGCAGGTCAAAGGGGAGGACCCTGTATTGCCAGTGGCCCTGATCAGTATTAAAAGCTTTTATTTCTTAAGTGTCAGCTGTGCATCATGAAGCATTTTAGCTAGGTAGGGTTGCAAACGGACAATCCTGCTGGGTGGAGTTTTGATTTTGGGTTTTATGAGGTGGATGATCCCCAGTTCTAAGTAGAACACATCTAGGAACTGTTCTCTGAGCTTGTTCAACTCTTGTTGCTGCAAAGACGAAAGGTCCTCACCTTGATGTACTAGCTCATGATTCTTTGCTCCGGGAAAGAGAGAGGCAAGAGCTGAAATGATTAGTAATGGTCCAATCCATTTTATTAAAAGATTTACATGATAGAGCACGTGGCTTTTTTCTCTCATTGCCTGTCTGGGGGTGATAGATGGAGGTGCAGATCTGCTTCACCTGCAACAGCTGACAAATATTTGCCATTAATTTGGACATGAAAGGGGTATCTTGGTCATTGAGGAGTTCCTTTGGTAAGCCCACGCACCTGAAGAGCAGCACCAGCTCCTTGGCAATGACTTTGGAAGTCACTTTCTGAAATGGAAGGGCCTAAGGGTAGTGCGTGGCATAATCCATTACTACCAAGATGTAGTCATGACCCCTCGCTGATTTTGAAAATGGGCTGACCAGGTTCATCCTGATACACTCAAATGGTGTACTGATAAAAGGCAGAGGAATTAGTGGGACATGGGTGCAGTCCTCTGGCACTCAGGACACCGTTGACAGAAATTCTGTCTCAAGCCCCATCCAATGGAAGCGATCCTTTATCTTCTCCATTGTGTTATTCACTCCAAGGTGTCCACAGAGAGGGTGAGAGAGGGCTAGGTGCATCACGACATCAACCTTTCTTTGCGGAACCATTAGGAGGTCACGTAGAGGTCACACTTCTTATTGTGTGGTAGTATAGAAGTCCCCCAAGGATGAGGAAGTATGGCACCCATCAACCTCAGCCTCTCCCTCTATCGCTCTCACTTGTGTTTTAGGCCCATGTCTTCTTTCTACTGTAGGGAAAAGTTGCCCTCACACAAAACCTGCTAAAGCAGGGATAGAAATGGGTTAGCGATGGGAGGGTTCTTTCTTCTTCTTTTTTCGGTTGTCCCGTAGACCGGGCTGATCACATGTGTCAATGGCGGTGGTGAGTGAGGCTCTGGCATTGCAAACGCTGGCAGTGAAGGCAAAGAAGTTCTCTTAGCTATTCTGACCACCAGCCCATAGCCTTTGGAGTGCCACAGGTCTGAATGGTTTAGATCGAGTGGTGTGCTGCAAGGTCTCCCGTTTTGGGGGGTCCTCTCTTTTCTCTGGCTCAGGGGAGAGTACCAGGAGTGCGAGCTCTAGGGCATCTGAGTGGCAGATAGTAAGAGGTGCTGACTCTGGGCCTGCCGTCACACTAATATGAATGCATATATAGAGACAGAACCATTTTATATAATTATAACAGTTATTAAGTGTTACAGTATAAAATACATAGACTTAAATGTGTGGGGGGATTTATTTTAATCCATAGCATCTTATGTTCAAGTGCCAATCAGTGGAGATGGTGGTGATGGTGAATTGGTTTCAAGATAAATTCTCCTTATCAAGCCACAGGCAAACAAATCCAGAATGCAAAGCACAGTCAAGGGCAACAAATAGGTATAAGTTAGATGATGTTCAAACAATGATACTTGTGCAAGAGACAAAAACATGAACCAGAAACCCAAAACTTATTCATATCCGTGGTATGGGAAATCTTTTCAGGAAGCCAACTGAGACAAAACCTATAATCTCTGTCCTGTGTGTGGTACAGCATATGCCACCACTTTAACAGTCAATAAAATGTAATCAGATGAACTTTTATAGCACCTTGTATGATTTTACACAAAACTGTATTATGCAGATGTCTTTTATCTGACACTAGCTGCTACACACTACAGCAGACTCTGTCTCACATGCGTGGTCCTAAATATTAAATTGACGCATTTTATTATTAAATTATGCAACTTCCCACCCTAATGCATAACTGGTTACTTTATGTGCAGTTAACATTTAACAATGAGTAACGGAAGCGTCTAGTACAAACTCAATAAGAAAATGTTTTATTTATGTTCATATCAGAAATAACCAGTAGGATGCATGTACTGTACAAACTAATGACTTATGACTTACAAACTGCATTGTATGAACTTGAGATACACAAATACTTTTCATATTTTATCATTTAAAACTAGGCATAATAAGCAGCATATCACTACTGGTTAGGCACTCGATTCAGACATCAATAAAAATCTGAATTCTTTCTTTTATCCTGTACTTAAACAAATAAAAAACCAAACCCTCCATAACTGCACTTTCTAACAGTGATATCAACGCAAAAATATTCCTATTATGATTTGAATGGTGTGAATTCGAAGGGTATCTGGCTTCTCTTGTGATAGTGCTGAGAGATCAGTTTGTCAACGGTATGACAGTAGTCTAATTTGATTAGTTAAATCTTCATTTGTTGTCAGCCTGGCTTCCCTTGGCATAGTTCTACCTAATTAAAGTTTAATCATGATATGATCATAGTTTCATGTGATTGGTTATTCTTTAAAATTTAAAAAGACAATTAAGCCTGTCTTTCCTTCGGACATGACATTAGTCTACAGTAGGAGGGCGATACAGTGTTTCACCACACATTCATCACATAAGATTCTAAAATACTAAGTATAGTAAAATACTTTAATGTATTTAAGGTATTAAAATGACAAGTACAGTCAAAAAACTGGGAAAGCCTGGTTTTCCTTGGCATCTGGGAAAAAATGCTACTGTTCGTACCCATACACACTGTCACATGTAATCGAAAGGTTTGGTATTGATAATTACTGGACACCGAGCATACATTTGAGTGAGGTTCATTTTATACTGTGTAGCTGTGATGCGGAATTGAGTTCAGGTGCATATGATCAGTAAATCAGTGTCCATAAACGTGTCATTCTCTCATTCACTCTTTGGTTTGGAACTGTAAAGGGCAGCCATGTTTGTAGGCTGCTCAGAATTATCTAATTTGGAAAGCAACACATTTCCCAGCTTTGAAGTGACATCAAGGAATTTATAATCTTGTTCTGGCAGCACTGTCCACTGTTTTGAAGACTTGTGCCAGAATTTAATTGATTTTTCTTAATCTGTAAGTTCATCTAATCATAGTTTTGATTGCCAGTGGATTCAACCATGACTTACAGAGTGTGAGCAACATTTAGAAATGGTTCACAAAATATTCCATTAACTGCTTTATCCAGGTCAGAGTTCAGAGCGTATCACAGGAACACTGGGTATGAGACTGAAATTCACCCTACAAGAGCATATTTCAAACATTTTATTCTTTTCAAATGGTATCTGGTAGTGCGAAAACATTCAAAAATTAAGTTTTTTTAAGCTTTCTCTCTCTCTCTCTCCCTCGCATACATTATGATCAATTAAAGCATCTTTTATTTTTAAAAAAAAGTTGGCTTGTACAATATGTAGAAAGCTGTTTGTAGGCCAAAAAGCTGCAGACAGAGGATTGAAGACTTTGGTGAGTCAGACTGATCTCTGACTAATAATCCCGATATTACACATGCAGGTATTTCAACAGAATATAGAGCAGAGTTAATTGTTTTGGACATTACTGTCCTCCATTCAGTTAAATAGCATTTTGAAAACATGGCGGGGTACAATGCACTCCTGCATTAGTAATTTTTCAGACAACCTACCACAAGAGAAATGTACCCTCCAGCAGTAATTAAGAAACTTTAGTGTTATGAAATGTTCTGTCAATCTGGATTTTGTCATGATAAAGTAAGTTGCCAACTGTGCATAGTTCAGTTCTACCTGATCAAACCGAGGTCTCAAAACAATTAAAAACTGTGTCGAACGTAATGTTCTTCTCTGGGAAGTATAAATGTGGGAGGGAATGATTGATTTTCTTGGTTTTATTTGTAATCCAACCCTCTTATTACCCTTTTTCATGTAAGCATCTCTCTCTTGGGGCCAAATAATAAGATGAGAAATAATTCTACCTGTTTTCTCACTGGGAAAAATACAGCATTAATATAATCTCAGCCAGGCACTTTTACACAAAATACTAAGTCAACTTACTGTACGTATGTCTGTAACAATGGACCGCCTCCATATAATTAGTAACACTGTTGAGGTCATTACTATCCATGAGCACAAATTTGCTGCATACAATCATTTCTTCGATTAACGTTTAAAATGTACTGTATGTGTAGTTTCTCTTGCAGTTATACTGAGATATTTTGCTTCCATTGATGATCAAGGTGACAAGTTGTGCTCCCTTGAAATATATATATATATATATATATATATATTAAAAAAAAAAAAGCTTACCTATTGATTAATATACTGTATGTTTTGATAAAAATAGAAACTGAACCAATAATCGTAAATAACTTAAACATATATCATTTTGATAAGAATTTTAAAATGACTGACATAAAGACATGCATTTTAACTGCATAAGTATTGCAATTTGGAGCTGAATATAATTAAGAACTTGAATTAATACACTCAACAGAGCAGTAAAACTGGTGTTAGCTGAGACCACTGTTTGACGTTAATAGTGGCAAACGATTATAAGGAACATTAATTAAAAAGCAGTTCCCAAATAGGCCTCCCTAAATATGTATGCTCTATATATGATTATCCCCATTATATGTTACATAAATGAGTGCAAAGGTAAGAACCAAAAGAAATAATTCCGCTTCTCCATTCGTCATTCATCATTACCTAATTTAAAAAAATCTGAACTGGATAAAATTACTTTTACAATAAAGACAGCATTGTCTAATTAGATATGTGTTTAGTATCACATATAGCATTTGCTCACAAAAATACAGTATATGTGCCAAAACAAACAAGCAACAACTGGAAGCAGCTACAAATTCCCCATCCAGAGAGCATCTCACAAAATGTATTACACTGAACGTCACCAAACATCATTATGACGCCACCAAGCTGGCATCATGGCATCGTTTTGGTCATGCACACCATCAGCATATTTAATGATATAATTGGATTTCATACATGGAAGCACACTGATTCTCTTTGTAATTATTGCCATCAAGCAATGCTGAGCCTAGACCTGACAAATTTTAGCAAACCCAAATCATAACACTGCCTCTAGAGGCTTGCACCATGGTCACTATGCATGATAGTGTATCTATTTAGATGCTTCCCCACCTACCCTGATGCCCCTTAACTCTGGGTTAGGGCCAATCTGAGCTCATCCCACCTCACATGCCCAATCTGTAATAAATCTTCTTCTAACTTCTAACTGTATTTTTTATTTATTTTTATTTTTTTTGCTTAAAGCAGCCCACTAATTTGGTTCTTCTGAAATAGTGACTTTTTTGGACAGGTAGTGTATGAAGGTGAAGCACTGAACTTTTGTATCTGGTGCAGGGCGCCTTGGGAAGACTGATGGCATAATGGATTCTAAATATCAGGATATTTCAGCCAAAAACATTTTTACCTCTGCCAGGGAGTTAGATAGATAGCAGTTGGTAGATCTTTGAACAGAATGATGAGTCAAACAGGATTTCAATTCAACACCAAATGATGAAAGTAAAATAAAGACAGTAGATTGCAGTGATCAATCTCAGTCTCCCAGACAACCAACTGAAATTTTCGGTTTGACTTGAATATAGAAGTCCACATACAGTACACAAACCAAAGAAGGACCTTGAGTCTGCCATGTCAGGTAATCAATTGGATTTGGGCTTCTAATGCCCCTGTACTAAAGTGATTTCCCTGGGGAAGGATTAACTACATTTTGCTTGGGTGTGTATACATGTATGAAGAAAAAAGCACTCTAGTGATTTTAGTGTAGTTAACCCATTTTACATTTCAGCATTTGGCAGACACCCTTATAAAGAGCAACTTAACATTTTTATCTCCTTGTACATCCAGGTAGTGGAGGGGTAAGGGCCTTTCTCAAGGGCCCAACAGATGCAACTTGGTGGTGGTGTGGTTTGAATCTGGGACCTTCTGAATCATAGTCCAATGCCTTAACCACTGAGCTACCCCTGAACCCCATTTTAGGTTAGATATTCACATGTAAATTTTAAAATGTATTATTCATTGCTTGTGATCCAATGTCATAATAAAGTGGATAAGCACAGTTTGGTTTGAACCTGGGATTGAAACTCTATCTTCCACATCTTTTTGAATTGCTGAACATGCCAGCTCAATATGCCATCACTGAGAATCACATTTATGACACATTTCTGTCTATTTAAAGCAATGAAAAGCCAAAATCTTTTAGTCCTAAGATGAAATAGGCAACCCTTTTTTCTTAGAAAAAGCACTGCCTGATGCTGTATGTTCTGATAGCCTCTTAGCCAAGGATGGTAGAGGTGCTGCTGAGTAACAGCAATCAAATCTAAAAGCACATTTTCACATCCTACCATAAATTCTGGTTTGATTCCTTTCATACATCTCACCAACATATGACATTGCTGATAGCATGTCTGAACCAACCAGTTCAGTAAGTTACACAAGAAAATCTATTATAAGGTATTCTGAGCTGAGAAAAGAGGCAAGAATTAAATTCAGTTCTGTTTTACAGAAATCCAGGTATAAAATTTACATAAATATTACAGTATAAAATTATCCCTAATGACCAAGCCAGCGGCGATGATAGCGAAGAAACTTGCTGAGCCGAAAAAGAATTCTTGAGAGAAGCCAGACTCAGGAGGATACTATATGTATTATCCTCTCGATACTCAAATGTCATATAAGGACCTAAAATTTTCTCCCAACTATATTGTCTGTATATCCATATATATGCGAATAGTTAGGTATAATTGTTTTGAATTTTTTTTATGCTTGAAGACATTGATTAAGTTTGTAGTTATCAGGTGTTAATAAGGTGGCACGGTGGTGTAGTGGTTTTCACTGTCGCCTTGCACCTCCAGGGTCCAGGTTCGATTCCCGGCCAGTCTTGATTCCCGTCTCTGTGTGTGTGGAGTTTGCATGTTCTACCTGTGCTTGGTGGGTTTCCTCCCACAGTCCAAAGACATGTAGATTAGGCTAATTGGCAATTTGCCCGTAGTGTGTGTATGTGTGTGAGCCCTGCGATGGATTGGCACCCTGTCCAGGGTGTGCCCTAAGCCTCCTGGGATAGGCTCCAGGTCCCTGTGACCCTGAATACAGGATAAAGCGGTATAGACAATGACTGATAGTCAGTAAGAGACACATGCATCATGGGCACTTTTTAAAATCACATTTACATCATATCATATGTTTCCATGATGCCACGTTTATATAAACTCTAATATTCTAATAATAATCAGAATAAAAGCCCAAAGGAAATAAAAATGCATAATAAAAGGTACATGTTTGTCTCATTAAATGACCTATTAAAAGTGAGTGAGTGAGGTGTTAATAAGAGAAATAGTGAGGAGACAATGTGTCTGGATTTCGAGACGAGTCGATTATGAGCAACATTATAGTTTTGAATTTAATTCTATCACATCAAACTAAAGTTATTAACTTACTGACTTGAGTATAATTATTCTGAGCAATTGCGATCTTTAGACTGGTCAAGGAAGTAGGATACTTCTATGTGCTTAGTGGGTTTCCTCCAAGTACTCCGGTTTCCTCCCACAGTCCAAAGACATGCATATTAGGTTAATTGGTATTCCCAAATTGGCTGTAGTGTGTGAATCAGCGTGTGAGTGTGTGTCTGTGCCCTGCAATGGATCAGCATGCTGTCCAGGGTGTACCCTGCCTCATGCCTTAAGTCTCCTGGGATAGCGCTTCCGAACACCATGACCCTGTATACAGGATAAAGCAGTATAGACAATGACTGATCATTGAGAGTCAGTGAGAGTCACATTTACATCATATCACGTTTCCATGATACCACGTTTATATACACTCTAATATTCTAATAATAATCAGAATAAAATCCCCCAAAAATAAAAATGCATAATAAAAGGTCCATGTTTGTCTCATTAAATGACCTATTAAAAACAAACAGTACAATAAAAATTTCAATTCAAAATTCAATTCACCATTTGCATATACCTGTATAACCCCTGCATACAGAAATTTGTGGCAATTTGTGGAGATATGGTGGCACAGTAGGTAGCATTCCCCCTGTTCAGTTACTACAGAGTGGTAGTATCTCTGCCTCTCTTGTGGATGATATGTGTTCAATTCCCATATGGAAAACCACAGCTACAGTTTGTGCACATTGCTGGTCTCAGTGAAGGCTGTGTCAGTTTTGTTCAACAATTGCTCATGCCACTGTAAATGACTCCTCTAGTTATTGATCATTTAACAGATTAAGTTTCCGTAAATAGTGCCATATTACCATCCGTTTAAATTCTTAAGCATTGCAAATTTGCTGTGCTTGGGGTTGAGTGTACAGTTGGTTAGAGCTGGCTCAAAAAAAAGGTTCAAGCCCTACCCAATTAACTGCATTTGTTAAATGCCAAATATAAGCTTTTAAGTGCACACCACATAAAATGGGAGTTAACGAGATAAATGTCATTGACCATGACTCTCTAAACTTAAAGAGGAAAGAAAAAAGAGAGAAGCAGCTTCAGACTTTTTTCAGATCTCCATTTTATATACTTTCAATCTTTTGTTTTGGCCTCATCAAAGTTTACAGTTCACCAACACCTAAACACTCCCAATGAACCTGACAATTAACTGATTAATTGAATCAACTGTATTTGAGCTGAAGAATCACCAAATTGTGCTGGACACTGGCACCTCAGTCCTGGATGTGAACACCCCTGCTAAACATGCTCCTACTATGTTAAATCCTGCAGGATAACAACGTTAATTATCATACTAAACTAACTAACAAATTGCCTTTTTAAACCATTTGAAAGGCCATGTTGAAAGGACCAGAATGCAGTCCAACTGCATTCAGTGCTTTTGCAGGATAGAACATGTGGCATGTGATGTAGAGCCTTACCATAGGATAGCAGTTGGTCTAAAACTTCACGCATTGTGTCCTCTCAGTCAATTAAGATAAATATATTTTGTGAAAATTATGGTGTAAATTACTTGCAAATCACTTCAGAGCATTACTGCAAGCCTGTTAGTGGGGCGTGCAATCTGCTAGAGACTAATTCAGATTAATTTTTGGAATGCTGCTGAAGCCATATTTGAAAAGCTGGATTCAATTGTTGGTTCACTGTCAGACTAAAAATATCCCCTAGACATGGGTACAAAAAAAAAAAAAAAAGAAATCCTTGTATAAAGATCAACAGATTTCTGGTATGAACGGCTTCAGTTCCAGGATCAACAATTTCAGTTGAGCAATATCACCAAACTGTCCACAATCGCTGTCTTATCACTTTCTTTTCTTTGTAATTAAGAGGTTATTTGGGCACTTAGAACCATGGCTGTCTTTAATAGAAATCAGCTACAGTATGGTTGTGGCTAATCACAAATAGTGGACATTATGATGGAAAAATGTCTAAGCAGACTAGCAGAATCAAGTCACAGATGCCCCAGTACTTGGACAGCAAGGTATTTCGAAGCTGAAAAAATGCTGAGGAAGGAAAAACTGGTTCAGCTGATAAAATAGGGGTTAGAAGAAAAAGCATTGTTTCAACCCCAATTTGGCAAAAGTTGGTACCCTAGCTGTGAGTCTCATTAAGCACATTGCCACAGATAAGATAAGATAAGATAAGATAAGATAAGATAAGATATACCTATTCGTCCCACAGTGGGCAAATTTCTTTAAAAGGGAGATAAGGAATATATATAAGGAAGGTAAGTAATATCTTATATATATATAATATATAATATATAAGGGAGAACATCAGTCTGGCTGACATTGGCAGCCAGTGGACAGCAGTGGTACAATATATTGAGGAAGACCACTCAACCATGTTAGACATGCTTTGCCAAAGGCCTGCTAGTCAGAAGAAGCATTAAAACCTGATTCAACAAGAACAAAAAAGAAGTGATAATATTGGGCTCCAAAGATAAAAGGCTTAGGATGAATGCCAAGCTCAAAACTAAGACTCTGAATGCCACAAAGCAAGGGGCTCAGATCCAGATCCAGAGTCAGAAATCTCAGTTTCAGAAGAAATATTAAAGCAATAACACAGTTAGCCTTTTACCACTTCAAAAACATGGAGAAATTCATAGGGTTTATGTCTGCACAAAGCACTGAAAAATTACCCCTGCATTTTTTTTTTTCTGGGGCTGACTACATTGTTCGGAGCAAGGTGTCACAGTGGGTAGCTCTGCAGCTAATAGCTCCAGAGATACTGCCTGTGTGGAGTTTCCCATGTTCTCCCAATATGCTTGTGGTTTTCCTATGATTTCTTTACTTTCCTCCCACTGTGCAAATAAATGCATATAGGTGGTTTGGATCATCTAAATTACCCCTGTGTGTGAATGAGAATTGGAATTTGTGTATATTTATATTGTGCCTCACAATGGTTTACCACAACCCTGACCAGAATACAGTGGAACCTCGGATTACGAGCATAATTCGTTCCGGAAGTGGGCTCGTATTCCAAAACACTCGTAAACCA
>JAQMYL010000005.1:20329396-20344565 GCA_030014365.1 Clarias pachynema | reverse complement strand
GAAACACAGTTGCGCACTTCATTGAGAACTCATTTGGATTATGATTAAATTAGCATGTTTGTTTTGGCGTCGGTCCAAATTTAACCGTATTTGGGTCCGGATGCGGACCGGAGTCCGCCTATGAGTACCCCGGCTTTATACTGTGTGTACTGTATACAGGCCTTCTCATCTAACATCATTTCTTATTTAAGGATTGTAGTCATGTGAAGTCATAAATTTTTACATAGTTCTTTAACTCCTTTTTTAAACCTAATGATAACTGAAATCAACCCAAACATCCCTGATCAAAAGTTTACATATCCTTGAATGTTTAGCCACATTACAGTATAAACACACAGGTTGAAACACAGTTTTAAATAGATATTAAAGGGAAGCTTCCACACCTGTGACTCATTGTAATTGTAATTAGTGTCTGTGCATAAATAGTCAGTGGGTACCGTGGGAAAGACAAAAGAACTGCCAGTGGTCCTGCGTAATAAGGTAGTTGAACTTTGTAAAACAGGAAAAGTATATAAAAAGATCTCTCAACACTTGAAAATGCCAGTCAGTACAGTTTAAACTCTGATAAAGAGGTGGGAAATAAGAGGTTCGGTTGATACTAAGCCACAGTCAGGTAGACTAAAAAAAAAGATTTCACCCACTACTGCCAGAAGAATTGTTCGGGACGCAAAGAAAAACCCACAAACAACGTAAAGAAAATAACACAGGCTGCTCTGGAAAAAAATGCTGATAAAACCATTTTTTTCCAGGAGAAAGCTGTTACTGAGCCCATGCCACAAAAAGGGCCACTTGCAGTAAACCAGACAGCACGTGAACAATCCTCACAGCTTCTGGAGTCATTTGGAGTCATGAGATTATAAAACTTAACTTTATAATCACAGAGGAGTAAACAAGGCCTACGGTGAAAAGTGCACCATCCCCACTGTAAAGCATGATGGTGGATCTCTTATGTTTTGGGGCCGCATGAGCTCCAGGGGAACAGGAAAGTTAGTCAAAATTGATAGCAAGATGAATGCAGCATGTTATCAAAAAATACTGGCAGACAATTTGCAATCTACAGCACAAAAACTGGACGACAAAACAATTGCAACAATGTTGCCTGGTCTGATAAGTTTCAATTTCTAATGCAACATTAGAATGATAGGGTCATTTGGCGTAAACAACATAACAGCATGTGTCCACCCTGCTTTCCGTCAAAGGTTCAGATCGGAGGTGGTGGTGCAAGGGTGTGGGGGATATTTTCTTGGCACACTTTGTGCCCCTTGAGCATTGTTGATATGCCACAGCCTACTAGTGTTGTTGCTGAGCATGTCCATCTCTTTCTCTTTCTCTTTTTTCATGTCTCTGCCATCTGTACGATAACACGCCATGGCACAAAGCTAATATCATTTCAAACTGGCTTCTTGAACATGATACTGGGTTGGACCTTATTTGATATTTCATTTAGTTCCTGGGCCCCAGTTCGATTCAACTTACTCTCTGTCGAGTTCCTCCATCTGAGTTCTCCAGTTTCCTCCCACTGTCAAAAAACATGCAGGTAGGCAACATGGCAATATTAAAATGCCCTCATGGAATGAATGTGTGTGAGAAAGGTGTCCTTTGATGGCTTTGCCTTGTCCTATGATGGTGACCAGTGTATATTTAGCTAGACAAATGAATGATAACATTAATCTGTTCCCATGTGTTAGCATGGTATATTGTTTGGATTTTAAAAAATGTCTGATATCCAAAATAAAACCTGTATGTTACTCATTTCTTATACTAACATCAGTGGCTTCTCTTGTTTTCAATGTAATATAAAGCATTGATTTTTCCCAAAGGCTTGTGGTATTGATTTGATTGACTGCAAAATACCGTAATTGTTTGTTTTTCCTTTCATAGGAGTTTAATGACCTCCTGTGTCTGTTTATATTACTCCAGAGGCATATTCAGAAGTCGGTTAAAACTTTTGCTTAAGAATCCAAAAACGGGCAACAATTTCGACACTCTGAAAGAAATTAATTATAATTGTAAATTTTAAAACACCCTGGGTCTTAGTGTTTCTGTGGTAATTCGTGTCCATTCATTGTGTAGAGCATTTATGAGGTCAAGCACTGAAGTAGGAAATCTTCATTTCAGTTCATGCCAAAGGTGCTCGATGGGGTTGAGGTCATGGCTCTGTGTGGGCCAGTCAGGTTCTTCCACACTGAACTCATCAAACCATGTGTTTGTAGTCCTTGCTTTGTGCACTGTGGCACAGTCATGTTGGAATAGAAAAATGTCTTCCCCAAACTGTTACCACAAAGTTGAAAGCTAAGTTTTGTCCAAGATGTCTTGGTACGCTGAAGCATTAAGATTGCCCCTCACTGGGGATAATTAAATAATTAACAGATTTGGCGAAGAGATTTATACCTTTTGTGTAGCTGTAAAATAAAACCAGTTCCAGATGATCCTAAGAATTCCAAGAATTTGGACTCATGCACAGCACACTTCAAAGCCATGAAAATCAAAAGAGTTTGTGAACATTTTTTAGCTTGGCACAATGTGACAGTCTACTCTGGTATTTTTGTTCAGCATATTATACTGAATAACAGTTGAGGAGACAAGAAAAAGCATGAACTAAGGAATGTCTTGCTTGTGTGCCTCAGACTGTGTAGTTTTCAACATTAGATGCAAACAACATACACCATTTTAGCCTGAGTGCTTCTTTTTTATTATTTTTTTTGGTGCAAATCAAATAAGAATTTCCTCCACTGTATTTTTATAAAGACTTTCTATTGTGTTTTACCTTGTGGCAAGTGTATGAAATATCAAATAATCTAATAATGGATGTTTTCAGCTAAACCTTAACTGATTTTGACATTTTTCTGCTTTTCCGTGCGCATTTGTTCTACCTTTTTTCCTTTAATTTTATGATTTCAATTATCATTGTAATAATATTCCGACTGCAAACATACAGCACAGTGTACACCTCACACACCACAATAACTCTCTAGGGATTTGTTGTCCTTGTCACTCAGAGTGAATACATGCATAATAAATCAGTGCTGTGATGAGGCTTGTTCTTTCAGATGCTCGTTTAGAAGACACTTTTATCCAAAAAATAAATAAATAAATGTCTATCTGAGGCAAAATGTAATCCGTTTGGTTACTGGGCTGTTTATGGTTAAAGGCTCAAAGACCTAAGAGTGAATTTCTGCCAGTCACTGCATGTTCAAAAAGCATTGTGTTCACTAGTGCAAAACTTAACTGATGAGCTACTGCTTCTTCATTAAAGCAAAACTACATTAAATCTTCAATCACAGTAATACAGTATGTGGTCTTACAAAGACAGCGTTTCTAATAACTTGTATCTTGGGTGACATGAAAATAACTTACTGAGTATGCCCAATTAGGCAGAAGCCATGAACAAAATAAATGGTTATGAGAGGGGTAAATCACTGCATCTTTTTTCAGTCCATTGCAATTCTTTACTTAATTAAGTCTTCCAGCTTCACTGAACTAAAATTCACAACTTTGCCAGAAACTGACTTTGTATTTGTATTTATAAACTGAGTTTGTATTTGCAAATTATGGTGTGCAATATGGTGGCCAATTTATGTGTGAAAATGATCGTCCATGTTCTGAGAACCATTCTTTCACTATTTGAGTTAAGGGCGTGCCCTGTGACATAAAGGAAGAAAATCCATTCATAGATGTACATTCAGGTCATCAGCTGACCTCATTTCACTGCCTCATAACGTTGCTGAGTGTAGACCAGACCAACCAAAGCAACCTCAGATTACACTATGGCCAGAGAATTGTATAGTGGGCACAATGCATGATGGGTGAATTGCTTCATGCGTTTCCCTTCTTAATCTGGGATAGGGTCAATCTCAGGACATGATGTTTTCAGTTTGTTCCAAATCTTGATGCTCCCTAGCAAACTGAAGCTTTGAATAAAAAGTGCCTTTTTATGGCCACACAGTTGTTTAGAGCCAGTCCAACATGTCATCCAGCGACAGTTCAGCCCTATCCCTACAGGTTTTCTGAATGCATTGAACAGTCCTTAACCTAATTTCTAGAATTCCATTTGTCACCTTAGATGTTTTCTTTCTTGCCAATATTTTGGCCCTTCTGAAGCCCTTCTTTTTTCTGGCCAGACATACAGTATGTTCAGAGAAAAGTGGCCCCAGCTCACAGTAACATGGTTAATGCTCAGTGCTACTTTATGAAGATTTTGGGATTTTTATTGATGTTCTTTTTTTTTTTGCAAAAAAAAAATGCAATGCATCCTTTCCTTGATGTTTCCTTGATGTTTCAGCTTGGATTAATTAAATATTTCAAATCTAAATATCAATATAAACCAGGTACAATATAAACCAGGTATTCTTATTGGCAAACATACGTAATGTATGTATGACATATTATCAGTATTTAACACAAACTATATCTGTTAAATAATCTGTGTTACTTGTCTCACTCACTCCCACTCTCTCATCATCTATACCACTTTATCCTGTATGCAGGGTCATGGGGAGCCTATCCCAGGAGACTTAGGGCACGAGGCAGGGTATACCCTGGACAGGGTGTCAATCCGTCGCAGGGCACACACACACATACACACACTCCGGGCAATTTAGGAACACCAATTTAATCTTGGAATCAAACCCGGACCCTGGAGGTGCAAGGCGACAGTGCTAACCACTACACCACTGTGCCGCCCTGAGTGTTACTTATGAGTATAATAATTATTATTCAGTCCTGGTCACCACCTCTTTTGAGCAAAATCTTTAGGTATATTTTTAGTTAAGGTAAAAAGTACAGTATAATGATATGCGCAATGCATGCATTAATTGCTATCTTTATTTGTTTAATATTCAATGTGAACGTAATGATGGTCAATGAGGACATGCAAACATGTTTATTGTCTGTGGGGGCCCTTAAAGATCACCGAAATCAGAGATCATCCATCTATTATTATGTACTGTAACTGTTTTTTTAGGATTTCAGGTTAAAACAAAGAGAAATAACAAAACTCTTGTTCACCACTTATTAACTTGACAAAATTTGGGCAAATCCTTTTGACTAATCCTGAAGCAGGGACATTCAAACTCCGCTGTAATGGTGTTTATAGATATGCTATAAACTTAAACAATGTAATTTCATCCTTAATAGATCTTCCCCTTTTTTTAAAACATGACCCAAGTACATTCTCAGTGGGGTGGGAATGAGTTGCTCACAAGTTTACCCTGCTTATGTGCTCCAACAAGCATCTACATAAATCCTATATTTTCCAAAAGGACCAAAGATCATTTTAAGATCAGAATGTCAAAAGCTGTACCACATATGAAGTGTTACCCAAGCTTCTGGAGGGCATCACATTATATCTATTCCGCCTTGTGCAATTTTCTCAAGCTCTTTGTGCCGCAAGATATTGTATTTCCAGCTGTGATCAGAAGATAAGACTCTTTACCCAGTGTATGAAAACCTCTCCAGCCATTACAAAAGAGGCTACATCTTTTTTTTGGAGCTTGAAATATTAAAGATTTTAGAATTGTTTAGGGTCAGTCAGAGTTTCATGTGAATTCACTGATGGCCATCTGATTAACAATGCGAATATACATGCAAATATGCTTTGAGAGAGATGGCTTTATTTGAGCTCTCCTTATTGAAACTGCAATAACTGAATAACTAGAGAATCTGATTTTTTTTTTTCAAAAGATTAGTATTATCCAAATTGAACAGTGGAGTAGTGATTTTGCGCTCAAAGGTCAGTGTGAACCTTTGGTACCAGTATATTGGAAATGTTGAATATTGGGATATTGCAGGATAGTTTCAATGCTTAATAGAGTTGTAACTGAATATTTTGTTAATAAGAAAAGATAATGGGGTAGCTCGGTGGTGTAGTGGTTAGCACTGTGGACCTGTACCTACATAGCCAAGGGTTCCATTCTCGTCTTGGGTCTATGTGCATGCCCTTCACCACATGCTTGATGGGTTTCCTCTTGGTACTCCACTTTTCTCCCAAAGACTAAAGACATGCAGAGTAGGCTAACTGGCATTCCAAAGTGCCCATAGTGAGTGTACTGTATGTACTCCACCTCGTGCCCTAAGTCTTCTGGGATGGGCTCCAGGACCCCCGCAACCCTGAATACAAGATAAAGCGGTATAGACAATGAGTGAGTGAGTAAGAGAGAACTGTTTAGGGTCAGTCAGGGTTTCATGTGAATTCACTGATGACCATGTGATTAACAATGTAAATATACATGCAAATAGCTTTGAGAGAGATGGCTTTATTTGAAACTGGAATAACTTATTAATGTCCATAGCAGATTCCTATCAGCATCTCACTGTGTGTAGGGTTAAAACTGTATTAAAATAGAACAAAATATACCCTTTCTGTTTAGCTTATGCTCAACCTCTAGTTTAAATTCAAATACAGATAGTTCCACTTTGCATTACACTAAATCCTCTGCAGCCAAACTACAGAAATTTTTCCAGTGGAAAGAAAAAAGTTATATTGACAAAGGCCCTAAGCTAAACTGTCAGAACTGAGCACTAAGGGAACTTTTCTAACACTATTCTTTTTATTGCTGAAATAGAACGTCTAAGACAATTTATTCTCCTTTATTCATCTGACATCAGAATGTAAATTACTTCACATGTCATTCCAAGGCAACCATGAAATAACAATAAGAATCTACATGAAGAAATTCTTACACTGGCTTAACAGTTAATTAGGGATTAGAGTATAAATGAATCCCGATGTGAACATTTCATTAATCCATACCAGATTTGAGAGATTGGTGTGTTTTTGATACAGTTAATTCCGTAGTCTAGGAGGCTGATTCCTGCAATGAAGCCTGAGCTCCATGTGTGCTAGTAAATTGCAATGTACCTCAGTGGTGCTGTTCCTAATGAGATTACTGTACGTGCTTTTTGAGATTTGAAGGAGAGACACTGGCATGATTAACATGCTTGCAAGATCAATTAGAGGACCTGCTTTTCTAAACAATCACTCAACAGAGACATAACCTCAACAGTGGAAGTTTAATTGAAGTGCCGAGTCACCAGCAAACATCAAGAGACCTCAGAATGGATTTCCTATTGGGAGCATATTTAGGGCTTAAACTGTAAAAAATAAGGATTTATAGGCTTTTTTTTTTTTTTACCATATCCAAAATTCGTATTTTTATTACAAATCATAGGTGCTCTAGGAACGTAAACCCCTGCAGATTTAGTATTCACTACAGTTGACCCCCTAACATTAGCTGTGTGTGGCACGGTTACAGGGTGGGTAGAACTGTGTCCTACCATATTTAGCATCATGGGTTCGATTCCCTCCTTGGGTCTGTGTTCTCCCTGTGCTTAGTGGGTTTCCTTCGGGTACTCCTGTTTCCTCCCACAGTGCAAACATGTGCAGTGTAGGCTAGTTGGCATTCCAAATTGCCCGTAATGTGTAAATAAGTGAATGTGTGTGTGCCTGTGTGTGCACTGTGATGGATTGGCACCCTGTCCACGGTATACCCTGCCTCATGCCATAAATGTCCTGGGACAGGCTCCTGGCATCCCATAACCCTGTACAGGTTAAGTGATATAAAGAATGTACGAATGAATGAATGCATTCATTCATCTTCTATACCGCTTTATCCTCTATTCAGGGTCGCGGGGGCCTGGAGCCTATCCCAGGAGGCTTAGGGCACAAGGCAGGGTACACCCTGGACAGGGTGCCAATCCATCGCAGGGCACACACACATTCACACACTCATTCACACGAATGAATGAATGAAAGAAAGAAAAAGATTAGTTGGTTAATTAATAACACGCTGTGTGTATTTTGCAGCTTTGTTCATAGTAGCATAAAAGACATATTATATATAAAATACACAAATAGGCCAGTGTGCTAGTGGTGAAAATTCAGAGAGTCAGCAGTGTATTCCCAACAAACATCCTGTATAATGAAGCATTTTATCACTGCATGTGTAATCTAGTGCAGATGATATTACACACACATTTTCTACGCAGACACAGTTTAATAGGCTTTTGGGATTTACATTTAAAATAAGTATTCAAAAAAGGGATAAGATGAATCAAAAGATTTTGTTATTTTATAATATTAATAATGCTTTACCATTGTTTGTTTATTCATTTATTGTTAATTGGTTATTTGTGTTTCTTTTTTAACTCAGATATCATCTATTAAAGTCTCTCAGAAGCTTCTGTTCAATGATAGAAAAACGCGCGATATTTTCCTCTTCACATTTCACGTACTCAACAGATTCTTTTCCCAGTGAAAATAATGCAGTTAATGCATGAAACCTTTATTTTTTGCTATATTCATTCCTGTAATGCATCTGTGAGGAGCAGAGGGAATATCAAATGTGTGGCATTTTAAGGTCTTTGTTTTTCATTTCATTTTCCTGAAAGCAGGGGACAATGTAATAGCATAAGACACGTAGAGGAATTCCTCCCACTTTAAGGCGGCGCTGCGTTATGGCCCAAAGCCACTCTATTATTGCTCTATCCCTGTTGCTGTGGTAGCAATCCCCTCGATGCTCGGTCACTGTCTTATCAGGTGCTGCTGTCTAAATGCATCTTTAAAAAAAATAAATAATAATGACCCAGGGAAAGAGAGAAACGAGAGTGGTGATAGTAATCCTCCTCCATTTAAGCTGTCAGCGATGAAACAATCATTTACCTTTGAGACATTTCTACAACAATGTGGATCTTAAAAAGTCACAAATAAATCATCACTAGTAGTAAATTTTTTTTAATACAGTCAGTAAATAGGGGTGGCTTAGTGGTGAGCATTGTCACCTTGCACCTCCAGGGTTTGGGTTCGGTTACCGCCTAGGGTCAAATTCAAATTTTATTTGTCACATACACAGTCATACACAGTACGATATGCAGTGAAATGCTTAAACGACCGCCCGTGACCTTAAAATGTAAAAACTATTAACAAGAAATAAATAGAACAAAATATAAAAAAACTTTTTTAAAAAATATTTAAGAAACATAAAAAAAAAAAAAATCTATACAATGAGAGAAAATATATGGATGAATTTAAATGGAAATGACCAGGTAGTGTGCAAATATGCAAATATGTCGATGAAGTCGATGAAGTGTTCTCTCCGTGCTTGGTGGGTTTCCACCGGGTTCTTCAGTTTCCTCTTACAGGTCAAAGACATGCCGATTATCCCAACTGGCATTCCCGAATTGCCTATAGTGTGTGAATGCTTGTGTGAATGTTGACCAGAGGTCCTGCTACAATCATAAAAAATTTGAATAAATACAATGTCACCATTGGCCTCCATGGTCCCTAGTTGGACCACAGAGGTTCATGGATGGATGGATGGATGGATGGATGGAAAAGGAGACAGGATTAGTGCACTCCAGCATGTGCCAGGATTCTGTATCAGCTATTCAATGAGGATGAGATTTAATTAATGTAGATCAGAATCAAAGTCATAAATACACTATATGTCCACACACTTTTGCTTGATGTTCACTAAGTATTATTAGGTGTGTTGGACAGGTGTCCACATACTGTACCTTTGGGACTATAGTGTATCTCTGGTGCAAATCTCTTCATACATTTTGCACACCTAATGAGAAAGAGATACTGAAAAAGCATACAGTACAGTAAGTAAGAACTATTTGCAAATATGCAAATGATGTTTACAGTACATTTACATTACAAATGCTAATACAATATTGTGAAGACATACTGTGGTTGTACAGTATTTGATATGGTCTGTTTTGAAAGAAAAACAAGGTTAATACACTCTGTGATCAGTGTCATGAGATTTGTTGGTATGATTAGACACAGTGCTTGAGGCATATCATTGCAGTAGAGCTTTGGGAGCCATACTGATCACACAATGATTAAACCAGGGAGGTTGAAAAGCCTCAGCTGCCTTGAATTTCATATTGTGCACGCTGTTTGGATTGCAAAAAATATTTTGATGCACAATCTCTCTACCACTGTCTCTCTTGCTCTATTTCGCACTAGACTCTTATATAACATTTAAGCTGTTGAGGATGTAACATTCAGACTCTCTGAAGATTAAAACAGAACATTTACTTTAATAAGCTTTTATATGTAAGGCAGTATTTTGTAATTCTTTAAGTAAAAAAAAAATGACAAGTTAATAGCCTATAGCAAATTCCAAGCCAATAAATGATAAATCAAGTGAGTAAGATTTAACAAAGGTTTAGGGTGTTGGAATATTTTATTTAAGAATATAATTGCATAAAGATAAAAAAAAAAAAAAAAAAATTTTTTGGAGCTTCTCCAAAGGCTTTAATGAAAATTCTACTATATGTTTAATACAAATTTTTGATGAAGATCACAAACAGTCTCATGACTGGATAAAAACACTGACGCATTTAAACACAGACAGCTGGCATTTTTCACACATATCTGTGTTTTCTTACAATTTTTCCCATCTAGCTGAGCACTCGCCTTGCTCAAGGGTGAAACAGTCGCTCACTGTGCTCAGCTCCTTAAAACATGCCATTAGGTGGAATGGCTAGCCAAAATTGCCCCTAGGTGTGAATGAGTGTTTGCATGGTGCCCCGTGGTCAACTGGCATCCTTATAAGTATTCTTGTCTTGTTCCCAGTGATCCTATGATAGGCTCCTGGTCCACCACAGTGTAACTTTCCTATCATACACCAATTCTTAGTTATATAACTACTTAAAAATGAACATTTTGCATCAGTTTTTTTTTCCTTACAGCAAGGTAGGACTGTATGATGTATTTTTTTCATATAAGGATGGCATAAAGGTGAGGCTTAGTGGTTAGCACTGTCGCCTTGAACCTTCAGGGTCTCCGCATTGGGTCTGTGTGCATGGAGTTTGCATGTTCTCTCTATGCTTGGTGGGTTTCCTCCAGGTGCTTCGGTTTCCTCACACACAGTCCAAAGACATGCAGATTAGACTAACGGATGTTCCCCAACCTGTAGTGTGTATATGAGCATGTGAGCATGTGTATGTGTGTGTGCCATGCGATGTACTGTATACTTCCAGTGAAGTGTTACACCAATCAGGCATAAAATTATGGTCATGTGCCTAATATTGAGTAGATCCCATCTTTTGCCACCAAAGCAGTAATGCAGAGACTCATTTATGTGGGAATCAGCATTAAATTTTTGAGCAATTTAAGCTACATTAGTTCTTGTATTGGAACGGGCTACTCGGGCTAGTCTACACTCTCTACAGTATGTGCATCAGTAAGCCTTGGCCACCCATGACACTGTCACCAGTTCCCTGGTTTTTCTACCACTTTTTGTATGTCCTGACCACTGCAGACCAGGAACATCCCACAAGACCTGCAGTTCTGGAGTTGTTGTGACCCGGTTGTCTAGCCATCACAATTTGGCAATTGCCTCTCAAATCCTTATGCTTGCTCATTTTTGTTTTTGCTTTTTTTTTTTCTCTACACATCAACTTCCTCGACAATATCTTCACTTGCTGCCTATTACATCCCAACCTCTTCCAGGTGCCACTGCAATGAGATATTGTAACTGTAGCTACTGAGGGGCCAAATTGTGATGGGTGATGTAATGGGTCAGAGCAACTCCAAAACTGCAGGTCTTGTTGGATGTTCCTGGTGTGAAGTGGTCAGGACCTACAAAAAGTGGTGTACATAAGGAGTGAGGCTGGCCCATGTAGTCCGATCCAATAGCTCAAGTCTCTGAAAAGGTTACAGTAATGGGTTAATTTCTGGCTCCCATAAAGGGATGTCAGAACACATAGTACATCACTGTCGATGAGAAAATGGGGAACCTACTCAATGTTATGCATGTGGTTATCCAGAGCAATGTTATTTAGTCATTAAATGAATCTGCAATGAGGTGAGGTTTCTATATTATAATAATTGCAAGAAACTTTCATGCTGCTCATAATACATATACCATCAGAGCACTACTGAGAAGACAGGATAACTAATGGGTAAGAGACATATGACAGAGTATTACAGAAAAAAAAGTACAGTCAGCTTCATTAAGGCTTCACTACGACGACGGTGAAATATTAAAATGATAATAAAAAGTGAAATGTCCCAGAACAGTGACTGCGGCGACATTAGAGCTACTTCCTGAGGTTCTATGCATTATTAAAGAAGGAAAAGCCTTTCTGATGATCCAGCTGGAGTGACAGCCTGATCTAAGTAGGGGCTTCTACAGGCAAGAAAGAAACCAAACCTTACTCATATGTATAAATATACCTCATGTCAAAGTGAACGGTGGACCGTTCTTAGCACAACAGTGACGCTGACATGTTGATAGTGTGGTAGTGTGTGTTGTGGCAGTATGAGGGTTTTAAAGATCTCAATATTCAGCCAACAGCAGTTTTGCGGTTCGAGAATGACACTGATGGAGTGGCAAGTTGATTGCCGGTAAGCGGGCATAGTGTTTAAAAACACTTCTGTACTTTATACACTCATAACAGAGATACACAGACTACCATGTCAGTGTCACGGCAGCACCTGGAGTCATTCACCACCCAGATTATATCAAGTAATTTGGTGATCCATTTCCATAATGGATGGGGTAGATATGGACCTATACAGAAGCACACACACAAACAGGCAAAATAACAACAACACATGCTTAGGGCTATGCTGCTTATAGATATATTATACAGAGCATGTTGCCAGCACTAACATTATAGTTAATAAATAATGCACATTTTACCTGTAGTTACATCTCAATCTCACTTATTGTCTAATTGTATACACCTTTTTTTCCTGTACAGAGGGTTGGGGGGAACTGGAGACTATATCTTGGAATGGGGTGCCAATCCATCACAGGGCACACATATACACACACACACACAACGGGCAATTTGGGAACACCAATTATCCTAATCTGAATGTCTTGGATGTGGGCGTAAACCCACCAAGCACAGGGAGAACATGCAAACTTCAGGCACACAGAACCGTGACGGGAATTGAACCTGGAACCTTTAGGTAACAGTGCTAACCACTAAGTCACTGTGCCACCATTTGTAGTCACATGTAATGTTGAAAATAACTCTAGTTATCACTAATAATATAGGTATAGTCATTTTTTTCTCCCAGCTTCCCTGCTTTCTACTCCATTACAGAAATTACACCTTCTGAGCTGCCAGAAACTCAAAGTCAAGATATATACATATATTCTTGTGGTTGTACAACATCCACACACTGTATGTTTGTGTTTTTTCACTTTAACCATGATTAAATAATTTCAATGCATGTTGAAAAGTGTTTTTGTTGTTGTTGTATTTCAGTTTCCATACAACTGTGGATTATTCTACATGTTTATGGCAATAAGTTGGTGAACAGTGCCCTCAGATGGTATTGCTTATGTATTACTACACTACAAGCCGGGGATCAATATCGGGCTTTATCAAGCAGACAGGACATATAAGAATACATTAATGCACTATTCTTATTTATTAAATGAAAGGACATCAATAAATCAGAATATCATATTATCAACAAAATAACAGAATTCAAATATGTGGAGAATGGATTTGTTCTCCTGGTGAAGAGCTATCTTACAAAATGAGTAGAAAACAGACCCAGAGCATTTCAAATCCTTCTTGATTTTTATGCATGTGAGAAAGAAACATAAGAGAAAGCAGTGGGACATTTACATTTTTACAAATGATTTCCAAGGACACTTTAAAACAAAAGACCGTGTCAGCTGAGTCTTTTGAGGACCAAAGCTGTGACGCTGTTCCCAGTCACACCACCGAACTGGAAACACGGTGTAGGCAGCTCTTGTAGCAATTCAAAGCCTGGAAGATACACACGTACAGGTGAATTTAAGACTGATGACATTTTTGTTCAGATTTTTTTTTCTTCATCCAGTAAAAATTAAGGATTCAAGTATTATTACTGTAATAGCTTTTACATAAAAACAAATGGGAGTTTGAATTACATACAGTATGCAGCTTTTTTTTTATTATATTATTAATATTTAAAAAGGGGGAAATGGGCCTAAAAAACGGCAAGAAAACATGGTCCTCAATGGAAAAATGGCATTTAATTTGTGTGTGTGTGTTTTCTGTCAAATCCTTGTACAAGCTATATTTACAGGGTGTCCCAAAAGCCTCCATTCACATTCAATGGTCTGATTAACAGTTGTTTGAGTTCTTTGGTGACTAGATTGGTCACTGTGGCCTTGTATTGATCCAGTAGATTTTTTACTTGTGGTAGCATGTAACGGCCTTGGTGTACCAGGAGAAATGTAATTCATTCATTCATTCATTCATTCATTCATTTATTCATTCATTCATTCATTCATCTTCTACACTGCTTATCCTGTGTACAAGGTGGGGGAAGCTGGAGCCTATACCAGGAGACCTTAGCCTCGAGACAGGGTACTCCCTGGACAGGATCCCAATCCATTGCAAGGCACACACACACACACAATGGGAAATTTGGAAACGCCAATGAACCTAATCTTAGATTCAACTTTGTCTTACACATACAGAGCCAATGAAATGCATTCCCCCTCTTCTGACTGTTCCAACCACTCAGCATTCAGAATCACTAGTGTACTAATTTACACCTGTCATCAACTGAATCTGTTTCTCACTGGTTTATGCCATAAGTGAAATGGGTTTTTATGCTTAGATGATTCATAGCTCACTATGTGGTTTAACAAACAAAATCATTCCTCTGAAACTGATCAGGTACAGGGACTGGACTGAAAAACATGCTAAAAACGAGAGCCAAAAAAGTATTTGTTTTTAAAGAATTAGTTTTTAAAAAGGGTGACTCTTATATTTGGCTATTAAGCGAAATACTGAAAAATAAGGGAGGGGGAGGGGGGGGGGGCTTGGCTCATGTGTGGAGACTTTTGGGACACCCTGTGTAATGTTACATTATACCATTATACAGTATATAATATCACAAAAATAATACAGGATGTTAATAAAATGACATTCTACACTGCATTGTTTTGAAACTAATGACATACCAGTCATCAGTTTAAAATAAATTCTATCAATTCAGCTGAGGAATTTACATATCTGCACTAGCGCTGCAGTGTTATATTATATATCTTCCCCTTATAAAATGTGAAATTGCAAGCAGAAACCCAAATATACTGAAATCAATTTTACTCTCTTCTACTACTACTTTTTTTCACTACCATTTTTAACTTTTCTATTAAGTTAGAGTCAGTAATCCCCCTCCCTCCCCCCCTTTTCT
>JAQMYL010000005.1:20288116-20329296 GCA_030014365.1 Clarias pachynema | reverse complement strand
CGCCCGCCCACCCCGCCTTGTCTTTCTTTTTGATCTATATATATATATATATATATATATATATATATATATATATATATATATATATTTGTATATATAAAGGTGCTCTACTTTTAAGTAACTTTAGCTCTTGTACCTGGGCTGAAGATCTGCAGCAGCTGTTCTTTGGTCCAGTTACAGGAGGTGATGACACAATGTCCCTGTGGCTTTAGAGCGGCTTTCAGTGATGTGAGATACTGGAGTTTTGCCATTTCTCTGTCCTCAGGGTTCAAACTAATAGCATCAAAAGTGCCTTTGTCTATACACAGGTCAAACCCCTTCAGCTCAGGACTGGGGTTTAAAAAATCCTGCTCCTGGAATTATACAAAATGCAAAAATGTTAGGCTGGTTGAAAACAAAACCTTTTAGACTGTAACATTTTTTTTTACACATCTAAAGGTTTGAAAATGCAGCTTTTGTAATACTTATGTTGAAGTCTGGATAGCGCCATGTTAAGCAGGAGTCGCTAACACTCACTCACTCTCTACCACTTATTCTCTCTACCACTTATCCTGTTACAGGGTCACAGGAGGCCTGGTGGCCTTCCCAAGGAACTTGGCGTACACCCTGGACAGGGTGCCAGTCAGGGCAGAAACACGCACTTACTCACCCTCTGTGGGTGATTTGGAAATGCCAATTAGCTGCCTGTCTTTGGACTTTGGTGGGGGAAGGCCACAGTGTTAACCACCACACCACTGTGCCGCCTGTCAATTTGATTTAATCCATTGAGATAATTACATATAATTATATTTTTATTTAATTTGCATTTAATAGCTAATAAATAAAAATATAAATTACAAATATACATCCAATATTTTTGCAGTCATGTAATATACACTACTGTATATAGTAATATTACACTATATTGCCAAAAGTATTTGCTCGCCTGCCTTCACATGCTTATGAACTTGAGTAACATCCAATTCTTCATCCATACGGTTTAATATGATATTAGCCCACCCTTTGCAGCTTTAACAGCTTCAACTCTTCTGTGAAGGCTTTCCACAAGGTTTAGGAGTGTGTTTATGGGAATTTTTGACTATTCTTCCAGAAGCGCATTTGTGAGGTCACACACTGATGTTGGATGAGACGGTCTGGATCACAGTCTCTGCTCTAATTCATCCCAGAGGTGACCTCTATCGGGTTGAGGTCAGGACTCTGTGAAGGCCAGACAAGTTCTTCCATATACTCGAGTTGGGCTCGGCCCCTTACTTCCAGTAAAAGGAACTCTTGGTGCTTCAGCATACCGAGGCATTTTGGACAATTTCATGCTCCCAACTTTATAAGAACAGTTTGGGGATGGCCCCTTCCTGTTCCAACATGGCTCTGGGTATTTCTGCTCATTTAGCTATTTTCATGCTGGAACATGTTTCGGCCCCTTACTAGGAAAGTTGTAATGATACAGCAGACAAAAACACTATGTATTCTGTAATTGTGCGCTTTCAACTTTGTGGAAAGAGTTTGGGGAAGACCATTCAATTTTGTTGTGATGTTATGATGAGTTTGTCCATATAATTACCCATAAGATCTTCACTGAACCCAAACCAAAGTAAAGAGAAGAGACCAAAAAAAAAAAAAAAAAACTTTTTTTTTAACATGCTTACTGACAACAGATTTCATTGCACTGGGAGAACAACCAGAGTAAACTCCATTCATACAGACCCGAAGTGGGAATCGAACCTGTACCCTGGAGTTGTCGGGCAACAAGTGCTAACCACTACACCACTGTGCCATAAAGGAATCTAGTGGTTTAAACAAATAAAACCTAGATTTTTGCAAAGAAATTCTTTTAATTATATTTGGATATGCTTTCCTTACAGTGTGACTAAAGTTGCACAACACTTTTTACACTTTGCAACTGTAAGATTAATCAACAATCAAGTTACAGTACATAAGGTATTAACATTTTTTCACCATCAAGAAAAACTGAAACTGTTACTGCAGTAACAGTTACTGTTTTACAAAAACATCTCACATGTCACACAATAAAGACCTCTCACCTGAACTTTAATGTTTGTTAAGCCCTCTTCTGCCAGGACATTTGATGCGAGTTCTACTGAGGCACTGGAATAATCTATTCCAGTAAGATTCATAAACCCATGCTTTGCCTTAAGAGAAAGTATTATTAATAATACTTAATAATAAAAATATTTTTAAAGATATTCTGTAAAACACTGCACTTGTGTATTGCAACATACCAGTTCTACCAGGAAGACACCATTTCCAGTGCCAATGTCCAATATGGCAGCATTTTCAGGTGTGTTCTGTTTCTCCATCCACCGGATTACACGGTTCATACTTTCCTCCCCAAACCTGAGGGCAAGAAAAAAAGTATAGCATTGGAGTAGTGTATTGGACTATTAAGAATAGTAAAATGGGGATCAGTTGTAGTAAATCAACTTCCAGTCTATTCTAAACCTTGCAGCTAGCACAAACTGAACTCTTCTAGCACAGAAAGGTCTACTAGGTTGACCAACTGGTACCTGGGCACAACAGGACGGAGTTTTCGACAGGGTTTCTTTATTATTACATTTTACATTGCTACCTTATTTGGAAACTCAACCCAAAATCAATGCATTAAATTTGAAAAAGTAATATCGTATATAGTAAGGAAAGACATTACCATATTTCTCCAACATCTCCGATGTCTTTGTAGGTTTGGAGTTCCCTGTTATAAGCATTCTCCCAACTAGGAGGAGAAAAACAATGGTCAGCATGTCATTACAGTAGCAGTAGTACTCAAAATAACTCTTACTAATAACAACAAATTTTATTATTATTATTATTATTATTATACAACTCACTTTATTAGTTTTTAGTGTAAGAGTTACTTATTTACCAACACAATTAAGTGAATCAACTGTTTAAAATTGTCTGGAATATGCCTGTTCCATCAGGGCTCAGGGAAGAAAAAATTCACTGATGTGATAACCTTGTCATTCGCTGAGACTAGACCTGACCAAATGAAGCAACCCCAGATCATAACACAGTGAGCATGATAGGTGCATCACTTCATGCAGTTCTCTTCTTACCCTTTATAAGGAGATGGGATTTAAGAATGGGTCTAACCTCATTTCCAGTAGTTACAGTACAAACCATAACCTGGACGGGGAGCCGATCCATCACAGGGGGCACACACACACACACACACACACACATCTTTGGACTGTGGTGTAGTGGTTAGCAATGATGTTTTACACCTCCAGGGTACAGGTTCGATTCCCACCTCGGGTCTGTGAGCATGGAGTTTAATCTGGTCGTTCTCCCAGTACTTGGTGGGTTTACTTCTACAGTCCAAAGACATGCAGATTAGGCTAATTGGCTTTGTAGTATGTGTGTGTGCCCTGTGATGGATCGTCTCCCCGTCCAGGTTGTAATCTGTCTCCTGGGACAGGCTTTAGAGTCCTTGCGACCCTGTATGCAGTATAGATTGTGAGTAAGTGAATGAATGACTAGCCTTAATTAATTTACTGTGATGAAAAGGTTAAAACTATAACTGAGTGCCAATCTTTATGGTGAAATGTATATATAGATTTACTTCACCATATAGGCCTGCAGAAAAATGTCAATGCTTCAGAAGGCGTCAAATTATTGTATAGAGTGCATTAAGCAAAGAAAACAACTTGGGAGATTTGTGCCATAAGGGAGGCTAGTGGTTTAAACAAATAAAAACTAGATTTTTGCAAGAAAACTCAAGTTGCACAACACTTTTTTACAGTCTGCAACTGTAAAATTAATCAACAATCAAGCTACATCAGTTAGTAACATATTTTTTCACTAACTAAGACATTTCAAAAATCACAAAAGTTAATCTGTCATTAAAAAAGATGAGTCACATGAAGTCACGTGATAACTTACAGTAGAGATGTATTATTTACCTAGGTTACATTACAAAACTGTACAATTTTACAATTCAGGGGAATGACACAACACAGGACTGTGTTTCTAAACATCCACACCTGTTCAAGATATCGGATAAACCTGAGCAGAGGGATTGTTTTACTTTTTAAAAACTCACTATTCTTTTGTTCCGAGTTTTGATGGAGCGAAATCCTCCCCAGAGCCGGTATGTGATCCTGAAGAACTCTCCTGAACATGTGAGCTCTCTGAAGCCATCACTGCAGCACCGGATATGGAACGTTCAACCCATCTGATTTCATAATAAAAGTAGCGCATGTGCACCACATAGAGTAAAAGTCCGTATAGACTGGAAACTTCTCAACAGTGAACATGAAATGTCCATAAACATTTGTAGAAATCATCAATGAAAAAATAGGTTTGAAATGATTATAATCTAATAATATTTTTTTAATTATAAAAATAAATATTATTTTAAAAATAAGCCTAAACATTTTGTAATTCATTACTTTGTAATCTATAACTACATTGTTATACCAGGAACACTGTGCCTACATCCTGTACAGTGCACCAGTTCATTGCAAGGCACCATGCACACACACACACAGATCCATCTCTCTCTCTCCCCGTACACACACACAAACAGACACAAAGTGACTTAACAATGTATACACACTTCAACAGTTGAGTTCGATTCCTGCCTGGGTCTGTGTGCATGGAGTTTGCATGTTCTCCCCATCTAGTGCTCTAAGTCTTTTGGGATAGGCTCCAGGCCCCGTACAACCCTGCATACAGGATAAAGCGGTATAGACGATAAATGGATGAATAAATAAAGATGTCAGTAGTCGTACCATTATTAATGCTATTATGTCACTGTGAAATTTTTTGCGTGTATATTTTTAATGTTATAGTGTGTTTACAAGAGAGAGAGAGAGAGAGAGAGAGAGAGAGAGAGATGGTATATTAGCACAGGCTATTCCTATAACCATACTGCCCAAGTATTAGGTATAAATAAAATACAAGTTAAATACAAGTTAATACAAGTTAAAATACTTTTGACAAAAATATGTCCATCATAATTAGATTATAACTTAAGGTAAAGGTTACCAAGCTTTCCAATTGTATGTGTGACTATTTTTTGTTGTTGTTTCCATACAGTACATTTACATTTAGGCATTTGGCAGATGCTCATATCCAGAGCGACTTACATAAGTGCTTTAAATTTTTCATCATTACATATCTCCTTACACTGGTTCACTGGGTTACTAACTAGAAGTACCATTGTACCATCAGTCAAACACTGCTTTTTTTTTAATCCAAATGCCTAGGGTAAATGTTTAGTTGTCACTAAAAGACTGCCAGTGACTCGGCTGTTCAGACATCTAGAGGAAGGTCACTCTACCACCTAGGTGCAAGAACAGAAAACAGTCTTCCTCGATCCCTGAGAGATGGTGGGACCAGCCGAGTATTGGGCATGATGCAGGGCGTGATAAGTGATTTGAGGTAATTGGGTGTTGGGACGTTTTTTGCTCTGTAGGCAAGCGTCAGTGCTTTGAATTTGATGTGGGCAGCTACAGGAAGCTAGTGGAATAAAAGTCCCTAATTAACGAATTATTGGTTTGTTATGAATGAAAGATTATTCTGTAAATATTGGTTGAGGTGACACGTTTTAATAATATTTTTAACATTTAATAGAATGAGGAAATGGTAACACAGTGGCTTAGTGGTTAGCACTGTGGCCTCGCACCTCCAGGTTTGAGGGTTCAATTCCCACCACAGGATCTGTTTGCATGGAGTTTGCATTTTCTGTGCTTCGTATGTGCTTTGCATTTTGAAATTGCCTTGTGCTAGATTGGCACCCTGTCCAGAGTGTACCCCACCTTGGGGTACATGAACGAAAAATAAAATTATGATCCAAACACATAACATCTTCGTAGGGTCAGCTAAAAATTATTTCCTTTAATTATTCTGGAAACCATTTCCTAAGTTTCTGTTACCGTTCTGTTCACAACTTCAGTGCTTTGCCTGAAACACTGAGAATTTCACAATAGAGATGGGGTATTCAATTTAGTTATAAATCGCAATTCTTTTGAGTGGCGATTCACGTATCGCCAAACTAACCCCAAAATCGTAGCTTTTTGAGGAAGCTCAAAAAGGTAATCGTAGCTTTTTGAGGAAGCTACTTGGATAAGTACTGAAACGTTTCTACTGAACTAAGAAGAAGTCCAGCTCAACTTCCAGATAACCTCACCTAGATGATACCTGGACAACTTCCAGATAACCTCACCTGGATGACTTTACAGACATTTATAATAGAGAAGAACCAGTCGATCATACAGTGACCAGACTAGTTAGTTTTATTGGCCATGAGCGGTGATCGGCCGATCAGCCTCAGATATAAACATTTCTGTACCAAGCGAAGAAGCTTCCCAGTGGCATAACAGAAACACATTTTTATGAAGTTACATTATCAAAAATCGCACATGTTAAAAGCCTCTGATCTGCCTTTTTCTCCAAACTGAACTGTGAACGAATTAGTCTCAAAACACTGCGAGTGCTAATTAGTCAAAAATCGCATGTGTTAGAAGCCACACGTTCTTACAGCCACTCAACTCGCACGCTCATGGTCATGTCAGAGTTTTTCAAAGACAAATGGTCATGTTGAGTTTTTCAGGGAAAATGTAATGACGAATCAGGATATTTATAAAATCGTGATACTAGAATCGCAATATTAATCGAATCGGCACCGAGCTATCGTGACCACATCTTATACTGGTAATTCCCATCCCTTATTCACAGTGTTCTTTAATACTGATATAACACATTACAAATAAATAATTTTAACACCTTACAAACTAAATAATTCGCTTTTTAAGCAAAGCAACACAAGGACCTTTGCTCGTTTTTCCCTATCATTTAGCATTTCTATCATTAACTGACTGACGTCATTCCAAAACATCTGTGAGGAACGCGTGCGCAAAGGATTGTGGGAGAGGCGGGTATGTTTCCATCATGGCGGCGTCGATTTCGGGTTATACTTTTAGTTCTGTGTGTTATCACAGCGCTAACAGCAACTCCGACCATGTAAGTACGGAGCGCGTTTAACGCAAAACCCGGTCGCTAAACGAGCTTGTGAAAAGTATGACGTTATTAGCAGGAGTGCAGCCCCTCTGTTGTGGCAGGTAACGCTAGCTAGCTTAGCGAGCTAACTCTCCCGCTGTGTCTTATGATAGGCGAATGACAGCAGGCTAGCGGCTAATAGCTAAGCTAACAGCTTCTCCTGTATGTTGTTTTAAAAATACTGTTTACCCTTTCGTGTATTTGACCGATATATTTGTTAATTAAATATTTTTAGAAGGAAATTAATATTTTTCAAGTGAATCGGTAACTTACAGCTATGGATATTTATTGCACTTGACTAGCAAGCTAACTTTCTAATGTAATATACCGCTTCAGTTAACTACTAAGACTTGCTGAGAGCAAGATTGCTTTCCTTTTATAAGTATAGCTGCTTAGTTTACTGTCATATCAGTGCATCCGATATTGTTGCATGACATGTATTAAAATTAATCACAATTGTATTATACAGTTATAGTAGCTGTCACTGATACACAAGGAAGTAAGCTCCTTGTACTTTTTTTTTTCGTAATTGCGTAATGTAATTTGTCACCTTTACGACATGACTAGTGTGTGGATCATGTGATTTCCTGATGCCACCTTCTTCATTCTCTTTTCCATTTCAAAAGCAAATATTGGATCTAATTTTAAAGCCAGGATTTATTTTCAACTCTACAGGGTGGTGTAATTGTCTGGGTCCGTAGGCTAAAATCTTTTTAAAATTTATATATTTTTTAAAAGCCAATGTACAAATTGATGCCCCGTACATGTGAATATCCCGAATGACAGAACATTTTGTAAGGCATCAGAAGTCATGTTTAAATGCAGTGCTATTCTTGTTATTATTCTGGGCTGATTCAGACTACAGACTACTGACTCTAGATGGCCCCAAAGAAGAAGAAGGGGGAAAAAAACAGTCAGGTGGTGTTAAGGATGGTGCTACTCTTCTTAGATCTTCTCTTCTTAGATTCACATCCATTAAGAGTCAAAAAATGGGGGGGAAATATTAAATATAAAATAAGGAAAAGTGCCTATGGGTCCAGACCATATTAGAAAGGCATAATATAATATGGAAGTATGTTATGAATAAAGATTGTCGTTTAAATGATGCTGCAGTTTTAATCTTTTGTTGCTCGATTTGATTCATTGAATCGATTTTTAAAGACAGGATTTAATTTCACAGGGTGGTCTGAAAGTCTGGATCCATAGGATAAAATGTTATTGAAATTTATATTTTAAAAAACAGCAAATGTACAAATTGATCCTATGGTTTCTGTCTCACACTTCAAGGGTGTTTTCACATTAGGTCCAGGGATCATTTCCGAGAACACTTGACCTCAGTGAGAGTATAATCGTCCCAGGCTTGGGAACCGTGGCCAAGTCTGCTTGAAGAGGGGAGGTTTCAGGCACAGTACAGTGTTCTCGGGCAGGGATCAAATCAGACATGGAAGCCAGTCATACTAGACACCCTTTTAGATACAACAACATCAGTGCTGTCAGTCTCCTCAGAAATCATTAATCCAGAGAACATCCAAAGCATACTACTTCCATATTAAGCAACACAATTGCCACATTTGTTCTTGCTTGAAAAGATGTGAAAACAAAAATCAGTAAAACTAGCAGTGATGTATTTAGTACAGAAAAGTGCTTTTAGCACTATGTTTTAGAGGTTTCATGTTGCTAATGTTAGTGGCTTGGTGAAGATAATGTTGCAGTCTGTCTCCCTCATGCTGTCTCCTCTCATTGCTGCCCTCTATAGTGCTTTTTATAAAACAGTTAAGTAAGCAGTGTGACAGGAAGTGGAATTGGCATATACTTCTGAAAAATGCAGCAAAGCAAGATTTGATTTGGCGACTTCAGTCATGCTTGAAATAATGATAGCTCTGCCTCTTGTCCTGAACTGACAGAGTGACAGCATAGCTTTGATGTCAAATCTTTTACTGCAGTTAGCCTTTAGTTTAGTACCATGCAATGTGAAGGATTATTTTTCTTCTTCTATACAATGATGTACAAGGTATTGTGTTTTAACATGCACACATACTTTAGTCTGTTGCTGTCATTGTATTTGTATTTTTTCTTTATGGGACATTGATAACAATGACTTCTGTCATGTCCTCGATTATGTGTTGTGACATCAGATGTGGAGGAATTAGCCTGTCATACCATGACGCATCCAAAATGTTTAATAATCATTAACCTGCATCATATCTCTTTAGAATCATTCGGTTAAAAACATGACTTTAATGCTGAAATCTAAATTTTAATGTTATTTTAAATTTCGTCATGCAGCTGAAATACAATTTGAACTCAGATCGACTTTTGTGGATTTGTTTAAAAATAAATAAATAAATTTAAAAAAGGAGTTGTCAAGGTGTTTGAAAAGTCAGGAAGCAATGGGAGTTAAACTACATATATTTTGATTATTTACTTCTTTTTACTCCTATGTTTTATTTTTTCCCTTGATGTAAAAAATGTAAAATGTGATAAAAGGACAAAGATGATAGTACTTCTTTTTGTTCTCATTACTTCCTGACCTTTCAGAAAAGTGAATTTCATGCTTAAAGAAAGTTTGAAAATCCAAATGAACTATACATCTAATTAATTAGAAATTAATAGATATGCACTCAGTCTTTTTTATTAGGTCTCATTTTTTACATTTTTATCCTTTCGAAATAACTTCCATTGAGAAGCAAACTCGTATGTCTTCTCGTTCGTCCTATAATAAATCAGTCTTATTTTTAAATGCCTGAGCATTCAAATACCCACACGCATAATTCTAACTCTGTAGTAAGAAAACCACTCTACGCTGATGGATTGTGCTGCTTCAAGTTGTTAAGGAAATCCAAAAATAGTAATTTAACGTCAGAGCCGTCAGAAGGGATTTGACACAAGTATTCTAGACTCATAAATCATTTCTCGGCACAGATTGACACAACACAACCTTTTAAGTGAGCTAATTTGTTCTAGCAATCTAGGATTCCTGACAGCCAAGCATTTAACTGCCTTTCTTCCTTTCAATGATGCTTAAACACCGGCTTGTGATGGCTCCCTGAGGTGGAGAGAGAAAAGGGAAAAAGTATATGTATTATTCAACAATTCAAGGTGGTCAGTGCAGTTAATATGTAAAGTATCCAAAATGGTTACAGGTGTCCCAAATTGGATTGCAGAGGCTGCAACTCTTTGCTGTATATTTCAGTTTGTTGTGGCTGTGTTTTTTTTTTTTTTTTTTTTTCCCTTTAACTTTGTCTGCGTTTAACCAACTGAACCCCCCACACTCCACATCAGATGATGCTTATTGATGTGCCTACAATAGTAACATGCATTTATATATTTTACATATTTGTTTATTTGCAGGAGGGATTCCTGTTGGGAGAAGTGAGGCAAGAGGAGACTTTAAGTATAAGTGACTCGCAGATTAGTACATCAGAATTCCTGCACATAGTAGGTAAATCAGTGCCCTCTTACCTTTTCACTCAAGTAAATAACACTACAATCAGCCATTTGTTGTTATTATACACTGCCTGGTCCCAAAAAAGTCACACACTCAAAGATTTCAGTCAGCCACCTTTAGCTCTGATTACAGCGCACAATGTGGTGGCCAGTTCATGTGTGAAAATGATTCCTCATGCTCCCAGAACCACTCTTTCACAATTTGAGTCCTATGATATGCTCGTGCCATCAGCGAAGAAAAACTGCATTGATGTGATAACCTTGTCATTCAGAACATTCAGGTCGTCAGCTGACTTTGTTTTTATTGCCACATAACTGTGATGAGCCTAGACCTGACCAACTAAAGCAACCCCAAATCATAAAGGCTTGTACAGTGTGCACAATGCCGCATCGCGTAATGCACTTCCCATCATACACTGATGTGCCCATCATTCTGGGCTCGGGTCAGTCTGAACCCACATGACGATTTCCATTCTTTTCTTCACCGAGTGTTAAGTAAATAAGTGATATATTTTTTTCCACCAGATTTCTTCCACAATGTTTTGACAGTTCAGCACTACTTTTCCAGGTTTTGATAATGTGTGGAATATTTCTTAAACCAGTTCCAGTATTTTCAAATGAGCTAAAATGTTTTCTTAGCTTGAAGCAGTCCAGTAATTTGACCCTTCTGAAATGGTGACCTATTCATTTATTTTTTTGACCAGGCAGTGTAATTAATATTGTCCTTTTTAACATCACATATTAATACAATGACTGCAAGAACAATGAAGGAAAATAACTGCATTCTTATTTGTTGGGCTGAATTTGCATTACGTTCGTTTTACACGGTTCTGGTTTGTTTTTGCTCAAATGGAATTTTCACATTAGCATTAATCATCTATTACTACAAGAACAGACCTCGGCTAAACAATTTTAAAAAATCAGTTATGTTTGTTATCAGCTCATGACCTGAACCCCAAAAAGTCAATCACAAATCCATCTTAGGGGTAACAATAAAATAAGTAAAACAAACTACCTACACGTGTTTTTCTCATGAGACAGTTCACTCTGGTGGTTGCTTGTGATAAGGTGAAAATGGCTGAAGCTGAGCTTCTTATGTTGTATCCATTACTGAGAGAAGCTTTGGAGAACTGCCAGCAGTGATACAGAGATATGCACGAGCAGTGATTGAAAAAAAACAACAGTCGCATGGGCATAGATCTGTTTGTATCTTCTGAGCAGCTCCAAAAGTGGGTCATGAGCAGAGTGCATTGTGGGTGTGTTCGTGTTCTCCATAAAACTGTCAACCATTTATTTTTATAACTTTAATAGAACTGGATGTGTGTATTTGTAGAGACACCAACTGTTCAGTGACTTGCAGTCAAGATTAAATAGGCCCGATTTAAAAACTCAGACAGACACACAGCAGTTTGTTGCAGTGTTTTCTCTCAGCATAGCCTTTGAACTAAAATATTACATTTAAACATTTAGTTTCTTACAGTGTCCTCGTTTAAAATATTACAGAACAGTAGTGTCAAGTCTTTGAAGCTTCTTGCTTAAGATCAGAAGTGGCCAAATTTCACAGTGTGTTAAGGCAGATCATTGCAATTTAAGCACATAAACTTAAAATAGCTTGTTTCAATCTTTGTGCATTCCACTTTAATCCATATGAGACTACCCTGTTGTCACTTTCACAAAATAATGTATAGAATACAATGCTTTTATTTTAGAAAGTGTAGATTTAATCAACATGTTTGTATGGAATTTTTCCCCCCTGTTCTTGCTTAGGTTAGTGAGAAGTTTAACGGAGGGTAAAACTTATGAGCTTGTGATATGAGGGGGAAAAATATCCTGCTGCCGGACCAGTAGAGAGCCAGTGGTCTAGGTCACACATAGAGCTGATTGTGGGAGGAACTTGTGTTCAGTTTTCTCTGACAAAATAATTTTTGAGACCTATTTAGAGAAACAATGTTATATGGCCAAAAGTTTGTGAACACCTGATTATTACACTTATTTGTGGTTCTTCCCCTGTCTGTTGTCATAAAACAGGACACAGACAGTTGATTGTCGTTGTTTGCGATAGCACTACAGTTTCATTTCCTTGCAAATAAGGTGCCTCAACATGTTCCAGCATGTGTTCCACACAATACCCCTGTGTGAAAAGTGAGCTCCATGAGGACATGGTTTGCCAAATTTAGAATGGAAGAACTGAACTCACTCATTCTCACTCATTAGCACTCATGGTGCTTATCCCGTACAGGGTCACAGAAAGCCTGGAGCCTATACCAGGGGACTTGGGGCGCGAGGCAGGGTACACCTTGGACAGGTTGCTAGTCCATCGCAGGGCACACAAGGACACATACACATACACACAACGGGCAATTTGAAATGCCAGTTACACAATGTGGTGGCCAGGTCATGTGTGAAATTAATTCCTTATGCTCAGAGAGAACCACTTTTTCACAATTCGAGTCCTAAAATATGCCTGTGCCTTCAGAGAAGAACAACTGTATTGATGTGATAACCTTAGTCGTTCAGTACATGAACTGAGCCTAGACCTGACCAACTGAAGCAACCCCAGATCATAACACTGCCTCCAGAGGCTCTACAGTGGCTTCTACGCATGTTGGATGGATCACTTCATGCACTTTCCCTCTTACACCGATGTTCCTATCACTCTGGGCTAGGGTCAGTCTGAACTCACATTACTTTTTTCCATTGCTTCACCAAATGTTAAGTAAATAAGTGAATCATGATTTTTTTTTTTTTTTCAACCACATTTCTTCCACAAAGTTTTGACAGTTCATACAGTTCTGCATGTCTTTGTAATCTTGGATGAAACCCTCAACCACGGAGGGGTGAGGCCACGTTGCCATCCACTGCGTCACAGTGCTGCCTCCCACTGAAACATTTTTTGGATGAATTTGAACGCCCCAGGCCTCATCACTGCCCTCTCTGATGCTCTTGTGCTTGTGGCCGAATGAGCATAAATCCTCACAGACATACTTCAAAATCTAGTAAAAAAGTCTTTACAAAAGAATAATGTTTTTTATAAGAGCAAAATGTGATCTGAAATGGCATGTTCTGCAAGCACGCATGGTAAGGTGTCTAATACAGTGTCAGTATATAGTATTCACCTTAATATCTCTAGTGTGAATGTAATCTAAAGAGTTTGCATTTGTGTGGGTTTATAAAATTTATCCTAGTTTTATTTGACTATATTTAATTGCGCAAAATTAAACCTACTTTTATGTTTTTCTTGCTTTTCAGAAGTCCATAACCATGAACCATGTGCACAGCTCTTTAGGTAAGGTTTAATATAGAATTTTTAGTCAATGTATATACAGACAGGTGCCAAAAGAAAAAAAAAAATCTGATAATGAGTGGACAGACAAGAAGAAAGTTAATTCAAAAAACGTTTGCATTTAACTTCCTTCAATGGCCCGAGATGTATAAATCAAATCTTTGGATAAAGATGGCAAGAGGGAAAGGTGTAAATGACATTGAATGAAGGATCAGTATAAGAGTTACAAATATGGCTTAAATGTCAATTATTAAACAAATGGGGAAACCCATGTCACTTTAAACAGTTTAGATCATCCCTGCCATTTCATTCTTTATGTATTTATTTACTGTATAAAGAAATAAATGTTTCTTTTTTTTAATGAAGGAAAAGGAATACCCAACATAGTAATGATGTAAAGTATCGGACCAGAACAGTCTGTACTTGAGAGATGAATGTCACGGTTCCAAATTGTTTTTTGATGCTGATGGTGGAGTGTGTTGGTCCAAAATCCGCACAAGCAATAATACAGTATATGACTTACTGCAGGGCAATTTCGACTGTGATGCTATTTTAAGATGAAATTCAAGCTTTATTATAGTCAAATAATGGTTTGGAGTTTAAGAGTCTAGAGCACATTGTACGTTCTCTGTCGTTGGAGTTTGGTGCAAACAGATACCCTTCTGTATGTTTCAGCTTTTATGACTACGCAGGTAAAGTCAATGAAGAAAATCTCAACCGAATCCTCAAAGACAGGAGAAAAGTAAGCTGTGCTAATGAATGATCGGATGTTTTATAAGTTGTTATAAGTGTTTTTGGCCCAGTGTATAGAGGTTTAAAATGATTAACTTTGCACTATGTCTAGATAATGTCTTCTCTTACTAATGAGTAATAGGTATTTTGTTTTTGTGTTGTTGTTGCATAAAAGTTGGTGAAACTGTGACATGTTTTGCCAGAGGTGACATCATGTTTTCCTATGATGTAAGTGACCTTTCATTTTTGTCCTACAGAATGTTATTGGCTGGTACCGGTTCCGCAGGAACACGCAACAGCAGATGTCGTTTAGGGAACAGGTGATCCATAAGCAGCTCACACACTTACTGGGCATCCCAGATCTCGTCTTCCTTCTCTTCAGCTTCATCTCCACAGCCAACAGTTCAACACATGCACTAGAGTACGTTCTTTTTAGGCCCAATAGAAGGTAAGGCCACACTCCACACTTCTTTGTCTTCATCTTTTATAATGGCTACTTTTTGATCAAAGTCTCTTTTTTATTGGAAATTTAAACAAGTTATATATACATACATACTGTACATGGTACACTTTCTTTTCTTATACACATTCCCCATCCCCCACCCAATTTTTTTGTTTGTTTAAAAAGCAGGGGAAAAAATTAATTATACATCAAAAAATAATAATAATACATGTGGGATCAAAGTCCTCTCTAATCTAAGCTAATTTTACCTTGGATTATGTTGTCTACTTAATGAATTTAGATTGCTTGTAGTGTTTTAATTTTGATGATTTTGTTTCTCAGCAGGTATAATCAGAGAATATCCCTGAGCATCCCAAACCTAGGCAACACCAGTCAGCAAGAGTATAAAGTGTCTTCTGTTCCCAACACCTCCAAGAATTACGCCAGTGTTATTAAAGAACATGGGTGAGATTGTCTGCTACATGACTTGAATTGTGTTGTGTTTACAAGAAAAAGTTTTTAAAAATTTATTGTTCAGCTGTTGGCCCGAGGGTTGTGAGACAAAAGGCCAGTGTGAAAGCTGTGAACTGTGAAGCTAGGATTTGCTTCTTCTTTACTTTTGCATTTACATTAACCACTACAAAAACAAAAGAAAACACACAGGGTCACATCTTTCTTGAACATGCAGCTTCGTAGGAAATTATAATAATCCATTCCTCCATCAGTCCATACAGAACTGTGCAAAAGTTGAAGGTACTCTTGTTATTTAGCACATTCTTTGTTAGATGTATATTTTATGAACGTTGCTTTATTGAGTCAGAGCAAAAGCATTCTATGTTTCCAAACAATATTTTCCCAAAAAGTAATTACATGTTTTTAATAAATGTTTGTAAGTCAAAAACGAAGACTACAGGGATTTGGATAAAAAAATTTTTTAAAAATCGTTCGGCAAAGTATCAGGAAAAACTGGCAAATTCTAACATGCTTAGTAATACCAACTAATTACCTTATAAAACTGCACAAATTCTGCTTGGAATTGTTACCAAAAAAAAAAAACACAAATAGGTTCACAGCAAATGTTATGGGATTTTATAGTATTTTTTTTTATACTATAAAAGGCATTTATGCTTTACAGCATGTCTTCGTATGTGCCTAAAAACCTTTTTTTTTTTTTTTTTTTTGCACAGTACCCCACCTGCGTCTTTTTACAAACAAACTACCATAATCTATCTACAATTATATACTAATAATAATCTAATTAACAAGCTAATAAGGTAGTGACACTCCGCATTCTCCAAATGGTAGTCAACATAATGTCTCTGATCACTCACAGTAGACAGCCTAGCACCCGGATGACTAGGGTTTTCATAAAGCAAGTATTTTCCCCTTAAATGTCACACAGGACTACTCATAATCACCTGGTTTAGCTCTACAGGGAAGAAATTCAATAAGCGTAAATCCGTTGTGACAGCAGCTTAGGTGAGCCTTGAAAGCTTGTGTTGATTGTTTGTTTACATTCTGATTTGAATTGCATTTTAGAGCTGAGTTTTTTGACAAGGATGGAGTGATGAAAGACATTCGAGCCATTTTCCAGGTGTACAGTGCCCTTCAGGAGAAAGTGCAGGTGGGTCGGAACGTGGCGCAACGCACGACTGCAGATTTCACAGAAGATTTGCACATACGTCTTTTATACGTTTATGTGTCAATGGATGATTACATTTTTAACAACAAAATTCTTAACAGTAAAAAGGTCCTACTTTTAAATGTAAACCAGATATACTGTTTTCCTAATAGCTAATTATTTTGACATGGACCCAGAAAGGTCTTGTCCACCTGTTGATATAGCCATGTCCCCTGCACTTGACTGTGTAATACAGTGTAATCTGTATTAGATAAAATATCTTTTATTTCACTATAAAATTTTGCTTTGTGCTACATTGGTTAGTTGTTAGAGTTCAGAAATGATACAAATGGCATGTGTAGACATTTCACTCTTACCTACCTCAGTCAAATAAATCATGTCTGTGTTTTTAAACTGCATTTCTTTTCTATAAATTGTGCTTGTTTTCATGCTGGTTGAACGTGTGTGTGCGCGTGTGTGTGTGGTCCTGTAACACTGTTCTGTCCATTACTAGGCTGTTTGTGCGGAGGTGGATCAAAGCGAACGAGTGAAGGAGAAAATTCAGGAAGAAGTTAAAAAGCTTAAAGATGAGATTGCACTCAGAAAACGTAGCACCACTGCAGAGGAGAGGAGTACGTGTTTCAGCAGTAATTATATCGATTTACGATAACTTCACCTATTGTGATGTTACTTTTTTTGAAAATGTCTTTTCATTTGCTCTTTCCTTCATCATTTATTAATGTCCTTTGCTTTATCAGGCAACCAAGAGGCTCTGAATTCTGACGTCCACACACTGCAGGATGACTCGGTTCTGTCTGATTCATCCCCTCCCTCGCTGACACGCGTGGCTCTCCAGAGCCCTCCACTGGAGCCAAGCCTGGATTGGCATGCAAACTCAGAGCCTGCTGCACTTTACACCAATGAGCTGGCACCCGACCCACCAAGTGCGATCCTGCTGCCACGCCCCCAGGCCGTGGGCTCACCTGGACATCCCTCACCTAGTCCAGGCATAGGCATGGGAAATGGAGACGGCTCCAGCTCCGACTCTCTAAACCGGCACACTATTGGCCAGGAGGACCATGACGACGACGACGAGGATGAGGACAGTAGTGAATATGAGAACTTAGTTAGCGAGCAGTCTCAATCCCCTCATTTGACTGAATCTTTAGGACGGCCGGCCACACTCTGGCCTGACGGGGACGCTCATAGCTCTAGTGGTTCGTCCTGATCCAGCACCCAAAATTAGGGGAGAAACAGACAGAGCTAGGAATTATAGGGAAATCGAGAGAGAAGGAAAGACAGGGCTGAGAAAGAATGGCAAGTAACCACTGTATCTTTGCTGCAGGACAGCGGCAGGGGAAAAATCCCTTTTCACACGTCATTTTGACCAAATGAAACTGCTCGCTCTCCCTCTCTCACTCTCTCGCCTCCCCCTCGTCTTCATTTCTCTCTCTTTTTCCTTTTTCTCATCTCCTCAATTCTCCCTGAGAGGAGAGACACCATCCCACTTATCAGTTACTTATAAGCACTGCTACCAACCATGATCATGCGATTATTTGCATTTACCTTGCACTATTTTGCCCTTCTCTTAATCCGCATTCAAGTAGATAAAACAAAGGGAACGATTTCTTCTGCGGCCTTCAAACTCATCTCCGTATGACCTTTCTTGCCACAGTCAACTGTTGTTCAGTTTGACTTCACCAATCTGACTGATTTTATCCCCAGTTCATAAAAATTGAACTTTTGCTCAACAATTATTTTGGCCTATTTATGAAAGTTACCAAAAAGGACACTTTTGGCCATTTATGTTACTTTGATTAGGGGTGCTTATATTACTTTTACAAAATACAAATTAACACCTTTTGATTTGATTTAAAAAGAAAACCTCTCCCTAAATGAACAGATATTTTGTGTTGATCTGCACTTTTCATTGTACTTTATAAGAATCCTATCAGTCATATGGTTGGAGTAAACGTCTCTCTTCCATGCCACTGAACTTCAGCTTGTTGTGTGTTCAACTGAAGAGGGCGCTCACAAAGCCTTCACAAACCTTTCAATCTCAGGATTCTTTTACAGCAGCTTGATTAATCCCATCTCAGTCTCTGCCGTCATGGCTTTGGTGCAAATACAAAAACTGGATTTGTCAAAGCAGTCGAGTGATACATTTATCGAGCTCACCTTTCTGTTGCGAAGTGAAGCGTCAAAGGTGGATGTGAAAGGTTGGTTATCAGATATCGGAATGTTGAACTTAACTCAAATATACTTTTTGATTTTTACCATGAAACAAATGTCACAACACCATTGTGCATTTATTATTTAAGTTGGAAACAGGGTTTGGTTTTTATTCTGCAGAGTTGCAGTTTAAGTGTTTGATTTGCTTCACCGTACTTGATCTTACAGGAAAGGGCCTGTCTTATTTCCATGCTAAGAAAATATTATACTTATACCAATATACATAAATGTCTCTCCACATTAAGGAATTGGCTATAAAATATTGTTTTTAATGGAATCCACCTTTAACATATGACATTTGAGACAGTTTATCAGCTTCATACTTATTAATGGACACGTCATCAAGGCCTCGTCTTTAATTCTTGATATAATGTCTTACTTTTTAACATCAGCTTAAATTGGAGTTGCTCACCTTATATATCTTCCAGTGTTGAGCAGAACAAAGGCACATGACTGGTTTATTTCTCCAATATGCATTTATTCAGTATATTCGAATAGAGGTTTCCTTTTTATTTAATTTTTTTATTTTTTGGTCTCATGTATATTCTTGCAACGACTGTAAGCTTTCAACATGCAATCCTGGTATGTGGTATGTTTTAGCTAAGAAAGTAAACCCCAGTAATGCTTAATGAAGTTGCGATTACAATGTTAATAGAAATCTATTTAAATCAAGACTGACATTGCGAAATACAGCACTGTATTATGATGATTAGCAATATTGTTGTAATTGAGTGAACCATGAAGGCTAGGAACAACACCTATACATGATTATACACATACAGTATATAAAATGTATAAGGCTTGTATATGTCTGTTTTGTATACAAGTCCTATACATGGTCAGAGCTGTGAAGAATGTTCCAGAATAATAAAAACTATAAACACACCAAAGAGATTTAGGCTTCAACTTTTACATTGCTTAAATTGATAAAATTTAATGTCTCTTGGTCTTCACTAAGTGAACGTAATAGATGTAATTTAGCTCAACATATAGACTCAGATAAATAGTCTTGGGGATAATAACAATAAAATGCATTGGGATTTTTCTGAAATGCTTTTAAAATTTGGTAGTCCGCTAAAGACTTGAAAATAGAAAATGTGAACCTAAAGTGATAAAAGTTCACTGAAATGAAAAAATATATATATATTGACCGTTTACACTATCTTTTTGTAAAAGACCTGGTATCTGATCGAAAACCACACTGCCCTGTAATAACCCTTATGCACACTTTGTGTAAATCAGTAACATCAAACCTGATGTGTTAAAAACAACAGCCATAAACTGGCTTTATGTAAACGTACTTATACACTCTTGCCATGGTTAAAAAAATGAACAGATTTGTAGCCGTTGTTGCAGAAATGATTTGTGATTTGAGAAAACAAAAAAAGCCCGGACAAGTAGCACTTTGTTAGGCACACTGTTGTTATTATGGTGACATGGCCACATTTTACACTAGCATGTGTTTGAATACTATGATATGAAAGTGATTTTTGTTTTGTTTTGTTTTTTTAAAGCTGTGTGAACACATAAATCATATTTTGAGCATCAAAATATACCAATCAGCCACAACATTGAAACCACAAACAGATGAAGTGAATACCATTGATTATCTTGTTATAAGGGCACCTGTCAGGGAGAGAGGTATACAAGTCAACATTTCTCGACATGGTTGTGTTGGTAGGAAAAATGGACAATTTTAATGATCTGTGCAAATTTGGATAAGAGCGTTTCTCAAACTGCAGGTTTTGTAGGGTGTTCTTGAAATGCAGTGCATACTGTCTACTTCAAGTGTTACAGGAAAGGACAACTGGTGAACCGGCGCCAGGGTCATGGGTACCCAAGGCTCATTGATGTGCATGAGGAGCGAAGGAGAGCCCTTCTGGTTGAATACTACAGAAGACCTACTGTTGCACAAACTGCTGAAAAAAGGTAATGCTTGCTGGATATGATGGAAAGATGTCAACACGGCATCAAAGCTTCCTCTGTATGGGGGTGTGTAGCTGCAGACTGGTCAAGGTGCACATGCTGGTCCCTGTTCACCACTGAAAGTGCCTACAATAGCGTATGAACAACAGAACTGGAGCATAGAGGACTGGAGGAAGCAGTGTGACGGTTTGAGCATGACCCCTATAAAACTTGGGTCCTGGCATTCATATGGGTGTGCTTTGACACGTACCACCTACCAAACCATTGTTGCAGACCTCAAGTACTATCCTTTTATAGCAACAGTATTCCCTAATAGTAGTAGTCTCTTTGAGTAGGATAATTTGCTCTTCCACATGTTTTTTCAGGAAAACAGTGACCAAGAGTTTGAGACCTTGATTAGGCCTTCAAGTTTCCCAGATGTAAATTTGATCAAGCTTCTGTGGGATGTGCCGAACAAACGAGTCTGATCCATGGAGGCTCCACATTGCAATTTTTAAACTTGAAGGATCTCCTGCTAACGTCTTGGTGCCAGATACCGCACCCCATCTTCAGAGGTTTTCCCAAAACTTGTGTAGGGCCACAAGAGGAAACAATGCAATGTTGGGGCAGATTGGTACATGTCAGATAGGCATTTTTGCAGTGTATTCCCGTTTCCCTTTTCATTTTCATCACAAGCAACCACCAGGGCAGATTATCTCTTTGCTGAAGGATCTGCTCAGTTTAATGTAAGAGGGGATTCAAGGATGTGGAAAAGCATACTCTTTAGGGTGTGACATGATATTGTTTCCATCACCAGGATCACAAAGCCAGCTGAAACCTAAAGAAATATGAAAACTTTTTGTTGGCATTGCAGCCTTATTGAATTTTACTTGCTACATTGTTTGCTTGGTTTCCTATTTAATTGCAGTTCGTCATTTTTTCTCTGCATGGTAAGTATCACTTTCTACTCATTTTCCATGCCAGTCAGTTTATCCCTTGTAGATGTCTCCTCCTTCCATTTTCTTTACTTCAGTTAGGTTCTCCTGTGTTTTATGTTGTGTGCTGAGTGGTTAGTCAGTGTAGCCGGTGTCAAGAATCTTTGTCGGAGCCTTTGTCAGTCACTGTCTATCTGAGGATTTGAAAGATGCAAGATCTGACTTTGCCACCTCATGCCAACAGTGCACACTTAGCTGGCATGAAAAGACCTTAAGATGAGACTCAAGTCTAGCAGCCAAGTCCTTGTCATCACCACACATTGGTTCACTTAGTCAATGAAGTGACTGCAAGCTACATCAACTATGTGGACAGCAAAAAGTTTGGGAGGCTGTCATCATGGTGCACAAAATCTCAGTACACACGACCTCACTAAGAGCAGCGTCACTCATCTCCTGGAGTCAACATACTTGCGCTGTTGTGTTGCCAATGTGAAGGTGCCAACAGTTATGCTTCACTCATGCCCGGAGTTAGCAGTCTAGGAAACAATCCTAAATGCAAGTTCCAAGTCTGGTGAACATCTCATATGCTGGATCTAGTTTGTAATCCCACAATGGCACTCCTTATGAGCCTTTGCTGACAATGCAAACGGACATAGTGTCTTTAAAGGCTGCCTTTAAGCTGATTTGAGTAGAAACATTGGGTGAAATGCATGCTGGACCTGGCTTATGTAGTTGGGCTCCTTTCCCGGAGAAAGATAACTCTGGAATGACGATGTAGGAATCTGGGATTCCCGCCCAAGGTCACATTAACCAATTTTGTGAATCAGTTGATTGACTGTGTAGCATTCCCTGAAGAAGAATTTGCAGTTCTCTATGCAGTCTGCCTGTTTAGACTGGACATTAAACAACTTTCAATGGAAAAACACAAAGGGCCATGTTTGTCAATGCATGAAGCATCACCATGGCCTGCAGATAACATCCCACTCTACTTGGAACATCCCTTGCTCTTTGACATTATTTACCTGGACATCATTTATATACTTTTTTTCCAGGTTCTACAAGGTTAGCTTCGCTCCTCCCAGTGGTGTGACTGCAGCCGTCACCTTCAGTCACATTTCCTGTTTGTCAAAGGCGTGTTGGTTGCTCATGATATTGTTGGCATACACCATCCAGGTGATTCTAACCTCCCCGCTTATTAGAAAGGGTGAAACAGAACACTGGTTATATGTGTAAACACCAGGGTTCGTTGTCATTTGGAACTGGCATCAAGCCAGCACAAAACTGCAAAAAGACTCCAGGGTGTATGACATCAGGGTTTGTTTAGTACATCTTGTCACACATTACTTTATGACTTTGCTGAAAGATCTTGGTATGCGTGTGCTCATGTCGAAGAAGAAATACAGGTGATTTCCACCACTCCTGGGAGTTATGCAGTGTTTATACTCAAACAAGAGAGTGCGCACAGAGCTGGATTCGAGCAAAACGTAGTGCTGCATCTGCTTCGGATCCACATAGCAGAGCTATTTTCAGCACTACAGCTACATCCTGCATAATTATTCATAAAGCTAGTTTTTAACACCCATGGTCATCCAGTACAAATATGCTTGTTGGCAGTTCACCATAACAACTTCAACATAGCATGCCTACAACATGAAACTACAGTGCCTTGCAAAAGTACAGTATTAATACCTCTTGGACTTCCACATTTCGTCACGTTACAGCCATAAACATCAATGTTTTTGGGGGGATTTTATGTGATAGACCAACACAAAGTGGCACATAATATGAAGTGGAAGGAAAAACGGTTTTTAAAAAGTTTTTCCAGAGTCAATACTTTGTAGAACCACCTTTCACAGCTGCAAGTTTTTGTCTCTACCAGCTTTGCACAGCTAGAGAGTGAAATTTGCAGCCATTCTTCTTTGCAAAATAGCTCAAGCTCAGTCAGATTGGATGGAGAGCGTCTGTGAACAGCAATATTTAAGTCTTGCCACAAATTCTCAAATGAATTCTGGATTTAGATCTGGACTTTGCCTGGGCCATTCTAACATGAATATGCTTTGATCTAAACCATTCCATTGTAGCTCTGGCTGCATGTTTAGGGTCATTGTCCTACTGGAAGTTGAACCACCGCCCCATTCTCAAGTCTTTTGCAGACCAGGTTTCCTTCTAAGATTGCCTGTATTTGACTCCATCCATCTTTCCACCAACTCTGACCAGCTTCCCTTGTCCTTGCTGAAGAAGAGCATGCCCACAACATGATGCTGCCACCACCATGCACAGGGTTAGTTTTCTTCCACACACACTGTTTTGCATTTAGGCCAAAAAGCAAAGCACCTTCTTCCACGTTTGCTGTGTTTACCACATGGCTTGTCGCAAACTGCAGATGGGAATTCCTATGGTTTTCTTTCAACAAAGGCCAGATTTATGGAGAGCGCAACTAATAGTTGTCCTGTGGACAGATTCTCCCAGCTATGCTGTGGTTACCATTGGCTTCTTTGCTGTTTCTCTGATAATTGCTCTCCTTGACCAGGCTGTCACTTTAGGTGGACGGCCTTGTCTTGGTAGCTTTGCAGTTGTGCCATACTCATCTGAGTACTCTGTGAGATGTCCAAAGCTTGTTATATTTTTTTATAACCTAACCCTGCTTTAAACTTCTCCACAACTCTGACCTATCTGGTGTGTTCGTTGGACTTCATGATGCTGGACATATGGCGTAATACCTTTGCCAAGTTGTGTGCGGTTCTGATGGTCCGCTGTGACAATCCCTCCATGGGAGCAGCCGAAAGACTAACAACAACATTAAGATTTATGTATTTGCTATGCAGTCAAACAAACTTTGAGGAGTAACAGCATTAATTGTGGACGGGCTAATCAAAAACATGGAAGACATATTTGCTCAGAGACAGTGCTGGCAGAACTGACAGATGAGACAAGCAGATGATAAATCCCAAGAGGAATACCAATGTTTTGTGCCAGAATGGTAACATGGATAAGACAACTGAGAAAGGGCAAGATGTGTGAGCTGAAGCAAACAATGTGCTAGCTGAGCATGAGGAAGTGAATCTTGAAATGGGACTGGTGTGAGGTTGTCTTCCAGGAGTTGGGCTCTGCCCCTTTCTTCTAGTAAAAGGAACTATTAATGCTTCTGCATACCAAGACAGATAATTTCATGCTCCCAACTTTATGGGGACGGTTTGCGTACCAGTGCACAAAGCAAGAACCATAAAAACATGGATGAGCAAGTTTAGTGTGGAATTACTTGACTGGGCGGACACCTTTGGGATGAATTAGAGCAGAGACTGTGAGTCAGGTCTTTCCATCCAATGTCAGTATCTGACCTCACAAATGCACTTCTGGAAGTATGGTCAAAATTCCCATAAACACACTCCTAAACCTTGTGGAAAGCCTTCGCAGAAGAGTTGAAGCTGTTATAACTGCAAAGGGTGGGCTAATATCATGTTAAACCCCATGGATGAAGAATTGGATGTTACTCAAGTTCATAAGCATGTGAAGGCAGGTGAGCGAATACTTTTGGCAATATAGTGTATATTTATATAGCCTTGAGAGTAAATGGCGGATTATGGAATGGAAACATCCTCAATCTCCGACCAAGGAAAAGTTAAAAAGTCTACCTTCAGCTGGAAAATTGATGCTTTGATTCTTGAGTGCCGGTATTGGAACATTGTCAGGAAAAAGGTTCTACACTTAACAGTGCCCACTAGCGCCTTATACTTATTCAAGAGCTATTTAAAGCGTCCTCCCTATAGTCCTGATCTTGCTCTATTGGACTTTTATCTGTTTGGTCCCCTGAAAGCAGCCCTAACGAAGATTCACTTCTGATAAAGAAGCAAAAACAGCAGTGCATTCGTAGGTTGTAGCCTAAAACTTTTTTTTTTTAAATTTTTTTTTTTATGAGGGAATGCTAAATTTTGTTGACAGATGGACAAAGTGTATGGAAAAGCGAGATTATGTTGAAAAATTATGGATTGTCTTCTAAAAGTTAATTGAAATAAATCCTACATCCTTGTTCCTCGCTCCAAATAAAAGTTACCAAAATAAAAAGCTAAGAATCAAGAATCATCATGCAGGTGCTCTTGCCTGTATTTGTATGTACACACATTTGTATGTACTTGGCTGAAAATGAAGTCTGGACTGATCACTATGGTGTCACTTACACGACAAAAATCCTGTTTTATTCATGCAAATGTTGCTCATTGAAAGAAATGTCCACAAATAAGTAACAAAATTGGATGTAATGTGTTTGCTTAATCTGTTTAAACAATTTTACATGACAAATATGTGTTTATTACTGTATATTTATGCTGGAATATTCAATAACTCCTTTATGAATGAAGCACAGAAATTTAAATTAGGATTAAATATGATGGAAGAATTGCATGAAGTCTCCGGCTCACCTCGATACAATTACTGACTGGTGCCAACTGGTGCTTTTGTCGGGCAGGAGAGGCGCATGTATGTCTGCAAATACACACACAGCACGCGTGACAGTGTCTGAATGTTCTCTCTAGTTTATTCACAGAAAAAGATATAAGCACTAATCCATGTCCTGAGTCTACTACATCAAAGCCATTCACATGTTGTATATGGGTTCTGGGATACCCAGAGGAAACCCATCAAGCACGGGGAGAACACACAAACTCCAGGCACATGGACTCGAGGCGGGAATCGAACCCCAACCAGAATTTTGTATGCTCTCTATTTTTTCGCACTGAATTTTATGCACTGATGTCGGGCAAAGGTGCCACAGGTAGCATTTGGGAATACAGCTGAGATCCACTTGAGTTTTTCTGCACCAAACTGGGCAGACCGGGTCTTCATGGAGCTCACTTTGTGCTCAGGAACCTTGTCAAGCTGAAACATGTTTGGGCTGCTTAGTTCCTGTGAAGCGAAATTACAATCCGACAACATTATAGACGTTATATGCAAGTGTGCGTCCATTCATCTTTGTGGCAAGACCCAGATGTACTGTACGGGTGTCCACATACTTTCAGCTATATAGTGTATCTGAGTAAGATAGCTGATGTGATGGGTAAAGGGAACGTTTTGTTAGTAGAAATCTTTCAATCTTCTCTGGGGCAAGCTGAGGTGTTTCTTGCATATGTGAGTGTTAGTCAAATATCTGAGGAAAAAATATCACTCATTTGATGGTGGAGTTTAGCTCGCTGATTCATCCTCCACTGATACTCCTGCAGGTGGGATGAGACATAGAGCTCTGCTTTTCTTGTGTGTCAGACCGAAACATTCTCAGCCTGCTGTAGGAGGAAGATGTTGTCATGGACATGGATGGAAGTCAAAATGTCATCTTTAACTCACTCACTACACCATACAGGTCCTGTTTACAGGGTTGCAGAGGGAGATGAGCCTATCCCAGGAGACTTGGGGCACGAGGCGGGGTACACCCTAAATGGGGTGCCAATCCATGGGAGGGTGCACACATGCTCATTCACACACTACAGGCAATTTGGAAATGACAATTAGACTAACCTGCATGTCTTTGGACTGTGGGAGGAAACTGGAGTACCTGGAGGAAACCCACCCAAGCACGGGGAGAAAACATGTAAACTCCATGCACACAAACTCTGAGGCGGAATCGAACCCGGATCCTGGAGGTGTAGGAAGACAGTGCTAACCACTAAGCCAACATGTCATCCGCCTCTCATCTTTTTCAGAGTCTTAACCTTCACCATTCAACTAAGTTCAAGCACACAAGTTCAAATTAAATAAAGAATAACAGCACTGATTTGTAAAGCCGTTCCAGAAAAAACCCACACACAATCTCCCAATCCATTATATTGAAAACAACTGCTGTGAGTGTTCTGGCTGCTGACCTGACTATCATTCCAGAGTGTTTATGGTTGCACATCATCGTCTGTTCAAGCTCTATTCGATCCAAAGACCGACACAACCCTCTTTTTTTTTTTCTTGCATACGTAAGCATGTATGCTTATGTATAAATAAAGCTCGTCAGTCAACTAAGCCATGCCTAGTTTCTGCTGATGTCAAGCCACAAGTATTAAGGGAGGTTCCCTGTGGAAAGCACATTTGTGTGATGAAAATAATTTCCAGGTGAAGAAAGGATTGAAAAATCAAAACACATTAAGGGAGGCACTATAAGGTCAATTTCAAGGAGTCCTCATAGTTGGTCACAAGAGGTCTCCAACCACAACAGCGAAAAAGGATTTTTTTTTAGAGTTAGATCAATAAATAAATGAATAAAAAATGTGCTTAAATGTTCTTCTTGTTTTTTTTTGTGCCAGAGGATTGAAGCACAAATAATCTGCCATAAAAGAAAAAAAATGCTTTGCTGCAGAACCTGCTCGACCGCATCGCTTAAAGAAAACTTAATCATCACAAGGCTGAAGCAACATCAGCAACAGGTGCCTGCAGTTCATGTGCAATCCATGTACTTCTTTAGGACGTACCTAGATACAGTATTTCCAAGAACTGCTTTTAAAATGCATTTCAAATTGAACTTCCTGGAGTTAAGGATCCCTGTGCCAGCCACTAGGGGGCTCTTTAGGAATGCAGTATTTACACACAGAAAAAATGATAAACAAATAAAAATGATGGGGGTGAATACTTATGCAATTTCATCTTGGACCACCTGGATATTTGTGCTGCTCATTGAAGCAATTATCCAAATCAGACACTCATTTGGCACCTAAAGAGAGCGATTAAAGATTGAGAAACAACGTTCCGTCACCCAGGTACAGGATGGTGAATCCGTATCCACGGTAACGTCAGAGAGACGTTCGAGAGGATTCAGATGTGGTCCATTTTTTTCCACAGTTTTCCGAGATGCTTTTCCGCTCACCGCGGTTGTAAAGAGCGGTTACAAAGTTCAGAGTTCACAAGATCAGCTTATTGAAATCTAACAAAGATGGTGTTCTGACACAAAGACGTGAAATCAAAGACTTGATTTGTCAAAATCATTTATTTACTATAATACATAGCAATGATGTTATTTTTTGTTTTCAGTTTGTACAACAGGTTTGTATGAGGCAGGTTTTATGAACAAATGTTGCTTTTTCTAACTACACAAATGGGATCCTAGCAGCAGTGCGCTTCCCCCAAACCTTTTGAGCCCTTTTCCTGTTATGTTGATTTGACTGAGATATAAATTGTCTTCTTACGAAGTTTCTGAAAGAAACTATTTGACTATTTCTCTGACCGCATATCAACCCCTCAAATCTACCCATGCCTGTGTCGAGCTAGTTTCCACATGAAGACTAAACTTTCTAAGCAGCATCTTGTTACAGCGGAACGAAATTCAGTACCATCTACAAAAAAAAAAAAAAAAAGAAAAGAAAAGGAAAGAAAGAAAAACAAAAAATCTCTTTAGATCGGGAATATTAAGTACAGTCGCTTAATCTAAGTCCAATTTTTAGTACAGCAAAACACAAAGAAATCTGATTATAAGTTTTACAAGATTATACAGAGCTCCAGTACCCCATGATTTATCAGCAAATTGTGCCGACATATATACTTATATATAGTCTATTTATATTTATATATATATAGATAGATTTTCTATATTTATATTCATATATATATAGATATTTTTCTCTATTTAGAGAAATGATTAAAAAACAAAAAGATATTAAAAATTAACCTATGGCAAGATAAAATAAACAGATATAATTTTACCCCTGTTTTACCCCATGTTCCCTCAAATAAGATTGAGTTTAAAAAAATCTTGCATAAAAAACAGTTAAGTTTGTATGTCTTTTTTTTCTATCTTTCAGTTATTACAAGTGGGAAATGACATGCAAATTTAGTTAAAGAACATCAATGCATGTTGGTGTGCAAAAACAAGACTTTGAGACGGAACAAAAACCAACGAACAAAACAAAGAACTAAAAACATGGAAACCAACAAAAAGGCCTAAAAAGGACTGAAGGAGGAGCGAGGAACGAGGCAACAGCCTAACACCTGCTTTTCTCAGATGTGCCAAAGAGTTCCAGTGGTGTTTTTCCCTTCGGTGGTTTTCCTAAGGTGAGGAGCGTGAATTTTACTGCTGGTGTCCATCCCAGGCTGCGTGTTCTTTGTGTGTGTGTGTGTGTGTGTGTTTTTTAGGTGTTTTTGCAATTCTCAAAACAGTCCAATGGGCTCAGGACTCCATCACCATGTTACTTTTCTTTTTTTTTTTTAAAGTAACATATTTCTATAAAAAGAAGTCTTTTTAGAGAAAAGAAAAAAAAGAAAGAAAAAAAAACAAGACAAAAAAAATGACAAGATAAAGCCATTAAAATAGATTGTGCATGTAGTGTACACAGAATGGTTCAATTGTCTTACGAAAAAAAAAAATCTTGTAGTATAAATATATCTTCCTTATATTTGCAGTCATGCTTGTCTGGCCAGACCAGTTCGCCACATTTCCTGAACAAATCATCAGGCTTTTTCCTTTTTCTTCTTTCCAGTCACAGAAATGTAAATTAATTTGTTTTTGATTTGTTGTGTGTGTATGTTTTTTGTTTTTAAGAAAATGCATATCTGTGACATGTGATGCGAATTCATCACCTCGATACAAAAATGAATTTTGCTTTTTTTTTTCCCTTTCGCATTTTATAAATGAGGGGTTAAATGAGGGGTTCGGGGGGCAGCGGGTGTTGAATCTGCTGCGGCTGCAGTGGAGGGGGGAGCTGTAGAGCCAGCAGGGACTCCACCATGCCGTGCCCAGCGTGTCCCATGTGCGCGGCGTGTGGAGGTGACGTTCCAGTGGCGCCGGAAGGCTCGGTTATTTCGCCTCCATAGAAGAAGTAGTTGCACTGCTGGATGAAGCTCTCGATGACCGACTGGTTGAGTTTGGTGGTGGACAGAGTGTCCTTGTTCTCGAAGTCGGGCCTCATAAGTGTCGGCCAGAAGCAGATGGACAGATTGTCCGCCGTCATCAGCGTTGTCTTACTCTGCTGGCTCACCCTAAGAGAAAGGAAGTGACACGGTTACCTTAGCAAACATGACAATATTACCTGTATTGCACATAAGGCTCAATGGTAATCATTAACGCGTAATTTAAGCAAAGCCCAAAATTAAAAATTACCCGAAGTAGCAATAAAATACTAATATAAAATGTTTATTATTCATATGCATTTAAAAGTTTAGCCTTTAATTTTAACTGCATTCAACATTTTCTATCATATTACAAAATCCATTAAATGTATGGTGCTTTCTAAAGGAAAAAAATAAAAGAATGTTTTATTATAAATTTAAACAATTTGCAATTTTCAGCTGAATTTTTTTTTTTCAATAAAAAATCCAGCTACAGAGCTCATTTCCATACACACCGTGTGATGAGAACTCAGGATTGGGACTAAACAGCTGTGTGGCCATAAGAAAACCACTTGTTAGTGAGATTAATTAGAAAAAAGGGAGCATAAAGATTGGACTTGGAGAAATGGGAAAAGTCGGGTCAGGTCAGACTGACCCTATTCTGATTGGTGCATCAAGGTAAGAAGGGAAACACATGAAATGATGCACCCATCATTCAGTGTTCACTACAAAAACCACTGGAGGTGGAGTTACAATCTGGGGTTGGGCCATGAATTTTGAAAGGAAGATTTTTTTGCCGTTTGGCCTCTGTACACCACCACAGTAAATTTGAAGTCATGACTTTGAGCTTTAATTCAAGGGGTTTGACAAACATGTGGCATTAACCAGTCAGAGATTACTGCCATTTTCATACACATTACCCAATTTTTGGTGGCACAAATAATGGAACAAGTGGCTGACGAGCATGGCCAGTTGTGGAAACATCAGAAAGATAGAGGGAAAAAAACCACTGGGAATGGCCAATACAACAGTCACGCTGCCAATACAACTGCTAATGATCTAAAGCAATGTTATAGTGGAACTGGGTGAATGGTGTTTATTGATGACCTGACTGCTGATAATAATAGCAGCATGACGTTTGAAGTGTATATGGCTATACTCTCTGCTCAGGTTCAACCAAATTAGGCAAACCGATTGGACATGTGGCAGATGGATAATGACCCAAAACATACTGTGAAAGCTACCCAAGTCAAAGAAATGGTATATTTGAAATATACAAGAACAGGCATATATACAGCTGAAGGCAGCTGCAGTAAAGGCCTGGTAAAACATCTTCAGGGAGGAAACTCTGCATTTGGTCATGTTCATAGGTCCCAGGCTTCAGGCAGTCAAAGGATTTTCACCAAGTTTTTTAATTATTCCTTGTTTGTATTTATGGTAGTTTGTTCCATTATGTTCCATTATTTCTGGAATGGCTCTAATTCCTGAATGGTTAATGTCACACTTTTGTTAAACACTGTGAATTAAAGCTGAAATTTCACATTCAATGTGGTGGTCCACAGAGGCCAAATGCCATATGGTTTATACATGGTTTATATAATGCCTTTGCAACTTTGGTACATTTGATTCAGTAGTCCTCTACACTGGAGTACTGAAATTCAAAACTAATTAATGATGAAACATCAACCTGATCCATGATCAGAGCAAATTAAATCGGCCTTTCAGCAGGTCTGGAAGATTTAAACAGCCGTAAAAAAACCTTTAACACTGCTATGACAAAGAAAGAACGACCACCAAAGAGCTTTGGGTAAAAAGCAAAAGCATGAAAAGCTGTGTTCAAAAGGTCTACCAGTCCGAGCTTTCCTCGCTATACAAAATGTAATTAAAAAGCCCAAGCCCAGGGTACACATAAAAGTATTTCTGGGGGGAAAAAAAGAAAAGCCTTCGGTTATTATAAGTCTCCTTTTTCATAAGTTTTAATTATACAAGTCTCTGCTTTCACCATGTGGCCATGCTAGGCGCTGGTGTCGCAAGATAAATGCTCAGTACATTATTAGAGGAATTTTTTAATATTAATTTAAAAAAGAATTACCAGTTATCTTTAGGCAGGTGGCCATTTCATTATATAATAAAGGCTATTTAAGTTACAGCAGATTTAATACGATTAATAAGCTGAATAACTACATTTAAAGACAAAGACAAAAAAGGGGGGGGGGGGGGAGTATGTGTGTATGCATGTTTTTATATCTTGGTGGAGACACGTGCATGCACAAGGACAGGAATATCTGACAGTTCTGACCAAATGTTTTTCCTTTTTTTCACAGATTAAAGTTAATAAAGGTGTCAATGGAGGGTCCTCATAAGGATAGTAAAACTGAGCACAACAACCAACGTGAAGAACAGAAGTTTTTACCTGTTGAGGTGAGTGATCACATATTTGAAAACTTCATAATTCACAGACGGAAATTTCCTCACAATGTCCTTCAGCACTTGCAGTCGTTCAATATGGTCCATTATTTCTGCAAACATGGAAACACATTAAATAAACATAAATCAGATTCATGACGGCCTTGAAATAGTTAAATCACTCAATTTTATAATGTTTGTAAAGCAATTTAAGAAACTGTGTCCAAAAATATCCACTCTGATATCGGTTTTGGTGTTAAACAGCGTCCCGATCAGCTGTCTTCCTGCTAACGGTGCCGCTGAGACCGGGTGTGAGACGAGTCGCAACACATCTGCGAGTCTGACGCTGACGTCACCGAGTAAAAATGTTTGCTCAGAGAAATACTGCACAATGGCTGTCTGAGTAAGAGAGGATGAGTGGAAATCTGGCAGCAGCTCAAGCGGTAAGACAGTAAACCCAGGCACAGAGGCAAGAGCGAAAGAGAAAGAGAACGAGAGAGACGCAGAGAAAAGGAGAAGCAATGCAGAACAGAGACATTAGCCGACTGCTGAGTGCCTATGGAGTTTCTCAAGAACACGTCATACCAGACTTCAGATTAGATTCAGCACCACAGCTTGGGGGGAGAAAGAAAGCATCAGGAGGAAAAGAAATAGCTCAAGCTTAAGAAAAAAAAAACCCTACAGCATCAGCGAGGATAAAAAAAATAATAAAAAAAATACATGTGCATTTAAATTACTAATCGTCAGCCTCCTTGGATGGGATTATAGAGTGATGATAGGATTTATTTCCTGTTGAGTTCAGCACAGATTTCTTCAGTTCCTGCTAAATCAAGGGGGTGGAGGTACAAAAACGGATTCTTGCCGGCCGTCTTATCATCAGCAGAGAGGCGTTTACCTGTGGGAGACGCTTTTAGTCAAAGTGATTTCATTGCACTGGAGGGAAAAAGGGTTACGGGTCTTGCTCAAGGAGCCATCAGCGACAACTTGGCGTGGTGGTGGAATTCAAACTCGTCACTTTATTACTTTATGTGATCCGTGCCGTAACTAACACAGTAAAAGCTACATAAAATCCATTCAGATCTTCGCCTTTCCACACATCAGCACCACTGCTCTCTGCTATATGTTTAATAAGAAAATCCATCACACCTACTATTAAACTCTAATCTATTCATTACTGCCATTACATCCAATGTCAAATCAGATGAAATAAGCATCTGGTATCATATTAGATTATTAGCTGGATCCTGGTCACATGACTAGCTGCATGACATCAGCATGACAGGCCGTGTGACCATGAGTCATAACGCAAGCGTAGATGGATAATATGAGTGCTAAGTGTGTTGTAAGGCTCTTGGGAATTACAGTTTTATTTATAGTTGTATTTACAGTAAGTCTACAGTATCCAGGTGAAGATTATTATTTAGTACAGGTGTAATGGTGCACAAAAAAAATCATTGCGTTTTAAAATCATGGTCCAATACACTTTCAATACAGTGGAGTGGACAAAGCTTTTTATGACATATACACACATAGGATAAATTTAACTTGTAAACATATAATCTTGTACAAACCTGTAAACAACTGTTTGCACAAACTCGTAAACAACGGCAAACTGATCGTAACGTCCTACACACATAAGAAATCCAGATAAAGTATAGTGAGACCACTATCTATTAAAGATTGGGGGGAGGGGGGGGGGGTGTGTAAGTCGATTCAGTTATGATTTGCGATTCTTTGGTTTGGTGATTAACGTATCGCCACAATCGATTTTTTAAAACCTATTTTTACATTTATAATAGAGATGAGCCATGACAGATAATCGGCTGATAAGCCTCAGATACAAATTATTCTGTTATAACCCTGTGTGCCCGCAATAGCAGCCGAACGCGGCTTTTTACACTTTTTCATCTCATTTACACATTTTTATCTCATGTGATAAGGGTTAAATTATTTGCTTTAGAAATAATAATTACGGCGGATGACAGAGAAACTTGCTGCTCGGTAAAAATTTTGCTTTTTTTTTGCATTTTAAATTTCTTTATGCAACTTTAATGGTAAATTAAGTGTTAAACTCTTATATTTGAAGTTAGTTTGTATTGTTTAAATGCTGCACTTAGTTTTTAAGTAAGAAAAGTAATATTATAAGGAATGCACTACATTTAATTATTCACATTATTGCTAACGTCACCTAAACATCCAGTTCCCCATTTCGTCTGTCAAATGCACCGAAGTCGGAGATGACATGAGCTGGAATTAAGTGCTTGGGCTGTAAAGCTGAATTACATTTAAAATTTTACAACTTGTTCAACAGATGTTTAAAACCTGCACATATATTCCATATAAATCAGGTGATACCTGAATCTTTGTCTCCAAGTCCTCAGCGATGTGCTGCCTCTTCCATTCATCTGAATTAACTGAATTAATGGAGAAAATCTCCCAGGATGAGTTAAAGCTCGATTGCATTTGCCCGGAACACAACACACACCAGACCTACAGTACCATCCATCCTGTACTGAATGATATGAATTCGAATTGCACCCCTACTATTTACTGAACAGACTATATTGTATAATGCACTACATAATGTAATGCATCAGAAAAGAAATGTCAGCTTAAATTCAGAAAGAAAGACTTAAAACACGTCATAAGTTACATAACAAACAGATACCATAAAACTATAGAATTAAGAAAAGAGACACACTACCAGTGAGCCTGTCGTCTTTACAGAGTGATTAACAACATCTTGTAATTATATTTATATGCAAAGGCAGCAGTACTGGGTTTAATTCTGTGCTGCAACAGCAGGGTGTACACCAAGTAAGGCTGCACCATTTGATAAAAAAATTTACACTGTGATTATTCTCACACACATTGTGAATAATGACATTGGAAGTAGTTGCATAAAGGTCCATGAACATGTCCACTATTACTGTACCTTCGCTAAGTAATCTCAGATTTTCTTGTCCCAGACGTTTTTCTCATTCATGATGCCTCGAATTAATTCTTTAAACTAATATTCACAAAGCACAGAATTGGCCTTTCCTGGTCACCAAAATCACACACACCCCACTAGTTCAAAACAAACAATGCAGTGATGAATGAGGCTGTGATTGTGCAGTTTTAGCACGAGTCTCCGAGTCCACAGGTCATGTTCAGTATACTGCCGGCAAAACACCACACGAGTTATTACTGACTACGCACACATTACCTGTAACAGATTGTAACTTTTTTTTATTGTTTTATTTTGTAATCCGACACTTTCTAAGCTGGTCACACATCTCATATGACAAGGGAGAATTATTTTCGTATTATAAGCTTGTTTAGAAATGCACCAAAATCTGAAAATGTAAAAATATAATGAAATGGGATATTTAGAAAATCGTGCTACTGACAGAATCGCAATTGACATCGAATCGACCCCCAGGTGGTCCCCGGTGATTCTCAGGCCTAGTAATCATATAGTCACGATTCATTTCGTGTAATTTATCCGGTGAGAAGTCGGACGGCTCTACAGAATGGCTGGGTTCCAAATAGAGCACTGGGGGCAGCGACGATGTAATCAAATACCTTCGACGTCTAACGTCATCGCAGCTAATCCTCAACAGATGACTTTGGTTATTTTGGACGCAAATACAGTACTAGTGAAGTGTTATTTTAAACAGCTTGTACGATAGGCTGATATGATCCAAATATTTACACTTTACCTAAAGTGACTTATGCCGTAGATAACTTGTCGGACCGTGAAGCTGAGGACATTTTGTTTAAAATCAATTAATTATTGTAACTCATTAATGCCTAAAACACTACAATTAAAAAAAAAAATTCTTCTCCTGTTTGTTTGCATATTTCCACTAATCATATCTGTGAGGATGACGTGCTCTTTATGTGCGGCGTCTGGGTTTTATAGTTAAGCTCCATTTATATGGAAGAAAATTATAAATAGTTTTATGTTCTGGCGCAGGCTTTAAAATGTGTGCTGGATGGGAACGAGAGCTGGGCGGGGAAATAAGTAGTAAAGGTTACCATGGCGACCTTGCTGTAAACAGTATTACACATGGGGGTGGGAGGTAGGGTAATACAATCAGTTATCACTTTTTTTTTTTTTTTTTAACAAAAGGATATCATTATAGTTATTTTTAGATATCATCAAGCTCTACCGCACAATAAAAAAAAAAGTAGAGGACAAATTATACCCATGCTCAAACAAGGAAGAGTTTCTTTATGATTCATTCCATAACACGTAAAAAAATAATAATAATAATCTTCACTGTTTCAAATGCAGAACTCTGTGAGAGTACTAACGATCTCAGATCTCTGACAAATCTAAAAGAGTAAGAGAGGAATGATATACTCACTAGCTGCTTCTACAAGCTCTGGATGGAGACTGTAGGGAATGAGTGGGTCTGGTAGATCAGCGAAGAACGCTTTGAGTGCCCCGGCTACAGCGTTCACAGCAACATCCATGGCCATTAAATCCACACTGTGGTCTATATAGAGAAACAACAGAAATGTTAGCGCGAGGAAAGTGATAGTGATGTAAAAGCTGCATCGTAATATCTTTTGTCAGATGTGCCTCCGCGGTGTTGATTAATTATGTAAAATAGAATGCAGAAGGTGACGAGGACAAAATGACGGCTGCCGAAGTTGATCTCTATACGTAGTGAACACAGAATGGGCAGGAACTCAGCAGGACGAGAGGTGAGATCATAGCTCTGTATGGTCACTGTCCACTGTAATCTTTCTACTGCCCACGGTTCGGCAGGCTGCAATGACTGGGGCCTTTAATATGAACGATGGATATATACAAGCTTTTGTATGGCATTTAAGCAATAACCTCTGTTCACCATTTCAAAATATATTACCGTCTGGCCAAAAAAACTAAATGATGCACACACTAAGATTTCATTCAAGGCACACTGAATGCCCAAGATCACATGACCATTTTTCATCACTCCACAGTCCAATCTTTATGCTCCCTGGCAAACTGAAGCTTTTTGATAAGTCTCACTAACAAGTGATTTTCTTATGTCCACTCAGCTGTTCAGTCCCAAATCCTGTGAGATCTCATTACTGTATGCATATACAAATCACTATATTTTTACGTCCTCTATGAAACATACTGTAGCTTTGGCTTTTACTGTCGATTTTTTTTTAACCATGTAACTTTACCAAGTGATGATGGTGAAGTGATTTCCAACCATGATTTTTTGTTGTTGTTTGTTTCTGACCACATTTCTTCCACAAGGTTAACGGTCCAGCACTGTACTTCCAGGTATTGATAATGTGAAAATCTTAGTTGTTTTCTTTGCTTGATGCAGCCCAATAAATCTGGCCCTTATCCTTCTGAAATGACTACTTTTTTTCTTTTCTTTTTTTTTGCCTGGGCAGTGTACAATGACGATGCTCTAACGGTAGATCTACTCTATGATTAAATACGACTACTAAAAATGACTACTTTCTATTTGTTTCTTATGTACATGTGATCCTGAATCAAAAAATAGGGGGAAAAGTTCTTTAACACAAGCTTATGGTAGTGATATGTTTTTTTTTAAGTCAGTGAACCTGTTTCTTGTACATGTCACCTGCCGACTTTATACTTTATCCTCCTAACTCCGCCCGTGACCAAAGAATTGTTCTCTTATAATATGAGACAGCAAGTAAACATGAAAACCATGCAGTGTAAAATGTGGCTTAACAAGTACGTCAAGATGAAGGCTTAAAAAAACAACAACAAATAAAGAAAATTAATCAACACTTAACTAATCAGAAAGAAAGCCAAAGAAGCACATCTTATACTACTAATCATCAAAAGACTGCAAGTTTGTACAAAATGCAGGCCAATTTAAATGTTCTTGGGACTCCATAGAGGCACAACAGAAAAGCATTTGAGCTTTTAATTAGTTCAAATCTAATGATGCTACAGCCTCTTATGTCTGAAAATCAATAGAGCAAAAGCAGATGTGCTCTCCGCGAAGGCCTTGTCAATCACTCTGACACTAACTAATCCTTCTGTATGTGGAAGAGGGCAGATAGCACTTTCCACCATGATCAGGCTTCCTCTGAGTCTATTACGCTGCCTTGTGATATGGAAAGAACTGTGGTTCAAAATAAGGCATCTTATACATCCCACTGGACTTTATCCTACCTTCGAGTTAGTTACTGTTGTACAATAGTGGTACAGGGAACTGGCAAGTAACCAAATAGGGGGGGTAAAAAAGGTGTGAGGAGGAAACAACTGAAACGCTCTACATCACATTTATGGGCTCTAACCCTGTCAAACATTAACATAATTACTCCCATCTTGTTATCTATTGAGGTCTCGCTCATCTGCTCTTGACTAACAGGCCATTAGATAAGTAAAAAGCCTTGTTTCTCTCTGGTGAATACATTAGCCTGTAGAGCAGTAAGAGAGATGAGAGGAAAGATTTTTCCGCAGAAAATAAAGAGGACGGAAACCGGCATCCAAAAGAGATTAATTATTAACCGGCTTTACCGACACAGTGTTTCTCTGCAATCACACATAATTGTTTCAAATTTGTGAAAAGAAAAAAAAAAAAACAGGCTATGATCGGCCAGCACGGTTCCTGATTAAGTACCTTGGTCAAACTGTTTCTGAATGTTGTCCTGATCAGTCTTGTTGCCGCTCACACGATACAAGCCTTCTGCGGTGAGCCCTAGAAAAGAATGCAACAAACAAATGAACATTTCTGTTAGTAATTAAAGTCTCATACAAGGTTGGGGAATTAGCATTTAAATAAACAGTTAAAGCACCGTGATTGCTATAACAATGCTAAAACAGCGTTGATGCAAAAAGGTACAGCAACGTGCATGTGGGGAAAAAATGAGGCTAGATTCGTTCTCTACTTGTGCACCATGTGCTACTGAAGGTACAACAAAGTTGACTGTTCCAACCTCCTTTTTAAAACTGCCCTACATAGTGAGTCCTGATTTAGCTCCATATCAGTGGTATACAGGAGGTCATATGGTTAGTTGCATAATTTATCATGTCACAGGCCTGTTCCATTTCTGTCCACGTGCTAAAAGGCTGAGCTTTTGCTTTGTTTGATGTAACAGTGGACCATTTCCTGGATACGAACATTTTCCAGTGACTCGATTTAAACTTGTTTCATTTATATTGCATCAATCCTTAGTGCCAGACCTGTGACTCCCAAACCACAGTGGCTGGACTCACGAATGTCACATGAAACAAAACACAGTATTGTGTTTCACCGTACTGTCCTATGTTAGGATGTAAACAGCCACTGATTGCACTGACTCTATCTATGTTCAGAACAATAAGGAAACACATTTGAACTCAGGAAATAGCTAAACATTACACCGCCACATATCACACCATGTCTCTCTTTGATGCACACACAACTACTCGAATTTCCAGCATGTTAATGTTTAATCTAACATCATCTATGGAAGACTATAAAGCCATTTCATTAAAAGAGACCAACTTGGCCTGTTGGCTTGCGAGGAGTTTTTGAGTGAGCAAATTTTTTAAATTGAGCTACTGTGCATTCCTTGGATTTTCTCACGTGTCCGAGCCAGCAGCACTAGGAGTTTAAGGTGAGGCACGATGTTACGCATAGACAAACAGGCCAGTTGCAGGAAGTTGAGGCAATCTGACATACTATTCTGACTCAGGAGTCACACAAGGTGAACCAATCCTGTTTCCATGAGCGGCCGTATAGCTTTCATTTCTTGATCTCGGTTAATTGAGTGAAGTATTGCTCATCTGGGCCAGAACGATTTGAGCAAATATATAACATCATGTGATTTTAACATCAAGAGTCAACAACCAACCAACCAGTGACTCAAGTGAACTCAGGTTTTATTGCAGCCAAGCAATCATTACCCTAGAAAAGATCAATTTTTAATCTGAAAACTTGGTTTTTACATTTCGTAAGTAATGTGTTTTAATATAAATGGCTCTTGGTGTTAATAATGTTTGATAAATGAAAATTCCACACAAGAAATATAATATTCGAGTGTAGTTTTATTTATTACAACTGATGAATACGTAAAATTAAAACGACAAACATTTCACATACACTGCCTGGCCCCAAAAAGATTCACACAATAATATTTCATTCATCTCCCCTTGGCTTTGATTATCATCGCAATGTGGTGGCCAGTTCATGCGTGAAGATGATTCCTCGTGCTCCTGGAACCACTTTCAGAAACTGAGTCCTGGAATATACCTGTGCCATCAGGAAAGGAAAGCTCCATTGGCGTGATAACCTGGTCATTCGGTAAATTCAGGTCATCGGCTGACTTCAGTCTTTCTTTTTTTTTTTTTTATTAATTTCCCCCCCCCCGATTTTCTCCCTAATTTAGTCGTGGCCAATTCCTCCCCGTCAC
>JAQMYL010000005.1:20253758-20275210 GCA_030014365.1 Clarias pachynema | reverse complement strand
ATTTACACATTAAGTTTACTGAAAGTAAAAACAGTTGAAAGTCAGAGGACGTTTCTTTTTTTGCTGAGTATATATTCAGAGATGCAGCATGACCATCAGTTTGAACGCATGTCTTAGCTTTCTTGATAGAAAACTCTCTGTTTTTTGTTTTCTTTTTCGTGGAACGATTAGTTACTCTACAATCAAATTTTGGGGAATAAAAAATAATAATAAAATTGCATTTTTCCTCAGTCGGACCAACTTGTGCAGTATATCATCATAGATTAATAGCTTTACTACTGTTAGTTTTATTTGACATCAGCATTAAGATTAAAAACACAGCTGTGACATGATAAAGAAGACAGTTGACCCAGGTGGTTCTGCATTCATGGGTAATGTTTTACATAGCACCCACATGGCCACGTGTTCCATGCAAATCAGTATTAACTCATAAGAAATAATAATAATAATAATAATAATAATAATAATAATAAAAATAATAAATAGATTTTAAGGTCTCCTGGAGGTCATATGGACCAAAAGGAGACTCTGGATGAATATGCTTTTAAAGTTTTTAAACGCAAAGCAAATAAAGTCTATGTGTGCAGTAGGTTTGTACGCCGCTAGACTTCTGTCTTGCTACACAAAAACGCATGAAGTAAATGCAGATATCGACAGATCAGCATAACCAGATAGTGATGAAATGTACCCTGGAAGACGAGATGCTGCATAATTGTGTTAGGAAGAGTCAAAGGTGATGTTTCTACTGCATCAAAAGAAATCACAGGAAAGCAAATTCACATGCACTTTCAAATAAATAAATTTTTAAAAAGACGCTTTATTGCACATATTCATCACACGACTAAACAGATTTATTCTAACGTAATAGCATGCTACCTGAGCATTGACTGGACGCAATAAAAAACGAGTTCCCTTATGAAAATGCTTATCTGAGAAATTTAAGCAGGTCAGAATATAAGCAAAAACATTCATTTCAAGAAGAGGACATTAATATTTGTATTGCAGTCACTATAAATCAAAGCAGATGCCACAACAGATAGAAGAAGGGGGGAAAAAAAACAAAGGTCAGAGAGTGCAAGCTCCCTCTTTGCTTTCACAACAAAATCTATAGGAGGATAAAAGCTGGATGGTTCCATCAAAAGCACGGACTCGAATGTGGGTTAAGGCTCGTGACTGATGTCCACGACAAACGCATGAACTTGCTTGATGTAATGAAGCGATTCGGTAGAACGGGTCTCATAATGCGGCCTTTTATTGTCTTGACAATCACGAACGGCTCCAAATGTGTTTTAACACTCGGGCCTTGACAGCAGGTTTAGTCATGAGGAGGAGACAGATAAAAGACAGCTCCGAGTGCTTTTACATAAGCAATTCTGTCTGTTAGTGTGAATAGACCGACTTGGGTTTTATCCAAAGGGATATTTTTGTGTGTATATGCGTATGCGTGTGTGTGTGTGTGTGTGTGTGTAGTAAGTACAGCCTCCACGAAATTGCTAGCAGAGGGTTTAGCAGATGCGAAGCGTCTTATCTGCTGCCTGCAGCTAGACTCCTCTCTTACAAATAGTGGCACAGGGCTAATCATTAACATAAAGATTTGCCGCTCTACACACACACACACACACACACACACACACACACACACACACACACGCATGGACCCCTGCTATGTTGACACAGGTGACACTTAATGCAGTAGAAGCACCAATTCTGTAGACTGCTTGTGTGGGTGAAACACACATCCTTATGTAGAAGTGCTTTGGACAAACACGAGCGCGGCTCTAAACGCCACGGTCCCACGGTGTTCGGCGCGCACAGGGGCGGTAAGATGGCCCAAGACATCTGCACATCACTCCAGCTCATCTCTAATTCATAGTGAGCAGATGGGTTACATTTGTTTTAGTTTTTTGTCTTTTTTTTAAAGACTTTTTTTTGTTAACGACTGCATAAACTGGAGTGGATGAAATGTCTCGCTTGGGAGGAGACATGGCTTTGGGGGGGAAAAAATGGCCACGAAAGTGTTATTTTCACACATGCGTTGCGCTGCGAGGGTGAAAACATAAATAATGCAATAATCGAAGGCCGTGGCTGAGGTTTTGCAGGGTTGGCATGTGTCCTTCAACATTACAGCGCAAACATGTACAAAAAGATTTGTAGTCTATTTTCACATCTAATAGACCTGTAAAATTGCCGTATCTGTACATTGCAATTATTTGTAAAAAAATTATTTGGTGGACGCAAGATGAGAAATGGAACACATCAAGAGGGTTTTTGGAAATTTTGTTAATGTACATGGCCGGGCTGCCATAGCCAAACCTTAGGTCACTCGTGCCAATGCCAAACGTCGGTTTCAAAGGTGCCAGCAGCGAAAATTTTGGGCTGTGGACAATGTGAAACATGTATTGTTCTCTGATGAGTCCACCTTCACGGTCTTTCCCACATCCGGTGTGGAGAAGCCCCAAAGAAGCGTACCACCCAGACTGTGAAGCATGGGGGTGGATCAGTGATGGTTTGGGCTGCAATATCATGGCATTCCCTAGGACTAATACAAATGGGTGCATCACTGCCAAGGACTACCGAACCATTCTGGAGGACCATGTGCACCCAATGGTTCAAACATTGTATCCTGACGAATTGATGCTGTATTGGCCACAAAAGGAGGACCTACACCATACTAATGAATTATTGTGGTCTAAAACCAGGCATTTCAGTTTCATTGTCCAACCCCTATATGTATGTATATATATATTAAATTTTTTAGTGTGTGCAATTAAATATCACACAAACTAAGCCGTGGGCACATCTGGTCAAAAAATTAGGATAAAAATCTGAAGAATAACTCCGATACTTGTTCTGTTTTTCTATGGTACTATTCACTGTACTATTTGTATACAGTACCAGTCAAAGGTTTGGACACACTTTCTAATTCCCATGGTCTTTCCTGACTCTATTTATTTCTACATGCTCTGTAAGGCCTTCATAACGGCTCTAATCTCAGGTGCTGTTTGAAGTGAACTTCTCCTCTGCAGCAGAGGTAAGTTTTGGCCTTTCTTTCCTGAGATGATCTTCATGAGAGTCAGTTTTCATCATCATGGTGCTTGATTGGTTTTGCAAATGCACTTGACAATACTGTTCTTGCAAAAACTATTCCAGAACAAATAACCTTTGTGTCTTAAAATAACAACTGACTGTTGTTATAATTCCATATGTGTTATTTCATAGTTTGGAAATCTGACGCATTGTTCTAGAATGTAGAAAATCCAAACTTGTTTTGACTGGTGTGGAACGTTCAGTGATTTTATACATGTATATGGCCAAAAGTTTAGCAAAACATGATTATTACATGGGTAAACATCACATCAGGTAAACATAGAAACGTTCCACTACTCAATCAGATTGAAGCTACTTGGATGAGTGGTGGAACGTTTCTACCCAACAATAAAGAAGTCCAGTTGACGTGTCTCAGCTTCTAGATAACCTCACTTGGATGACTGAGAACCTTCATCGACATCAAGTAAACATGCTAACAACAAACAAACTCACCCAGCAACCTGGCATGAACTCTCATGGGTCTTTCAGCAGTCACTATCAGCGTGGTCTAACTACGTGGCCGAAAGTACGTATAACACCCGATTATTAGACTCGTACTCGCCACAGAGCTGGAAGCATACAAATGTCTAGGATGTCTAGGTATGTATGCTGTAGCTTTAAGATGGAATTAAGATGCCAGAACATGCTCTGGCATGACAGTTTCCCTGTGCAACACGAGAGCTCCATGAAGGAATCGTTGCCAAAACCGAGGTGGAAGAACTCGAGTGTCCTCCACAGAGTCATGACCTCATCCCCCCCAATCAACACCTCCAGGACGAACCGGAACAACTGACTGCCGCCAAGCCTACTTGTCCGTCATCAGGCCCTGACCTCACTAATGCTCTTTTGGCTGAATGGGAAATCTGGAACAGGATGTACAAAAAAGCACACATCGGTATGATGCTCAGGTATTCACAAACTTTTAACCTTGTAGGATGTACTTCTCCTCCTTAATACCCCCAGTAACAAAGAGGGAACAGAAATCAGAAAGCAGAATATCCATGAAACGTTGGACAAACACTTGCTGACATCTTAGTTACCACATTTCCCGTCCACTCTGTTAGGTTTCCAAGAAACCAAAACAACAGAGCTGAAGCTTTAAACTGCATGACAAGCTCAAAATATTATGCTGTTAACTGTTATCATTATATTCTCCCTCTGATATACTGATACCTACAATATAATATATTAATTGGCTCTAACCAACAACCACCAAATTTATTTCTGGTCCAAAAATGAGGAGATGAATTCATTTTGGTGAATTAATTAGCGCAGATCAGATTTCGACTATGATGCGTGACGTCGTTTCGTCTTAATATGCTGCAAGAAACCTTAATCGAAATCCACATGGTCAAGCCTGACGCCTCGGTTGGCTCGTTTGCGCGAGCTCCAATACGGATGTCCACCCTGATGTCTACACTAAGTACGCTGTCTGATGTGCTGCGACAGGCTGTCAGAAGCAATTTGTTCCAACAACTCCTTCCCATGTATACCACAGACAGCAGAATGCCACTGGGAATACTGGGACTTTGTGTTGTTGAACATTTTTTGCTAAGGATTCACCAGGGACCTGGTACATGTGTCAAAAAAAGTTCTGCTTGGTTGAACAGGAGACAACAAAAGACACAGCCTGAAACACTGACTAACCACTCGGAGGAGAAACACGTGCGTTGTTTAGACAAGAACTCTTCGGCTCTTTCGGAGTTCTCAGTTCTGAGTTCTTCTGCACACCTGATCAACGAACATACAGATTCCCTGCCGAGGCTCGATGCAGACAATCACATGTGTTCACGAGTTTTCACAGAATTTCATCAGATCTGGATTTGGTTTACCCTCTCCGGGAACGTGTAAAAACGATTCAACTAAGACGTGCGTGTGGATTCCAGACATACTTTAAAACTGTCTGCTTTAAAAAAAAAAAAAAAAACGCGGTAATATGAAGTGCCATTAAGAAACACAACCACTTCAAACTGATGAGTATTATTTATAGCCGTGAACTAGCCGTGAACTAGCCTCTCACAGTGAAGCATTAAAATGTTAGTCATTCAGTCATGCTAGTAAACAAGCGAGGAGGTTTGTATAGACGAATCTTTAAGAATTACGCTGAATACCTCTGCACTAGACCTTCGGTTGCACTAGACAGAAGCATATGATGAGGCTCATAAGCCGACATTAAACACAGGTTACTATTCTGATCTTTTTTTTAATACTTTGGTATTGGCAAGTACTGCAAATCTAAATCCTGCTGTTGCTGCAGAGGGAGGCATTTAAAGGTCATGTATTTTACTATTTCTTTAACAAGTTAACATACCATACTGTGCAAAAGTCTTAGGCACAGTGTGTTTTTTTTTTAGTTTTTTGTTTTTTATGAAAAACTTTCCTATGCATTTTTTTTATTATTACGTGAGCAAGTGAACTTTGTCATTCATATAAATAACAGAGTATAAATAACAAGATATCTTTTTTTTCCTTTCATTTTGTGAAGCTGCTTTGAGACAATGACCATTGTTAAAAGCGCTATATAAATAAAATTGAATTGAAAATATCGTTAGAGCATCATCTTCCCGGCATGTGATGTAATAAAGTGATTAAAAAATGTATTAAAGTAAAAAAAAAAAAAAATGCATATATATATTTTTACAGAAAACACTTTCTTATAAGGTTTTCTTATATTGTATATTTTGTCTTCTATAGATATAATATTCTTATCTTAGCTAAATTAATTTTCTATTTTATTTATTTATTTTTATTCATACTTATTTCCTATTAATAATCTTTATTTTAAGGTCACGGACGGTCGTTTAAGCATTTCAACTGCATATCTACTGTGTATGTGACAAATAAAATTTGAATTTGAATTTAAATGTAAAAACATTCCTGATTTCCAAGCATCAGTATTCATTCATTCATTCATTCATTCATTTCATTCATTCATTCATCTTCTATACCGCTTTAGCGTGTATACAGGGCCGTGGGAGACTGAAGCCTATGGTCAGGAGACTCTGGGCACATGGCGGGTACCCGAGTACCCAAAGGAAACCCACCAAGCACAGGGGAAGATGCAAACTCTACCTACACAGACCCGAACTCCGACCCTAGAGGTACTCCCCAATACGCCACCACCTCAGTATTCCAACACAGAATTGAACGCTACACAAAAATTACTTGTGTACCAGAAAAGAAAAGACATTATATAAGTGACCGTCCTCATAAGAACTGTGGGTGGTTCTGCAGGACGCTCAGTGAATCTTAGTAGCTAATTTCTTTAGAAATTTGCACAAATTGTACATGAGACTAAAAGGGTCCTCAAGACGTTGTCATACTGTACCTAATGCTGACTTTATAGCATTTAGACTTCCTAAGAAGTTCCTAAGACTTCTGCATAGGACTGTAGGTTTCAGAGGTCTACCAAATTGTGGTAGTTAATACTCCAGCTAAAATGACCCTTTTTCAACTCTCTCTGACCTGTCTGAATGTGTTTTCACAGAACAGCAGAGCGTTAATCGGGTTAGGGGTTCCCCTCATATGAGGTCACTCACACATCGTCTACACCACTTTATCCTATATACAGGGACAGGATCACAGGGGTCGTAGTGCATACAACGAGGCAGGCAAATACACACACTACGGGCAATTTGGGGACACCAATTAGCTTAATCTGCATGTCTTTGGCCTGTGGGAGGAAACCAGAGTACCTGAAGGAAACCCACCAGGCATCAACCTTTACATCAAACCTGACCAGGAATCGAACCCAGACCCTGGAGGTGTGAGGCGATAGTGCGAACCACTAAGCCACCGTGCTGCCATATGAGGTCACAATGGGTGAAAATCGAGTTGGCCCAAGGCAGAAAAGGATTTTTTTTTAAAAAGAAAGAAAGAAAGCAGGGAATGTTTTACATGCTCACTAGCATTTTTAAAAAAAAGACTTTAAAAAATTTACTTTGCATAACAGGTCCCCTTTAATTCCTGACTGCTGGCTCATTACCATTTTCTCATTTTCAGCTTGAACAGATAGTCAGTAGTCCGAGCCATTCTAACAGACACCACAAAACCCATCTGTCATCATAAGTGCAGCAGAGAACAGCTGACAAACAGCCAGGTGGCGAAGCGGGATCAGCCAAGTCAAGTCTACTCTACGGATCAATGTCTCGCTGTCTGCTGGTTGAGGGCTGTCCTCGAAACGGATCATTTGGCAATACATAACTGTTAAATTTCAGCATTGTTTATAGATGCCCGTGTCCGAGGTCAGATTTATCTACTGGCACACCTTTACATCATCATCATCATCATCATCACTGCTGCTCTTTATCCAGTGCCATTAAAATGCGGCATGTGAATCATTAACATCCCCTTTACTAAAAACATCATCTTTATGCGTTAAGAGCTCATTTAATATTTGAGGTGAAGAGAAATCTTGTGAGTGAGAGTAAAACTCTCTGTATATAATGAGTAAGGAGTTCTCACAGCTCTGAAGGAGGCACTTTATGGCACACATAGTGCAGTCACGCAATTTTTAAATGTGTTTTCCGTACCGGCTTCGTGCCCTGGAGATCACTACGTTCTGGTTTAAATGCTTTTACTATAAATATTCATTAGAAATGACAGAAAATGCGGCGACCAAGGAAAACTCCAAACGACAACAACAACAAAAAGCAGCAAATTTACACTGGATAAAATGCTCGGGAACACTCGTACATCAAATTAAAGGACTGAGCTTCTTTAGTTAGTCGTGCTCTACAATTTCCCCCTCGACTTAAGTCACTTCCCAGATTTCGATGTGAAAATACGGTGTTCTGCCTGCAAACACGGACCTCGTATAAAAAAAATAACATTTTTAAACGCATGAATACCAGGCTTGTGAGATGGCATGCGATATTAGATCATTCCATCATGCCCCTTTAATATTGCTGATTATTACCGCAGTGTAATTCCAGCCCCTGTTTGTGTTTTATAAGCGAGGACATTTACAGCTTTATTTGTTTAACAAGTACGGTGAAAGCAAGCTGAGATGCATCGTAAGAAGATGTTTTGATGCATGCTCCCCGCTATTAAGGTTTACAAAGGATTTTAAAAAAGGAATTAAGCGCATACTGGGAGACACAAATCATGTTTGTCGATCTTAAACCTGATAGACGTTGTGGGCAAGTTTAAATGCTGTCAATAATACCAAGCCCAATTAACACTGAATTAAAAAAAACAAAAAAACAGTGCAGTGGAAAACTGGAAGAAGTTGCGTATTGCTCCTCGAGGTGATATGCAAGTCTTTTAAAAACCTACAAGGAAAAAGGCAAATATTCACTAATGCTAGAGTCCGTAAATCACAAAATGGAAGGCGAAGAGACAAGCCAAAGCACACAGCATGTTTGGACTGGTAAAAGGCTAGCTGTGATGGACAAAAAGGCGAAAGCATTTCCTCCGGGTTTTTTAAAACACAGAAAAGAATGCGAGCAACTATGCGTGCGTGTGTGGGAGCTTGATGACCCCCCTTTTATCCACAAAATGCACAGAAAAGGCTTTGAAATAAAGACCTAGAGTACAGAGATACAGCCACAGGCGCAGAAAGCCTTCGCAGCAACCACACAAGTCAAGAGCAGAGCCAACAACACAACAGTACCGAAATGCGGTCCAGGGTATTGCGGCACGAGAGTGTGGTAACAACATTCAGAAAAGCTGTTTTCTGACACGGAATCCTCTGATCGCTGAGGCACCCACATGAACGTAGTGTGCAGTTGCGTAGCCACGAACAGTGAAGGCGTTAGACTGACTATGTTTCCTTGTACGCCCTTAAATTTTAGATCAAGCAGCTTGTTAAATCAAACTACGGGGGGTCTCTCAAACGTCTGGATGCAAAAGGGAAGTGAACGACGTGGTCATGGCTCCTGTATATATAAAGACTTTTTGGTCATCCTGTATTATACAGACATAAAGTACAGGGGTAAATGCAGTAAAAAGAAAAAAAAAAAAGTGCCCCATAAGCAAGGAGGCTCTTTGCTCACTAGGATGCTGTTGTGCTGCATCATCAAATTCCACTCGCTGTAGATCGGCTGCAGGTTCAAAGGTTTCGGCATACTCGATGCAGAAATGACTTCTACGCGAATTCACCTTCGCAAGCGCACAAATCTGCTGCGGTTTCGCATTAGCCATCACGCCTAAGTGCTTCCGTGTTGTTGAGCCTGAATGAAGTGAAATGTGGCAGCTAGATTTCTCTGTTATAAAGATTTTTAATGTAGCTGAGCTACACTTTTGTAAAGTGTCTACTTCTTCTAAATACCATCAACTATTACTGCAGGCTAGGCTCTGGATACTGCCTTCCTCAGATGAGTGAAAATCTCCTCTCGTAGTTATAACTTTAGGGCTCAAGTATACTACGCTTTTAACTGCATGCATGATGGCTGCCTCGCGTATCCTTGTTCGTTTAAACATTAGGGGGAAGCGTAGTCACCAGCAGTGTTGGGGGACGTTACTTTTTAAAGTAACTAATTACATTACATTAAAAAGTAATCAGTTACATTACAGCGTTACTTTCTAATAAAAGTAACTAGTTAAAGTACTTTTCCATTGCAGAAAATGAAAACTCCTTCGTGATTCCTCACGCATGTTGTTTTAGTCAAGACCTTTATAATTATTCAACCATCAATAATCCGCGAAGTTTGGCCCATAACCTGTTAACTACTAATACCCCTATCTCACCTACGTGGTTTCACGCAATGGCCGTAAGTACGGTTCATCATGATTCACCGCGAGCTTTGGCGCTGTGATTAGGTTTCCATCTTTCCACGCGTCGGTCCTCGCATAGTCAAACTGCATAGGTGAGATAGGGGTATAACAGCAGGAATAATAGAGGGGGGCGGGTTATCGGGGACGGGGCTTGTAGGACGACTTTCACACACATTAACGGATTGGGAATGACAGCCGTCTGGCTCAGCGATTACATAAATTGTCTGAATAACGGATTACAGTTTTGAAAATATAACAAAATAACTGAGTACTTAAATGGCGGACCTAACGCGAAGTAATCCAAGTACTCCAAGACCACCCAACACTGGTCAGCAGCACGTCAAAAGCGGAGGAAATTTCCAGAAGAAGTTTGGGCCACATGTGGCGGGAAAATAAGTACTATCTTAAATGGCGATAAGGGAACTAAGCTCCTCGAGTGTCGCCATGTTCGTTTACATTATGCAAAACCGTCTGATTTGCCCCCTACTGGACTCCCCCAGGAACACGCCTAGTGTATAGGCAAATATATGAACAAATACGCTCATGATGTGGTCAGTTGACAATGCAAACACACGGTTTAACATCAAGTACATTTCCGCCATTAGTTTGCATCAACTCTTACCACTTATCCTAGCAACACTCAAGACCAGGTATCATCATCCCTGTAAAGACAATATCCGACAACCACTTGACACGTGAAATAATCCTATTAGTTTATACCCAAATGGTAATGTGGAACCTTCAGCAGTAAGCTGGCTCTACTACTGAACTGCATGACAAACCTTAAAGCAAGGTTGATTTTTTGTTGTTGTTGTTTTCAGAGGAATATTAACCAAAACCATAAGACTTACCCGTGCGTTCAATGTAGTCCACACACTTCTCAATAAACAGAGGAATAGGCCTGTCTGGAGCGACCAAGTTGTGTAGAGGGACACCAAAATAGTTGCTTTCCCAATTTCTTCGAGTTGGTGGATACAATGGCTTTGGAGCTTTTGTTTTAACCTATAAAAACAAATCAAATTGTAGTCTTTTCATGCCGTAAACAAAGCACATATTGGAAAACACTATTTAATCAACATTCCTCTGGTGTACTTCCAGTAAAACATTCCAAACTTCTAAAATCATTGATGGAAATATTTTAATGAACGATTAATTTAATTATAAGAAATTCCTCATTTGTAACAGCTTTATCCAGGTCAGGGTTGGGCTGAATCCTGCGCCTGTTCCTGGAATACTGAGTGCACAGTGGGAGAACTCAGACGCACTCCGGATGTGATGGCAGTCGACTGCGTCATGCACACAACTAGGGGCAATTTGGTGTAATCTCCATATCTGTCTGGTTTTTTTTGGACAGCAGTAGGACAGTGGAGACCTCGGAGGAAATCCAAACAAACCCAGCATGTGAAACACGACACAGTCAGTAACCTGAGCTCAAACCGAGGATGTAGTGAGAGATTGACAATACCTGCTGAGTCACTGCGCGACTCTTTAATTAAGACATAAAAACAAATTTTCCAGCTTACCTTTTTAGGTTCTTTATTTTTCGCTGCTTTCTTTTTCTTCATCTTCTTATCGTCCTGCTCTGGGTCTGAAGTGATGGCTGGATTGTCTATGCCTCCTTTCCACGCATCCACAGGTGACAGTAAAGGGTCTTCTTCACTTCCACGGTTCCCCCTGCCTTTTTTCTTCTTTTGCACTGCCGGCCCCGATTCGTCGTCGCTGGCATCAGAGTGGACGCGCCTGTGGTACGCTTTTGTCTTACTGAAAAGGATCTTTGACCGATGTTTGTATTTGGATGGTCGTCTGCTAGCCTGCGACTTTAAAGTACGATCAAATCCGTTCTCCTCATCGCCATAAAAAACATGATGGCCGCCAAACGAGTTGCGCATCTTCAGTATCCTGCCGTGGGCTTCCTCTGGAACAGCGTAAATATCGTCGTTGAAACCTTTCGACTTGGGCAGAGTGTCTGCTGGATCTGAGTAATTATCAGCCACCTCAAGGTCATCATGGACCATAGCTGGGCCTCGTGTTCTCCTGCTAGGCCTCATTCCAGCCTCAATGGTCTTCAAAAGGTTGGGGTCCAGTTTCTTAACATTAGGCTTGTTTAGCACAGGTTTAGGTCTAACTGGGGGAGGCACTTTGTGGTTGCGTTCATGATCACCTAAAGGCGTGCTATGAATTGGGTACTCGTTCCCTTCCAAGTCAATTTTATACTTTCTTTCACTAGGTGTGGGCAGCAGCTGCACATCATCACCTATAGGGCTATAAGGTGGCGGTCCCTCTGCGTCATCCTCAGAGTCAGGGTAACTGGTGTAGGCTGGTGAATGGTTGTGTGGTGACTGAGGGAAAACATCTTCCAAGGTGCCATGGTCCCGTGTGTTATCGAACAAGAAGGAGCTCTCTATACTGTTCTTCTTCTCGAGCACTTCGTTGAAAAATGGTGTGAAGACTTCCGTTTGCCTGTGGTACTGCGACAGCGAGTAGAGTGCAGTAAATTTAGCAGTGATTTCTGTAGCAATGTGTTCCCCCTCAGTCATCAGCTCCTTGATTGCCTCGTTCTCAAAGAAATCAGCCTGGCTGTCCGTGATGGCTACCATTTGGACCGGAATGACATCTTGGACCTCAGCCAAGAATGCCCGCAACATAGCCATGGAAGCCTTTCGTTTCGCCGAGTAGACGAGTATGTATCCATGCACCAGTTCATCCTTTCTAATTCCAATCGAAGAGTGGTATGACAAGACGGTGACCTGAATGCGCCTGCGACTGTCACCGATGATTTTATCGAGGTACAGGGTGTTGCTCTGCCTAGGCTGACCAGCGCTACAGGAATGTGAATCCAGAAAAGGCGAGAGAATAAGATCCACGCTGAACGGGTCGCCGCACATGGCGCACATGACTATTCGCAAGTCCGTTTCAGACAAATCTTTGATAGAGGGCACAGGACTCATTAAGTCGAAATTGTGCTTTAGGCCTTCAAGGACTGCTCTCAGCGCTTGTTTTATTTGAGACTCGTTAAACTTTCGGGGAAAGGTCCCAGAGGGCATGTCTATGAACGTGCACTGTAGTTTATTGGCAAGCTGTTGGCCCTGATGCCTTAAAATAGGCATGTTTTTGCAAACACTGTCTCGCTGACTAGCTAAGATTAGAATGAATGGCGATGGCTGGGCAAATCTGTCCCGTCTGCCCTGAAACAGCTCGGCTCGGATTCGGTTTATGCGATCGCCAATGTAATTAAGCGACTCTATTGAACTGAAGACGCAGAAGAACCCATGAGGTTTGAAATTTGGTAGCCAGGAATAGTTCGACAGCATGGGAGAATTTACATCAACAGGTAAGAGATCCAATTCATAGATCTTACCATCAAGGGTATATTCATCATCTGTGGACTGAGCTTTTATTTCATTAGCAAGTTCTTGAGCCAGTCCTTCACGGCCAAGAAGACACAAGTTCACTTTATCGAGATTGGAGCTGTTGTAGTAGAGGTTAGGCCGACCGTGGTCCAGCTGAACCAACCTATTTGAAAGCACCTGCTCAACTTTCAGATCCACACAGCTCACACCGCTCAGACATGTCTCTTTGGTGGGATGATAAACAAATCCGATGTGTTTCAGTAAAAGGGACTCCCTATCTGGGGCAAGTTTCTGTAGCGCTCTGTATCTGGGCTCCTCGTTTAGGACAGTGTGGATTTCACTCATTTTATCGTAGCTTGGGGTGGCATTTAAATCCAAGTCATAAAACAGCTCGGCATGCTCAAAAAGCATTTCCTGAAACTCCTCTTTGGCTCCTTCCACTATTTCCTGCTGATGGAACGCATACACATCTCTGCGATCAGTTTCTGTGATATACTTGTATGCCTCATCCTCCATGACAAAACACATAATTTCCTCCCACGGTTGACCGGGACTTATGAAATGCACTCTCTCCAGTGTCTTCTTGAACTTTTCCTTCATTTCCAGTCGCCTCTTTTCGGACTTCAAATGCTGCACATGGTTTTGGTAAATCCTCTCACCTTCTGCAGTTTTAAGGATGTCAAAGGGGACTCTTCGGTCATCCGTTTTGTTAATGTGGTCTGTCTCGTCCCATGGGGTTTGGTCCAGAACAATAAAGTGGTACTGAAACTCGTTCTTGCTTTTCAACAGGTTCTGAGCATCTGTCCAGCTCAGGTTCTCGATCTCTTCCAAGTTGTTCAGCATCTTGTTGAGAATTTTGGGCAAACTGGAAAGATAATCGTCTCTTCTCTTCCTTATATGCTCTTGCCTCAGCTGTTCAATATGTTTTGAAAGGGTGTTTCGGGCCTTTCGAGTACCTTCCAAAGTAATGTATTCCTCGTAGTCGGGCTGGTTTTTCAACAAGTTGCTTACTCCTGTCCAGCTCGTGTGATAATCTCTGACTGACTGCACTATAAGCTTTTCAAACTTGCCCGTGACTGCGGCTACTAATTGTCTCTGAGCTTTGTAAGCCTCTAAGTAAGGGATAATTTTGGGTTTACCTCGCGTTTTGTCCATTTGCTGGGTTAGCGCGTTAAAACAGAGGTCCACGTTGACAGATGATACAGCTGAAGTCTCGACCACCAGAACGTTCTTTTTGCTTGCAGCAAAAGTCTGGACGTCCCGTAAGTACTGCTCTACACACGAATCGCATTTCGTTGCAGCGATAATGATGGGCTTTTTTGACTTGGCAATTTGCGAGTAAAGGCTATTGACGAATTTCAACTGGTCATCAAATTTCCTGTTGCATCCTTTGCTTACATCTATGCACAGCACAAAACCATCGACATTCAGCTTTCCGTCAGGCATCTGCTTCTGATCGAAATCCTGCTCCAAGCCAAGCTGATCTGTGCAAATATACATCAGTTTCTCAGCAGACTGCATCTTTGTCATCGCAGCCCGCTTCGAATAGGGTTGCAAGTTTGTGCTCCGATGAGGCAGAAAGGTCTGGTCGTCGATAAATTCAGTCTGTTCGATGACTTGAATCCGACAGTCAAGGCCATCGTCTCCTCTGTGTAACACTTCCCCCCAGTACAGGAAGTGATCATTGTTCACCACGCGACCTCCAAAGTCGATTGTGCTCAACACAGAAGTGTGCTCCGAGTAGTAGCAGTCTGCGCTGGGATGCACATATCTGTTGCATAGGCAGGACTTGCCCACACCGCAGTTGCCCTTTTCTTTCTCAGTGCCTGAGAGCCCAACTACACTGATAGTGTAGGTCGGTGGACGGGGCTCTTTGTTCTTGGCCATTATATAGACCCTCTCATTGCCTTGTTACTCTCAGCGAAGTCTGCCAGCGAGGCAAGGATAAAGTTCCATTGGCTACTTGTGATGCATTTTCATTTCTCACTCTGAACAGTTGTGTATATTCCTTTGCTCGGGATCGGCGGTTCTGGAGCAGCTGCGCTTCTCCTCGGGCATCACCTACCTGCAATATATAAATATAAAGAAAAACCCATCAACATACACATATTACCAAAAGATTACAATTGAGCTATTGTAAGTGAAGATACGGATTTAACTGCAAATCAAATTTTATAACATACAGAACATTTCACACAGGGAGAGAGAGAGAGACAGAGCGAGAGAGTATACAAGTATAGCCTGTATGAGTTGCATAATCAAAACACTATTACAGCAACATATGCTTATACACTCAGCATGTTCGATACACTACCTAATAATTCTGCATTCTTTATACAGTCAGTAGTGAAAGATTTTTTTTTTTTTTTAAGCACCACTGTTGTACTGTCTTGAAGGTACTGGAGTTGTGTAACACACATCAGTCTTTTTTGGTCCTCTTTCCTCACTGACCTGCTTTAACACAGAAGGACAGGTGTTAACTGGATGTTAAATGAATATGATAACATAGTTTGTACAGACTTTTATTGGACATAATTTTATATAAACAAGGTTATTCCTAAAGGTGGGGGTTTGGGCAACTCAGCATTTAGAAGCATTTTAGTTGTTTTTTTGTGTTACAAAACAGTCCGAATGTGTCCGTAATATGTATATATTATACAAAATACCCAGACAACACATGCACTCATTCATGGAAAGAGGCCCCTGGAAACATGATCTGCCTGAGCTCAGTACGATGCAATTGACCATCAGCGCACTGACTTTACAGTACAACAGTGGGCCCACAATCATAACATACTACAGATAAGATTAAGATAAGCAATGATGAGATAAGATAAGGCAGAATGCTAGATACAACTGGTTTCAGTTTGCCTAAGTTAAAGTGGAGACATATGATGTCCTGTAATAAAAACCACATCTAAAATGAACACAAAGCTACCATTACACTTCAATTCATGGACGAAAAACAGCGCTCTTACACCAAATAGTTCCATACAATCCAGAGCAGTTTACAATATACAGCAGCTGGATTCTGCTTCATGATGGGTTGGAGCTACACAAGCTGCTCCCGAGCTCCCAGCAATCCAGACCCCCTCTGCCCTCTGCACCTGTCTGACTCATCCTGGTGCCGAACTGAACTGGACTCCATGTTAACTTGAACATCTTCTGTTATACTGAACTTCTAGCTGTCTAACACACAGTATAACCGCAGATCAACCCCTGCTATTCTGTTATGACCCAAATGGGGATGGGTTCCCTGTTGAGTTTGGTTCCTCTCAAGGTTTCTTCCTATTGCCTTCCCAGGGAGTTTTTTCCTTGCCACTTGCGCCGTCACCCTTGGCTTGTTCATCAGGGAGATCACTATGATCTATACACATTTTTACTTTATTCTATACATTTCCATAATCTTCTTTTAATTTTGTGAAGCTGCTTTGAGACAATGACCATTGTTAAAAGCACTATATAAATAAAAATTTATTGAATAGAATATTTTGCATAAAGTAGTCATCTCCAGTGACCGATTAAATAAAAGTAAAAGCAGGAAATATTCTCTGGAGTTTGTGGGATGATCTATGTGTAATGGGGGCGATTAGTATAGTGGCACTCATTTTACATTTTCCACATCTCTTATGGCTGAATCAAGTCTAGCATGGTGTTCTGTCAGAAACTGAGGGCATGTGAGATGTTCTACAACAGCAGCATCACATACTCTATGTAGTGAGCAACGTGTGAATAGGAAGCCATTAATATGAAGCTAGCAAATCTGGTGGGAAAACTGCGATGGGGTGGGAAAGCGAAATGAGTTTTATTTGCTCTATTAAGTCTTATTTGTTTTGAACAGCTTCATGATAAACACAATGAGCATTTAAACAAAATGAGCTATGTTTAGAGACTACCAATCTTCATAGGTAACAAGATTAAGATTTCTTCTCATTTAATCTTCTTTCATCTTACATACAGTGGTGGACAAAAGTATTGGAACAAACGTTGAATATCAACAATATAAAGTTTTTAAAATAACGACAATCATGCAATGCAATGAAGTGCTATACTTAGTATGAACAATCGATATTTAGTATGAACTCCTTTATTCTTCAAAATCCTGCTGGATCCGGCTGGGCTTGAAGCCAAAAAAAAACGTCTGCAGTACTCTGGTGTCACTCAAACCTTAAACGCTTCCTGAATATCATGAGACGGTTTCTTGACTTCTACTGCCTTCTGCAACAGTTTTCTATTGGGTTTCGTTCCTGGGCAATGACTTCTGAAGCTGAATAATATTGTCACATCATTGTTTATCGCTAGTTTTTCAGTTAATTAGCACAAGTCTTCCGCTAGATAGGCTAGAACTAAGCAGTGAAATCACCTGTTTTGTGCACATGGGGAAATGGTAGTACATGGCATCTGTTGTCTTAATACTTTTGGCCGACCACTGTAGTTGATCCATTATGGGGGGAATGAGCTTTTGCACCTAAGGTGACCGATGTAACAGCACTTGGTCCTTGTGTCCGTCCAGATGGCGCTCCTCCTCACCCGTAACCTCTGCTCAAACCGATAAGGATCTAAAGCTTCAACATTCACTGTGTCAATACCACTGTGCTTTTAGCCCTGCCACTAATTAGCTGTGTCAAGTTTTTTTTTTTCCCTTCACCTCACCATAACTCAGCGTAATTGCTTTTGTATAGCCTCGCTGCCTTCAGAGTCCAATGTTTGCTGTCACAACCTACTTCTAAACTAGATTTCTTATTAATAGGCATTGAAGGTTGCTGGAAATAGTGATTGAGATAAGAAGCTTTCACAGATGTCTTTTAAAAGCAAGACTAGACCGTTATCTCTTATCTGAGCTTGTTGGCATTTGTTTTTTCTTTCAACACCATCCAACTGTGACATCAGATCAGGAACACAACTGCTAACTTTTCCCAAAAATACCAGAAAAATTTGCACCAGGTTGACTAAAAAGATCACAGCTATTTCAATATTTAATATACGCAATGGCATAGTGGAACAAACCCCGGATAAAATGTGAGGGGTTGCGTCAGGAAGGGCATTCGGCGTAAAATCTGTGCCACGTTGTGTGCTGATCGAATGGTCCGTCGTGGTGACCTGCCTGGTGACGTATCAACAATATGTCAGCACTGTCTCCTTGATCTTCACAAGTGTGGGGTTCTGACTGTCTGGGTTTGAACATTCTCCCTGTGCTTGGTGGGTTTCCTTTGTGTCCATAAACAAGCGTTGTGGGTTGATTGGCATTTCCAAATTATGTGTGTGTGTGGATGCTTGCGGGTTGACATAGGTTGGGGTCCTCAGTGATGTAATCTGCCCTAGAGCAATGACAGCTGGCGTGAAATCATACGTCTGCACTTATCGGTCGGTTTGATGGATGGATGGATGGATGGATGGATGGATTTCGTTATTTCATCTTCTGTCGGCTGCTCCCGTAAGGGGTCACCACAAAGGACCATTTGTCTTTATATAACGCTGTCTACCACATCTTCCTTTGTCACTCCAACCTCCTGCATGTCCTCCCTCACCACATCCATAACCCTACTCTTTGGCCTTTCTTCATTTCCTCCTGCCTGGCAGCTCCATCTCTAACATCCTATGCTATGCATCCTATGCCAGGAGTCTTAGGGCATGAGGCGCACTGAATAGGGTGCCAATCCATCGCAGGTCATATACACATACACATTCATACACTATGGAAAATTTGGAAACACCAATTAGCCTGCATGTCTTTGGACTGTGGGAGGAAGCTGAGCACCCTGAGGAAACCCACCAAACACGGGGAGAACATCATGCAGGTGGGACTCGAATGCGGATCCTGAAGGTGTGAGGGGACAGTGCTAAACACTAAGTCACTGTGCCACCTGCTTTGGACACTCAATCATTGTCTATATTGCTTTATTTTGTATACTGAAGCCTATCCCAGTAGACTTAGGGCACAATCCATCAGATGCCAATCCATCAGAGAGCACTAACACATTCACACACTACAGGCAATTTGGAAATGCCAATTAGCTTAATCTGCACGTCTTTTGACTGTGTGAGGAAACCGGAACATGAGGAGACACAGACCCTAGGCGGGAATCAAACCCGGATTATGGAGGTGCGAGGCGACTGCTTTGGACAGTTGTTACAGATGTAACACACACACACACATCTCCCTCCTTCTGATCCTGATCTTCATGCCCCGTCTCTCCAGTGCGTCCTTAATTCCATTTAACGCGGAGTGTTTCTTTAAAGAGTGTGACCTCCACTGACGAACATCGGGCACTCGGGGTTGACAGTGTCAAGCAACTGAACAAGAAATTGAGTCAAGAAATCGAAAGCATTTTCATGGTGATTATTATTATTATTAATAATATAATGACTTGAGCAGTGTGCTTGGTAAAGCAGGCGAACCAGTCAGGCGTTGTTTTGTGTTTAGTTTGGAAACTTAAAAACAGGCCTGTGTAGAAAAGGCTCAGGTGTGAGAGGAGAGTCGCAGTGTTCATGACACAGTGTTTAGTACATCTCTATCTCTTGTTCACACACACACACACACATATATGAGGCGTGAAACCGCTGCTGTGCCCAAACGCTGCTGTTTGAGGTCTGCCTCTAATCTGGCACTTCATACACCTTGGTTGCAGAGTCTCATGAGGGATAATTAGAGACTCTCTCTCTCTCTCTCTCTCTCTCCGTCTCTCTGAGAGCCATGGGAGGTGTATTGTATTGTTACGAGCTCCACGCCTGCTAACTTTGATTCGTTACCAACGCGCTGAAAAACCCGAACAACTCTTTAATATTTCGTCGCGACACACACCGGGATATCTTCCCGCTCAAAACCCGGAACACTTCAAGTAGTTCGTAGAGAAATGACCAAGCTGTTTTTTTTTTTTTTTTTTGACCGAACAGTCAGGACTGAGTGAGAGTCGTAGCATTCATGAGCTAGCCTAGCCGCCAGGAATACGGGCTCAGCTCGGGGTGTTCTCGATATGTGAAAGGAGAAATACGCGAAATAAAAACGCTTCACGTCGTTGTGTTACCCCTGACCAGGTTAATAGGGTTTATTATGAACCCAGGCCTTGACCGAACACACACGATAGGTAGAAATAGAGAGAGAGAGAGAGAGAGAGCACTCCTGCTAGCTCGCTCCGGCTAAGTGTTGGTGTTACACTGCGCTGTTTTAACCCACACAGCGCAGATCATCTGTATAAATCCCTGTTCACACACAACACCATTAGCTTCATTCCCCACCTAAACCAAACAACACACACTACATGGAGAGAGAGTACAGAGAGAGAGAGAGTGTGGAGATAGACTCCTCCGAAAGCTCTTGCTCCTACCTAACATGGTCGCTCCCATCTCCCGACACCGCGGAGAGGAAGGAGGTGGCATTCCCGAAGATCTCCCTTTATTATTCCCAGTAAATCCCTCTCCCGGTCAGACTCAGGACAGTCCAGGCGGTACAGAGGCTCGATTAATCCGCACTAAATCTCATCCACGATCGGTTTGGATTTATTAACACAGAATTTTTGGTATGCGTGTAATCCGAGCCTGACTCCCTCCCCTCTCATTCCAGTCGGTAATGGCGACCGATGGATCTCTCTCTCTCTCTCTCTCTCACTCACACACACACACACACACACACACACACACGCATACACTCCCTCTCTCTCTCTCTCTCTCTCTCACTCACTCACACACACACACTCTCTCTCTCTCTCTCACACACACACACACACCCGCACAGAGCAACTTTCCCATTTTTGCTCGGCAGTGGCGCGTGCTCGTAGTTACCTTAAACGACAATTAATTACTAACAGACTAATAATGATATTATTGTTTAAACCTATTATTATTATCATTCAAAAATATTATTTGTTAAATGTTTAACTGTAATAAGTATGATAGTTATTGCTGTGTTTGTATAATAATAATAATAATAATAATACTGTAATAATAATAATATATTGAATTAGGTTGTCGTTTGTACATTGATTATCGAACATGACAATAAACAGTAATAAGATGTAAAAATTAATTTTAAAAATCTATAAATAATATTTTGTATTAATAATAATAATAATAATAATAATAATAATGTTCACAATAATGTATTTGTTAAATTTCCAAATGTAATTATTAGTATTATCGTTTTTGTTGGTATAATAAATAAATAAATAAAAATAATAATATTGTATTACATTTGTTTGTTTACATTAATTATCAAGAATGACAATAAACAGTAATTAGAGAAAAATATTTAAATAAAAAAATTACCAATTAATAACACATTAATAAATAAATAATATTCTG
>JAQMYL010000005.1:20243601-20253712 GCA_030014365.1 Clarias pachynema | reverse complement strand
GGGGGGAGTGTTTTGTATTACACATGGTTATTTTAGTTGGTCCTATTTTAATTTGTAAAGAGTGAAAGATATATGTATTCTTTTAAGTCTTATTACGCTCATAGTATTTGATGTTGTTCGAGGCAGCCAGGTGAAATAAAGCCTAAACAGTCAAAAAGGAAAATGTGTTTTCTCCAATACAAAGCTAAAGTACATACAGTACATACAAATAAATACCAACAAACCTCTTATTTAAATATTTCATAGTTGCCTACTTTTCATCCAGGTGTTCAAACACAGGAAATAGCTCATGAGCACAGGAACACACAGGACATATTCACATCATCAGCTGTTCACCAGAATCATTTATTTTCACATTCAAAAATCCTGTTCATTTTGTAAAACGTTACCTGTTTGTGTAATACATTTTCTGGATGCACTAGTCTTTTCTCTGTGTTTCTTGTTAAAGCATGTGTTACTAAATTTATCGGTGGAAGCCACAGTCCTATTGTCCCATAAGCTTATTTGGGTGTGGGCTCAGCTGTCTCTCTGCCATTCAAATTCATTACACAACGGCCTGAGCAGAACACGACACCCTGTCCTGTTTACACCATCCAGGTCTGTATGCAGGGTTCAACTGTGCCATTTCCCTTTTAATCTTGAGACTTCTTTTTGTATATTCATTGTCGTAAAATATATGAATAAATGTTTGATATCACAGCTTTCTGGCAATGAGACATAACCATTTAGTTAAAGATTAAGAGGTGGTTCTTGTGGTGTCTTTTGGCATTTTGCCATCACCCATTATGAACAGGAACAAGCAGCTGGAGTTTGAGCTCAAAGGTTTTAATATACTGAAACGATGCCAGTTCTTTGTACTACAAGGGATCTCCGGGTAATTTTTAATGTAATTTATTGATGTATGGGTTTAATTGTAGCATGCAAACTCATTAACTGGCTAATGTGAGTAAAAAGTATTTCATTGTCACTTTAGTTATGTGGACATGGCACATTATTTTTCCAGCAGTTTAGTCTCATTTCCTGCATCATTCTGCCCTTACGTTGTGTATACTATAAGAAATGCTAGCTAACACACCAACATCTATTAACTAGTTGAACCTATGGTACGTTTGACATCCGAAACCAAAAGCATGAATTTATACTATATACACAATTCATTCACAATATTTATAGCCATCGGAGTTGCACTATAACATGGTTATTACTGATGTCGTAACAGTTCAGTAATGTGTCCTAAAAAAAAAACATCTGAGGACAAAAATAGTTTTTGCTCTTCAGTATCTCATGTACAACTATACAACCTTTTTATCTGGTTCCTGCAAGTACACTATGGTGGCATTTTTCCTGTCTTGACAACCGTCCTTTCTGTCAGTGTAACTTTCCGTGCAACTTTCCGAACATTTTCAACATTAACTTTACTTTCTTCTTTACTCTACAGCTAATTTAAGATACACAAAATTATTTCTCTGCAAAAGTATGGAATGTATTGTGGCACTGGACCGTGAACATCATAGCAAACAAAGAATATAAACAGGCTCCAGTGGGTAAAATTCTGTGCTGCATAATGTGTAGGTTATCAAACATTCACAGCCTCATTCAACCTCTTATCATCGCCTTTACAACAATATGCAAAATATGGGGTTTCCCATTGCCACTAAACAGCAATAAAAGTGCTCTGCTCTTAGCATAAAAACATGTTTTTTATTCTAAGTACAGTACAACAGTCTTAGTTATTATATCAGAACAAAGACTTTTCTTTTTTTTGTAATTTGGAAAGAAATGAGAAAGAATTCCTGAATAGATTGGAATTTGAATATAAAGTCGATGTCATTTAGAAATACATGGTACATTATGTAGCCGAAAGTTTGTATACACCAGATTTTGAAACGTCCCAAAACTGTTGCCACAAAGTTGGAGTCACACACGTCTGTATGCTGCAGCAGACTTGGTTCGCCAAGGTTAGAGTAAAAGACCTTAGGAGGCCTGCACAGAGTGCTGACCTCAACCGCACTGAACACGTTCAGGACAAATTGGAACACCCACTCACTCAAACATCATTGTCTGCAGCTGAATGAGCAAAAATCCCCAAAGAAAAAAATTTCCCCCACTGCTTTCCAGAAGAGTGGAATGGAATTTACATTTTTATTTTTATTGCTCTAAACAATTAATAATAAGAAACATTTAATGATAACATTTGATTAATATAGTGATCATAGTTGGCGGCACAGTGGTGTAGTGGTTAGCACTGTTGCCTTGCACCTCCAGGGTCTGGGTTCGATTCCCAGCCAAGTTTGATTCCCGTCTCTGTGCGAGTGGAGTTCGTATCATCTCCCAGTGCTTGGTGGGTTTCCTCCGGGTACTCCAGTTTCCTCCCACAGTCCAAAGACATTTGCCTGTAGTGTGTGAATGAATGTGTGTGTGTGTGCTCTGCAATGGATTGGCACCCTGTCCAGAGTGTACCCCTCCTCGTGCCCTAAGCCTCCTGGGATACGCTCCAGGCCCCCGCGACCCTGAATACAGGATAAAACGATATAGAAGATGAGTGAGTGAACATTTAACGATAACATTTGATTAATATAGTGATCACAGTTCTCATACACTGTGAGTATTTCTACACTGTGAAGTTCACAGTACTTACATTAAAATATATATAAACGTTCTGAAAAGAACCAGATATGTTACTTTGGAGAAATTTCCATACATGAAGTTGATTGGACCAGGATTTGGTCATGACATAAAAACTTGTACTGTCTCATTCCCAAAACATTCGATAAACTTGAACAATAAATAACTCTTGACTCATTTTGCTAACTGAAGCATGCAGCATTAATTAACATGTTCATTAATTAACAAATTATGTGGTGTTGGACCCACCTCTAACAAACCTTTACTTGCTTGTCCTCCTTTAAAAAGCCGGTAAGCTTTATATCAGTTTGTGCTTCTTTGATATCCCCATTTACACTCCACTCTCCATTACTATGACTTATTTATCACCCTATTAGACCAAATTTCCTGGCCCATCTTTTTTTTTCTGATGTTGATTCATGGTCAGGTGTACTGAAATACCATCCTGAGCAACCCCTGGTGTATAAACCCTTTTTGCTAGACCGGTATAATTATCCCACATAGTGCACATAGCTGAGCAATTTTCTGACCTTTCAAATTGCCAATTATTTAATTGAGGTCATCTTTCTGGACATTGAGTGTCAGGGAGATATGTGCTCTAAATGAAGTTCCCCTGAACGCTTAACCCTGGCTGTTCACTAGCAATCAAGTATTGGCGACTGCTTTAGCTGATCTAATGGAAAGCCATAATCCGAGTTCAGTGGACGTATATTATGGTTAGAAAGGAACGGGGTGGGGAAGAGGGGGGGTTGTGTTAGACTGGTCTTCTAACCCACCTACCCCCATGCATGCTTACATCTCTCCCTCCAGTCGCCTGATCACGCAGGGCAATTGGAACCAGCTGCTGCTATTTATCCTAGGCAGCACCACAGCTGCACTGCCATGGGGCCAGGGATGGGGAGACGTGAGCTACGTCCTGAACCGCACACTCTTATAGCGAATAATATGCAAAATGTAAACTATTACTAGCACACTTGCACTAAAGTGCCATTTCAGACATAGCCTGTGACAGCACTCATCCCATCTGGCAGATGTTCAACTGAATCAAATCAAATGCGCTTTTCAACTCTTTGGTGCCGGGCATGAAGATTCACTTCTGGGTTTAAGAGTCCAAAGTTCTGCTAAATCATTTTCAGTTTTTTTTTTTTTTTTGCAAGAGGGTGTGGATCTCCAGCTGTTTCGAAAAAGGAAAGTCCTGCTGAAATTTACAACTCCTTACAATTCTCCTGATGGATCTATTTTGCCTTTAGGAATGCAGGAAGTGGCTTTCAAAACAATGGCAATTTTCTCTTTTTTGTCTGCAGTTCATGTGAGCAGAAAGCAGCTGAAATGAAACAAAGCCTAAGTCAATTTGAAATGACTTTGGAAAGACAAATAAAAACTGTGTGATTCAGAGATTTGCAGCACGTATGGCTTAGTGCTTTAGCTATCAAATATTCATAAGGATTTATTTTAAGCATGCTTATACTGTAGCAGATCCTAAACACCACAGCTCCGGTAGTGACACTTGCACCAAATCCAATCAATAATGCATATTATCTGCAACATGATACATGTGGAAACCATTTTAGATTCGTTTGAGAGTTCCAACGGTGCAAATTGAATTCCTGTTCACTTAATAAGTACGAAACATACTATGAAATGTAGTTTTATAATTACTTCCTTGATGACCTTTCTGACAGCATGCTGTGTGTGAAGCTTAGATGTTTCACACACAGATTGCACTATTGACTCCGCCACAAAACATAATGACTCATTTGCGGCGTGTATCTGTCTTGGCGTACACTTTGTGATCCTTTTTTTTATGTATTGAGAAACAGAAAATGTGCTATAGCTCTTCATCACTTTGCTTCAAATTCATTTAACATAATCACCCTCTGGTCTGTCTTGTGCAACCTAAACCCCTGATGTAATTATTGATTTTCTCCCCACAGTCTCCGGAAGCAGGAACGCTCTCTATCTATTATATGCTTTACTTACTTTTTCCTGGGCAAAAGCTTTACGCAAAAGCTGAGTCACGACACGTTTCAAAATGCTCAACCATGAAGGAACATAATTAATTGGAAGTGAATATTTTAAATAGGGACTAGAACACATATACAGTACTACTGTAGGTAAACCCTTCATGTTCTATCGGCATGTTCATCCTGAGACACTTACCTTTTATTGTATGCATAAACATAATGAAACACATCATATCATATCATGCACTTACACCTACATCACTAACCTGAAAACCAAATATTTCCTGAACTGCATATGATTTATGCCTCGACATGTCCAGACAAGTGTAGTGACACAGCACATCACACGCAGAAGCAGAAGCATCCTGAGAGAGATCAATTCAACAGGCTAGAAATACAGCTCCTACTGTACATTACCTACTGTACCTACTGTACAGTACATTAAATGTTATATTGTACTACAGTCAAAGTTAAAAAAAAAAAAAAAAAAAACCTTTTGAAAGAATTCTATGATTCTGAAAAGGAAATGGGTATTGTATGAAAAATTGATGTAGGATTTAAAATACTGTACTTAAAGCAGGTCTATGCTATTTCCTTTTAAATTAGTCTTTAACTTGTTTAAAATGTGTTGGATACATATATATATATGTATAAAATAGTATGATGTATATTATATTAATATAATATTTATCATATTATCATAATATTATCATATACAGTATATATCACTATATAACACACTGCTATAAATTTTGTATTATATTAATATTTAATATTTAAAAAGTTTATATATATATATTATTATTATAAATTTTATTATTATAATTTTTTGCTTCCAAGGAGGCAGACTTTCTTTTATTTTCAATGTAGTCCATATGATCTATAATGTATGAATATTTCTCCAGGCTTTAGGTACCGTCTCTGTACCTGACCAGTTTCAGAGGAATGTTTTTTTGTTTGTTATGCCGCATAGTAACGTATGAAATGACCCATGAAAGAAAAAGAAACACCTCTCTGTGCAGAGGCTGGTCAACTGTACTGGACTGATAAAACACACACACACACACACATACACACACACACATTATCACTCAGATTAACTCAACTACCTCAAAACATTGAGACTGGACTGATTAATCAACACAAGCACAAACACACTGATCTACACTAGCAAACTATTGTACACCACAACCCGTAAATGCTCTTTTTGCACGAACTATTTTAATCCCTGCTGCTACTTACAGAACTTTACTGTTTCTCCTCTCACTACCTCAGATCATCACCTCAACACCACAGAGTATGTTTGTCGCTCTTGTGTGCACATTTGCACGTGCACTTTATGTGGCCTCTTCTCTATAAAAACGTAGATAGTTCCCAGCTAGCCAGCTAATTAGGTCTCTAAGTTAGCTAGTTAGTCTTTTGTTAATTTATGTTGTAAATTTTTGTTGAATGCAGTTGTTTCGTTTCTCTGTGTATTAAACTGTATATGGCTAAAGTGGCAATAAAGCCTACTCGACTTGACTTGATTTGACTGTTCCAACATGCATGTAAACATAACCGTCAATATGTTTTTTCAGGCATTGCAGCCTGTTATAGTAAAACATTTGTTCCCATTTCTTTAATTTAATGACACATTTTGTAAAAGTATGTGGAAAAAATACAAGAATTTAAGTGGGAAAAAAAACTTGAATAAATAAACTAAATTGTATTCTGTATGTATGTAACGTATGATTACTGTGCTTGGTGGGTTTCCTCCGGGTACTCCAGTTTCCTACCACAGTCCAAAGACATGTAGATTAGGCTAATTGGCGTTCCCAAATTGCCCATAGTGTGTGTCTCTGTGTGTGCCCTGAGATGGATTGGCACCCTGTCCAGGGAGTACCCTGCCCCGTGCCCTAAGCTTCCTGGGATGGGCTTCAGGCCCTCTATGACCCTGAATACAGGATAAAGCGGTTTAGATGATGAGTGAGTGAGAGAAAATAGTGGGACGTGGTTGCTGTTTTTAACTCTAAACACATTTTTCCCCTAAACAAAAACACAAAAAAAATGTTAGTGTATTATCTAATGGTGAGTCAAATGAAAACTTAAGATAAACTCCATTTCTTTTAATGCAAGCATTTCAGCACTTCAAAGTACCTAAGTTCCTGCAGGCAAACTATTTTAAATGCATTATGTTGTATCTAAGGTACATTTGAGTCACCACCATAATGCATGAGGCATGGTACACCCTGGACAGAGTGCCAATCCAACGCAGGGCACACATACTGTACATACACACATTCACACAGTCATTCACACAATAAAAGCAATTTGGCAACGCAGTTAGCCTAATCTGCATGTCTTTGGACTGTGGGAGAAAAGCTGGAATACCCAGAGGAAACCCACAAAGCATGGGGAGAATATGCAAACTCCATGCACACGGCGGGAGGCGGGAATCAAACCTATAGCCAGGAATCAGATCTGGGCCCCTGGACATGCAAGGCATCAGTGCTAACCACTAAGCCACTGTAATATACATCTCACAATAGTCTATGAATAAATTTCAAATGCCCAATATTTGATAACCAGAGTCATTATTTTTTTTCATCTCCTAAAATCAACTCCGTCCGGTCTGTCAGATCTCCAACTTCTAGATAGATGCCGAACTACTCCTTAGTAAATAAACATGAACATCTCAGTATAACCTTAACACCAGCCAATATCCAATTTTCATTAGGTTTACAAAGGGCACATTGTTCACGGGAATGCAAACTCCACCAAACGCATATCAGCGCACCATAAAATAATTTTAAAGCCTAGATAAAAGTCATTATGCAGTTGTAAATTAAGGCTGTTTTATCAGGAACAGTGATGTGTGATAAATAGGAAAGCAAACATATTGGGCCTGATGAATCACAGACAGCTTTGTTGGCTATTAAAAGGAGTGCACAAGCTGAGTCACAGCAGCCGGAAAACTATGTAGGAAGTCACAATGTTTCTCTATTTCTCTATAGATGACTTTCCCCTCTGAGTTTACTTGCACTTAAACGCTGTCCTTACTCACTATCTGAGAAGTTTTAGTACTGTAAATGGAGCACTCCTTACTCAGTTCACTCAGTGAGGGGAAAAAAAGCATTATTTTATTGGAAGTAATTTCTTGTGCATTTAACTCAACACTGATGTGATCACTGATTTGATTATTTTGATTCATACACATTTTTCACATTTTATACACATTTCCATAATTTTCTTTTGATTCTGTAAAGCTGCTTTGTGACAATGGCCAGTGTTAAAAGTGCTATACAAATAATATTTAATTGAATTTGTAATTGAGAAATAAGACCATATAAAGAATCAAACAAAATGTTTTAAAAAATTTATTGTTTGTCTTTATACAAAGAAACACTCCAGACCAAACTTAAACTTGCAAATCAGCATGAACTCTCATGAGGTTTTCAGATGCCACTGTTCGTCTTACAATATTGGCAAAAAGTATGTGTCCACCCAACCATCTTACGCTTCTTAGGACCTTCCTTCAACAAGTTGGTATAAAAAATAATTGAGCACATAGTCCTCAATAAACACCTTTGGATTTACAGGAACACAAAATGTACCTCAGTCCTCCTCAACTGACATCAGCAGCTACCTCAGTAATGCTCTCACAAATCTCCACAAGTTTCCAGTATAGTGGAAGTTACTGTAACAGCAAAAGGGTACTAAGGCTGCAATAGGACATTTAACAATCACATCTGGATCCACAAACTTATGATCATATAGTGTAGTTAGCATTGTTAGCTACACGGGAGGTCGGCTAATGAGTATGGAGGATCAGTGAATCCTATCATATCAAATCCATCATTTTTAGCCCCCTCATTATCTCAGTCTACTTTCTGTGACTAATTTGTGCTATTATCAGCTTGTCTTCTCAGTCTTTTTTCCCCTGCTGTGTCAGGCCTCTAGGATTCAAATGAAAAAGAAAAAAAAAAAAAATACACACCAAATACTGAAGCTCAGTTTCAATGACTTTGAACTAAAAATAAAGGGGTTTTACTGGTAAGCCTGAAACACATGAATTATGACCATGAGTAAAATATTTATTGAAATTTCTCAGAACTAATGACTAAAATATAAATAGTATATCAGTGCTGAAGTCATTCAGCTGGACTCCTCTGCGAGGCGACGCACCACTGCTGAGGCGACTCTTCTATATGCTTCAGCCTGCAAGTGAACAAGCAGAAACCAAACGTCATCACAAATGAAAGTCTCATAAACCAATTAACCATGATAAGGCTTTTAAATTTGCATATGGATATGAATTATGTTCCTATTGTTGTTAATAAATGTGGAAATTAAAGTTAAAAGTCTACTAGATTTATAACCAAATATAACCCCCACATCTTATCAAGCATCCATGGGCACATGCTGTCACCACCCTGGTACCAGACACCACAGCATATCCCAAGAGGTCTTGTGGAGCCATGACCCGAGGTGCCAGAGCTCCCCAAGCGTCACAAGGGCAACCTACACTCCTAATGCTATGACTGATTGGTGCTTATCACTTCATCATCATCATACTGTATATACATTATATTGTCAAAAGCTTGTGGACACCTGTCCATCACACTCATGTGTTAATGCTGAACATCCCATTACAAAACTGAGAGCCTGCTTTGCTCTTATAATAATCTCCAATCTTCTGGGAAGGCTTCCCACTAGTGTGCTTATGGGGATTTGTACTCATTGAGCAACAAGAGCATTAGCAAAGATCAGACACTGATGTTGGATGAAGAAGCAGTCGATATTCCAGTTTGTCCCAAAGTTTAGGGCTGATGGAATTCTTCAGCTTCAACCTTGACAAAACAGTACTTCATGGACCGCTCCTTGTCCATACGGGGAAAGTGTCATAATGGAACAGGTTTGGGAGCTTTTAATTCCAGGGAAAGTAAACAGCATACAGACATCTTAGGCAACTGTGTACTTGCAACATTTTTGAAAACCCACCTATAGGGGGGATGGTCAGGTGTCCACATACTTGCCACAAGCCACACTTGCCATATAGTATTATATAACATACAGATGATATGTTGACATGATGTACATTGACACTGTTCTATTTAAGGGTTTATGAAGAAAACCTTTTACATGTAGAATTTAGTCATGACACAATTACCTCAGGACTGTCAGGACAGGACACCACCACGGGCTGCCCCTTGTCTGATGTCTCTCTAATGTTCAGATGGAGTGGAATGTCACCTGTAGTACAAGCAAATCAGACACGTGACCCAAGACCTCATATACAGGGTTAAACATATATATATATATACATACAGGGTGTCTCAAAAAAATTTACTCACACTTTAACTGTCGCTAACATGCTGCCTTTTTTATATTGCAGGTGTAATTAATTAATCACAGCATGGCAGGAAATCAACTTATTTTTGTAAGGATATCTCAAAGACAAAGTTCACCGCACCAGACCAAGAACAATTGATGCATTGAAATTGGAAATTGAAAGACAATGTCGCGATATTCCTAATGACCTA
>JAQMYL010000005.1:20229639-20242570 GCA_030014365.1 Clarias pachynema | reverse complement strand
ATATTTTTCTCGTCATTCGAAGTGTGAGTACATTTTTTTGAGACACCCTGTATATCCTCTCCAACTTCACCAGTATATTATGCATCATATACTGTCCATGTCTCCACATATACACCATCCAAATTTAAGAGAATTTTCACATTTTATTGACTTTTTCTCTGGGGATTCAGAGTTTGTACGTTTGATGAATTGTAAAAGCCGTAGATTTATTTTGAGCCGTGTGTAAGCGATCTGCTTCCAGGGCCAGGCTTTAAATCAACTGAACTCACTATGTGACGTTTTATTTTAAGTTTCACAATGCCAAGAATGCCAGGTCTAATGGCTTCAATAAATCTGAAGTGAGATTTTTTTTATTAGAATAAAAAGTGCACAGCTTCAGCTGAAAGGCCATACCATAGTGGTTAATCAGTGTCAAGCCTGTAAGGCAAAATGAATAGAACAATGATTGAATCACATATATTATTACATCAAAATAAATTTATTCAAATATACATACAGTGCTGGGCACTATTATTGGCCCCCCTGGTTAAGATGTGTTCTTTGGCTTCTAATAATATATATTTTTTATTGCAGAAGCATAATCTCACACTGCAAAATTGTAGAAAAAGCTAACCTTTAGCTCATGTGAATTTAATATGATTGAAAAATACAATAATACCCAACATGGGAAAGACAAGACTGCTACAGTCTACATATCTACAGTTAGAATAATTATTAAGAAGTTTAAAACTAATGGAACAGTGACAAACAAGGCCGGACGAGGACCCAAGTTTATCTTACCACCACAATGAGGAGGATGGTAAGAGAAGTAAAAAAAATCTTCAAACCTTAGAGAACTGTATCAAAAAGTGGCATCTGGGGGTCACAAAGTTTCCATAACAACCATCAGATACTGTCTACACACCAAAACACTCCCAGATGTAGGAAAGACAGTGAAGGTGGACAATAGTTTTCTACAATGACAAATTTAATCTACTCCCAAGGTTAAGTATTCTTTCAGATAAACTAAGTCATATTTTATTTTTAATTTCACAACTCCAGGAATGCCAGATGGAATGCCTTACATAAATATCAATTGAGAAGGCATGAACACAACTCAGAATTGCTAGTATCATTAAAATAATATTAAAGTAAATGGAAAGAATAATAAAGAGTAAAGAATATGGATGGACAAAACTGTACGAAATGAAACCTGTGATGATTATGATGATGATGTTCTTCTCCAAACTAACTCAGAGTCAACCCTGGGTAGGAATTCAATCCAAACACCTTTAAAACACCCTATGGTGTTTGATGTGATGCTGACAGTAATTCAAGTTCTTTTTTTGTTTCTTTTTGTTGTATGTAAAGGTTTTATTTGCTAAACAGATCTTACCAAGAACCTCTACTCCAAGCGAACATGCCAATTTTCTTGCTCCATCTGACCCAAAGATGTGTGTCTGGTGGTTGCACTGAGGACACTGGAAAACACTCATGTTTTGAACCAATCCCAGGACCTACAAAACAAAATACAGAAAAAAAACAAAACTTTTGAAATCTTTAAACTAGAATTCAATGTGTAAAATGTTCGGTCATAACAACAAACTTCCTCATTAAGGATCATACTAAGAGCAGAAGAATTTGCCAAATGTTTATGTCCGTTAAAGGTTTCATTGATCAGCAATGTCCCATTAATCTGGACATTTTATCAAAATGGACACACAAAACACTAATAATGATTTAAACTGTGGTTTAATAAACAATGGATTATTGCCAAAATTCCTCACTTATGTGCATGCACATGCCCAGTGAGACCTTTCAACAAATTTATTAAGAGATTATTAGCAATAAATCACAGTCATACAGCCATCTTTCCATGAACCCTGCAGAATGTGGGAAGGATTAGTGGTGGAGAATGATCAGCCCTTCAGACAGCACATATTTAAGTGGAACAAACACATCTGAATGTTTTTATTTTTTAATAAAAATTGAATTACCTCAAGTAGCAATAATATTATACTTTTCCTGAATGATCTTATAATCTTATTAAATAATAATAATAATAATAATAATAATAATTTAAAAAAAACGCCACCAAGTCATGCTCACGCATTAATATGGTGAAAAATAAGCCGGTTTGGTTGTCATTTCCAAACTTTTAAAAAATATCCAGTTCTGTACAGTATGTACTTTTTTTTGTTTAAAACAACTGCCACAGACTTGCAGAACAACTTAAGAGAACATTCTTCTTATATTTGTATTATATTGTCAAAATGCATAATGTACTTTTTTTAAAATCTAGTGTTCCGGGCAAAATATTTGCTGTGAGGTTAAGTCCATATTTCGAAGCCTAACACATAGGAAAAAAAGCAGCTGGCTCCTCCAGTCCTCCCACGGCATTGCTGAAATGTTATGATTGCAATCCTTCATTGTTCCATGGTCATGATTCCTGCTCTATTAGTCCTGGATGATGAGATCACCCCGTATGGCTCTATCACCTCTGACTTTGTTTTTACAATTTAAGCACTGCATTTTTGTTAAGAGACCAAAAAAAAAAAAAAGAGTAAAAATCTTTCATCTCATCTTTCTATCCCAGTCATTCTTTTTCATTCACTGAATGCTATAGAACATTCTGAAGTTCTGAAGTTATCAGGAATTACACTCCTAGCCTCAACCATAGTTCTTTCTTTTGACGGAGCTTTCCACTTTACAGCCGCAAACATCTGGAAATCATTCACGGCCGCATGGTTTACTCCACGTGTTTAACAGATGCTTCTTGTGTCTCACCGGCACGTTGACCTTGCGGAACATCTCAGCACCTCTACGTGCATCCAACAACGCGATGTCCTGTGGGGTGGACACGATAACAGCACCTATAATGTAAAGCATATATACGTACGATAAAAATTCTTAGAGCCTTTGGTAGTGAAGATCTTTTAGATGTTATAAAATAAAGTGACAGCAGAATATACATTTTGGAGTTTTACCGCATTCCAGTCCTTACTATGCTCCCGGATCCTGTGTCGGCTTTTAAGTCAGTCAGAAATCATAGTAATGTCAATTTCTACAGCTGGGCTTAATTTTTGAAACACTTTAAGCTTCACATTACATTTTTAAAGGCACTCCATCTCCATGTTTTATATAGGGCAGGAGAATAAAAGATATAAAATACCTGGCAGAAGTGATGTCATCATGCTTAAGTGTCAAGTGATAAGCCTTTAATCTATGGTCATTAAAATTAACTTCACATTATTTTATCAACTTCAAGAGAATACCACTGCTGCAAATAAATAAATGAAATAGTGTCATCATAGAGTTTCTGACGACTGGGTTGTCTAGTTGGCTAGGTCTAACATTTTCTGTGTAAAGTATTACACAGATATATATACTGCTTCTTAAAGTACTGTACATTATGGGCACATGAACCCAATTTTAACCAAAAACCAATGTCACAATGTTTTTTTTTTCCCTTTCCACACCAACTTTCGACAGATTTCCTCAGACCACTTCACAAAACATATTATTGGTATTATGGAACTAAACACTAATACGGGTAAAAACTACAGGACACATGAAAGATGATCAATATTATTTTATTTACCTGCGATCGGGATGTTCTGTGTGATGGAAAGTTGTACATCCCCCGTTCCAGGTGGCATGTCAATCACTAAGTAATCCAAAGAGCCCCAGTCTACCTAAAGGCGTAATAAAACAAAATCGAACAAAACAAAGAGGTCAGAGGAAGTGTAAAATTTGATAAGCATTACTCTTTTAAATGATGTCACCACACTGCGAAACATAAACACCCTGACAGACAGAAAGAATCACAAGCTCACAAGACTTTTTTTTTTTTTTTTTTTTTTACACATTTACAGGTATGGGTTCAATTTCACCTCTATGTGAAAAGAAAATATTAGATGAATCGACTTTTCCACTGGATGAATTTTATTCCAGTTTGGGTCCACCTGCTGCGTTAACTAAAAACGCAAAAAATTCATAGCTTCCAGGGTTTTGCTCTTTTGCCATAATAAAGCTTCAAAAATCATTTACCTGCTTCTTAAAGGCAGATGTTGGCCATCTAAAAAGCAGATGTTAGCACCTCTGCACTTGCCTTATATAACTGTATGCTGAATAAAAATAATTTTACTAGTTATCTAAGCTTTGCTTATGGGATAAACACGAAGCGGACAAATCACAGATTTTGCCCACACCTGTCTAAGGAGCTTTTCAATGGCGGACATGACCATGAGACCCCTCCACACAATAGGTGCTGTATCTTCAACCAGAAAGCCCATGGACATACTGAAGAAGGCAGAGCAGACAAGCAATTAGACCGGCTCACATTCCACGGTAATTAGTCTAATTTATTTATACACTTACCAAGGGATTCCAAAGTTCATAAGAGGTCTCATTAAGTTGTCTGAAAATGAAATGAAGAGAGATTTATATGTAAATATATACAAACACCTGCTTAACACAGTGTTGTGATGCTCAAACAAATGTGTCCCTGTGGTACCTTTCTCTTTCAGTGTCTTTACAGTCTTTATGGTTTTATATAAACTCACTGAACACTTTATCATAACACCTGTGCACTGTACAACCATGTAATCGTTCAACCAAGTGACAGGAGTACACGCATACGATCATGCAGATTAAAAACAAGAGCTTTTAATTGTTCAGAACATCAGGATGCAGAGAAAATCCGAGCTTAGTTGTTGGTGCCAGGTGAGCTGATTTGAGTATTACTCAGAAAGTTAATATGCAGATTTAAAAACTCAAATGAAATAACTCTTTGGTGAGAAACGCAGAAAAGAATGGGCAGCCAGGTTCAGGCTAATAGAAAGGCTACAGTAACTCTTTACAGTCAAGGTGAGCAGAGAAGCATCTCAAAATGCATACAGTACACACACAGTAGGATTATAAGGTCAACCAAGAACTCAAATCTCAGGCTACTGGACCATAAACCAGATCTTTTTACAATCTTTGTGTACAAGTGTTCCTAATAAAGCGGCTGGAACAATAAGTGTATATTTTAAAGGGCACGTGTTACCACCTGATATCACCTACTGTCTGTTAATTCTGGGTTTCCTCTGAGATTCATCAGCTTGGGGACTGAGGGCCCGTAGACATCAGCATCTAAAAGACCCACCGTCTTACTCTAAAAGAACAAAAATACAAATGTCAAGCCGGGTCTATACACGTAATATTTCAGTAATATTTTAATATCTGAATATGGATAGTTCTGGGAGGTGTGTAGTACCTCGTCATTAGCCATAAGTCCAAGAGCAAGATTCACTGTAAAGAGAAGAGTAAAGGCAATCAAAACACAACACAATCTCAATCTGGCAGACACCAGTGTGTTTTGACATCATCATCACAGATTACAGAGGCATTTTATTAGATCAGGTATTTAAATTCTTGGCCCTTGTGTTTTCTGTAATCATATCTAACAGGGTGACAACATGCATCATGACAGAGAAAAATTGACAGTGTGCGTTGTGGGAACGTACAATTAACATTGTGGGACTCAGCAATTTATTCATTATGCATCAAATGCAGGGGGTCTCAATATGCTCAACCCACAGAGCTGATGAATATGCAGCATGGAGAGCACTCGTGCCTGACAGCTCTCTGCATCACAACAAACATACAGGCAATATTCGTTGCAGGGCTTGTTATAACACTTAAAAAGAGCTCTTAAGTCACTTTTTAAGCAACACCTGTTTGGTGAAGCTGCGATTTCTGAAGCTCTAAAAACAGGCTGTGGAGCTTTAGGTTCTGCTGTGGAGCTCATGATGTTTCCTTTGGTTATTTTCCTTTAGGTCAGAGACTATGTTGAATTTAATTGATTTAGCTATTGTTAACAATCTCTAGTACATTTTGTTTACAATTTTAAATCTTTGTTTGCAGCAAATTCTTATTTAAATACAGTACCAGGCAAAAGTTTGGACAGAAGTTTGGATTTATTTTCTACATTCCAGAACAAAACTGGATTTCTTTAACACTATGAAATAACACATAGGGCATAAGGTAATTAAATATCAACAACAACAATAACAGTAAGCTGCATTTTATGACATGAAGCTCAGCTGTTCTGGAATAGGTCCTGCAAGAACAGTATTGTCAAGTGCATTTGCGAAACACATCAAGCAGCTCTCAAGAAGACCATCTCAGGAAAGCAAGACCAAATCATACCTCAAAAATCAACAATTAACAGCACCTGAGATTAGAGCCGTTTGAAGGCTTTACAGAGCACAAGTAGCAGACACGTCTCAATATCAACTGTTCAAATTAGATTGCTGCATATTTTGGATGCCTTCAGCATTGTTTTACAGTGTAGAATGAAAACGAAATCACAAAAGAGTATGGAATTAGGTGTGTCCACAATTTGGCAGGTAGTGTAGTTTTACAGAGGCAAAAATGCACATTCCATTTGCAATGGTCATGAAATAAAAAAAGACTCTAATTCTTGTTTGCTTCATTTAATTTTTTTCAAAATATAAAAAAGCGAATAAAATCCTGTTTCCTTCTGCCCCCCCCCCCCCTTTTTTTTTTTTTTTTAGTTATGATGTGATAATTAGTCCTGCTGGGGTCCCTGATTACACTCGGTAAATGATGAGGCTGTATATTCATCATTTAATGTGATCACTATAAGTGATATCAATGAAAAGGTGAAAAATTTGATTTGCAAAACATCAAGCATAACATACTCAACAATATGCCCATTTTGGACTCTGTGCTCATTCATAAATAAATAAAGCTCCTCTATATACATTGTGCTGTGTTTAAGTGTCCTATTTGTCTCTTGCACTTTCATGCTGAAGTTCAGATCTATTATTATGCAGCACACTTTTCTTTTACACCACATCAAAGTTTGAGCAGTCCTCGGGAGCACCTCTCCGGTAAACATCCACAGCCACATGAAATGCTCGAGACAAATGACAGTAATCTTTGTAGGTTTTTATATAAAGGCACTCCTAGAGCTGTAGTAATAAACGACTTTCACAAACACTTTGGCTCGACCAACAGTAACAACACTGAAGAGGAGAAAGGAAATTAAAACAAGAAAAAGTGAGAGAGAGAAATGTTGGATTGGGCCGTGGCAGAGATGATGCTGTAGCCTTGTGAATTGTTGTCTTTTACTAAGAAAAGAATACTCGCTGCAGGGACGAGGCTATGTTTGCTTAGACATTTTTGACTGAGTACATGCCACCAAACAAAAAGTGCATTATATTTACAAATAATGTTACTAAAGCATTATTCATAAAATAAATCGCCAGTGGCTTCTGAAAATCAAGTGAACACCATGAAAGCTGATGTCATGCGTACCTGCTGTGGTAGATTTGCCAACGCCTCCTTTTCCAGAAGCAACAACGATGACCTGTTTAACACCAGCTACAGGCTTTTGCTTAGGAAGGCCACGCGCCATGTGAGCCCTTTGCCTTTCCTGCTGTTTCTCACCAGCAGCTGAACTCTAATAAGTAAAGAAATAACAGTAGTAGCACAACAGTACATCTAGACTTGACAATGTTTAAAGTGCATCTGAGGCGGTCGACACAAGATCGATCGAAGACTCAGTGTGTTGAGTGTGTACGTGCTAGCAGTCTGTAGAATACATGCTAACTAAAATTTAAACTGCAAATTATTCATATTTCTTTACGATAATTTGATATTAAATTTGGTGTAAGCTTCTAGAAGCATATGACCTGTGAAACTGTTGCGTAAATTAAAGCATTCCATGCAAAATTAAGAATTAAGAAAAAATCAATAATGTCTTTAACCATGTCAAATTCATGTTGCAATATCTTAACAATTTAGCATTTTAGAATAATACACTTTTTCAGTTTTATGTTTTTTCACGTGAAATCTAAATTGGCCAAGTTTCACGACAATTTGAATGTTTTAATTTTTAAAAAGTTATGGACACTACTGAAACTGTATTTAGCAAATGTTTCTTTTTCAGTGATTAAAATATAAATGTGTATGTATATTTACAAAAAAAGATTGGGAGTTAAGAAGTATTAAGTATAATGAAGAATGTTGTTATATGATCCTATCTGAACACTCACTTTTTCACCGAGGTGCAACATTTTTTAATTTTTTTTTTAGCACCTAAACCATGTTTTGGTTTATAAGTTATCTTTTAGGGAAAAGGGGAAGAGGTGTGCAGTGCTGCATATGATGAGCAATTCCTGTCTGGGGAAAAATGTAAATATAATTTTGACAGGAATCAATGAATCTGTCTGTCTGTCTGTCTCTCTCTCTCTGTCTGTTTATCTGAAAATTCACTTTTTCACTGAGATGAGACATTCTTTGCACCAATACCATGTTTTGGCAGATGGATGGATGGATGGATGGATGGATGGATGGATGGATGGATGGATCTAGATTAAGTAATTAATTATCGAGCCATCCATCCATCGATCCATTTATTTCTCCATCAAAATCTCAATACATTTAGTAATAAATAATAAAAAGTTGCCAAAGTGACAAAGACACCAGCTTGACTAGCATGTGTTCTGTCAGCTGCTCAGACTAAGCAAAATATTTATGGCAGCTCTTACAATGTTTGATGATAACTGCCCGAACAATTTTTGAAATCAAATTTCTGCCGTCAGATTATGCTGTGAGCTTGTGAGGAACAAAAGTCATCCATGCACACTAATTGTACTTTCGTGCTTTACATTTCCTCATTTTAGTTCCTTCTTTTGAAGAAACATGGAAGGGATTTAAGTAAAAAAATAATGCATCAGAGGAGAAACACCAAATCAGACATGCTTGCTCAATAATCATTTTTTAAACAAATGCTCACATGTATTTATTGGCATGTCCATTTATTTTTCTATGCATAATGATCTGTGTAGTTTTTTTAATCCGGCACCTGTCTTACACTTTTCTGTATTTGCACCTTATGTAGTCTTGCATACTGTTGTGTGTTGCACCATGGACATGGAGAATATATTTCCTATTTATTTTAATTTGTATCAGTTCCAGTGTACACTGCCTGGCCAAAAAAAAAAAAAAAACGGCAACATTTCAGAAGCGCCATTATTGGGCTACATCAAGCAAAGAAGACAACTAAGATCTGAAATTACGGGAACTGGGTTAAGAACCCTTCAGCACACTGAAAAAACCTGGAAGGATAGTATTAAACTTTAAACTTTGTAGAAGAAATGTGTTCGGAAACAAATTACGGACAGAGATCACTTAAACACTTGGTAAAGTTGTATAGTAAAAAATCTACAGTAAAATAGCTATGTTTATAAGTAAAAGTAAGAGTATTTCCTTATACACACAGTGTGATGAGAACTCACAAGATTGGGACTAAACACCTGCGTAGCCATAAGAAAACTACTTTTTAGTGATACTAATAAAAAAAGCTTCAATTTGCTATACAGCATAAAGAGTATGGACTTTGGAGCAATGAAAAAGGTCATGTGGTCTATTGAGTCATACTGACCCTATTCCAGAGGAATAAGTGCATCAGGGTAAGACGGGAAGTTCATAAAGCAGTGCACCGGTCATGCATAGTGGGCACTGTACAAGCCTCTGGAAGCAGTGTTATGATCTGGGGTTGCCTTAGTTGGTCAGGTCTAGACTCAGCAACATTACATGATGTACAATAAAATTAAGTCTGTTGACGACCTGTACTACGTATCCCATCTCAGACATTTTCCAGTACTTAAATTGTAAAAAAAAAAAAAAAGTGGTTCTGGGAGCATGAGGAATCATTTTCACACATGAACTGGCCACCAGATTGTGTGCTGTAATCAAAGCTAAAGGTGACTGAATAAAATCTTAGAGTGTGTGAATTTTTATTTTTTGCACAGAATAGAACAGAATACCTTTCTACTGGACTTGACTTATCACCTTTTTCTTTGTGTGACGGGGTTCCGTTGTAGGTTTTCATCACGTGATATAACAAATCAGCTTCATCATATAATGCACATCTCAATGATGTGAAAGGCTTGAAAGAATTTACGCAGAGGGAGGCTTTGATTTACAGTATAGGTCACAGGCTATAGGATAAAGAATTTACCTGTGCACTTATGCATGCTTTTGCCTAAACACAGTATCGGTGCTGATGATATTTTTATGAAGTTATACACATAATACAGAAAATGTGTGCCAAAGAAGCTACTTCTGAAGTTTATGCAACATAAAAGTGACCAATTTTGCTTCCCTCAAACTTTCAAGTTGCTAACTTTAGCTGATTTGGTGAGAAGTTTTTATATGTTCCCCCCAAAACAGCCATTTTCAGGGTAACACTGTCACTTCAACCAATAATAATTCAAAATAGTTATTCATATTTATTTATGAGTATTGATACTAAAATTGGTTTAAGCTTCTAGAAGAATATGAACTGTAAAACATTTGGTTTTTGGTAAAGCTTCAAAAGGAAAAAATCTGTAGTGTCAAATTCACATTGCAGTATCTTAACAATTTTGCATTTTAGAATAATACACTTTCGGTTTTATGCCTTTTCAGGGGAAATCTAAATTGGCCAAGTTTCATGTGAATGACAATTAAGATCATTAAAAGATTTTTTTTAAATGTTAAAGTTACAGACACTACATAAAAGGGCATGAAATTGTATTTAGCAAATGTGTTTCTTTTTATCAGATAAAAATATAAATGTGTATGCATATTTACAAAAAATTATGCATGGATTGGGAGATAAGTAGCATTAAGTATTATGAAAAATAGTGTTATACTGTATAATCCTATCTGAAAATTCACTTCTTTTTTTTTTTTTTTTTAAACCAATATCATGTTTTGGCTGTTTATAGGGATGAAAATGAGAAGAGCTGTGCAGTGCTGGATATGATGATTAATTCCTGTATGGTGGAAAATGTGAATATAATTTTGACCAACATTCTCCATTTAAGATTTTTCTAAAGTTGTAAATACTAGTGCAGGAATCGAATCAAGCTGCAGCAGTGCAAACTCACACAAGTTCAAATGATCATGAACACCACTTAATGCCATGCATGGCTTTTGACATGTAAGTTACAGACTGTTAGCATGTAAACACCACACTGACCTCATGTGACACACACAAGGACATCAGCATTCAGACACATGACTTACCTTGAAGCGCTGATCAGGTTTACAGAGAGCCTGAAGAGGTCTAACATTACTACATGACCAGAACCCAGAGCAAACGGAGTTCCTCCTCAGCACCTCTGCAAGCTTTCTGCAGCTTTGATACAACAGCATTTTATTTACACAAAATATTAGCTCAGTAGCTAAACAATGAGCGACTACGTCATATTTATTTTAGTGCTTAGCTTAACGTCTCTTTTACAAGATCACGAGTGTTTATTTATAATTAAAAATATATATTTTTTATTCCGAATGGTTTTGGAGGGGGAGCATGCACGAAATAACTAAACACAACGCTGAGCAGGAAAGGCGCGTTTTGATGACGTCATGCGGAAGCCACTCCAGTTTTATGGTATTAGATATTATCGTGTCCTCATCCAGATAGATTTAACATTTTATTTAAACGTTCGTTGATTACCGGTCGCATTTTTGCAGTTTTCTTTATATATATCAGGGCGATGGCGAACGGAGATCCAGTGAGAGCCCGAGTGATTCTTCAGCAGTGTTTACACGCAAAACTACAAGTGAAACCTGCAGACGCGGAGTCCGGGGCAGACTGGGTGGAGGTGACCTGTCCTTATAGTTCATCTCCCTCACTCTCTCTCTGTCTGTGTCTGTCTCCCTGTCTTTGTGTGTCTCTGTCTGTCTGTCTCTCTCCCTCCCTATGTGTCCCTCTGTCTGTTTGTCTCTGTCTCTTACTGTCTGTCTCTCTCTATTTGTCTCTCTCTCTGTCTATTTGTCTCTCACTATATGTCTGTTTCTCTCTGTCTGTCTATCTCTCTCTGTCCCTCTGTCTGTATGTCTCTCTCTCTGTCTGTTTGTCTCTGTCTCTTACTGTCTGTCTCTTTCTGTCTGTTTGTCTCTCACTATATGTCTGTCTCTCTCTATCTCCCTTTCTGTCCATCTATGTTTATCTCTTGCTGTCTTTCTCTCTTTATTCTCTCTTTGGTCTTTCTCTCTCTCTTTCTCTCTCTATCTCTCTCTCAAAATCTCTGAAAATGTAACGCATAACACAACTGTACAATTGAATAGTGTAAAAAAAAAAAAAGACACAATAAGTCTTCACCAGTTGACTGCTGATATAATTACTTTTAAACTTTTATCTAATTAAATACTGTAGTAGGGATGGGAATCACCAGGGGGGAAATTTTCCAAGCCAGTTTACAAACCTGTGTGCATGAGGTTTGCATGTTCTCCCCCTGCTTGCCACAGTCCAAAGACATGCAGATTAGGATAATTGGTGTTCCCATATTGCCCATAGTGTGTGAGTGTGTGCACAGTTTGTGTGTTTGCCCTGCAGTGGATTGTCACCCAGTCCAGGGTGTAACCTACCTCATGCCCTAAGTCTCCTGGGATTGGCTCCAGGCCCCCCACAGACCTGGATACAGGATAAAGCGGTATAGACAATGAGTGAGTAAGTGGGAATCACCAGTCACTTCCCAATATGATATTATCACGATACCTCTGTGCCGATTCGATTCGAAGTATCACGATTTTATAAATGTCCAGATTTTATATTACATTTATCCCCTGATTTTGATTTATTATATGTAGCCTGTCCTTATAATATTAGTTTTCTCACTTAAAAAAATGGCAGCATTTAAACAATAAAATAGCATTTACCAATTTCAAATACCAGAGTTTAATGTCTAACTGAGTAGCATGTACCTCTGTCCTTTGCCTAGGGCTGGACGATATGTTAAAAATTTATATCACGATATATTTCTTAATTTTGGTCGATACGATATAATTCCGATATCGATATGCATAATATTAAAAAGCCTCAGGAAAAAACTGCCGAGGACACACACAATGGATGTCTGCAAACTGAATTTGCAAAGTCTAT
>JAQMYL010000005.1:20167544-20180361 GCA_030014365.1 Clarias pachynema | reverse complement strand
GAAGGTCTGCCCAGAAAGGTTTTATCACTGGGCACTCCCAAAATATATGCCAATGATTGGCTTCCCGAAACCCACACTGTCTTCAGTATTTAGTGTCCCCTCCCTCAATATGTGCCTTCTGTTTTGGTGTGATAAAGAATCTGATAAGGCATTTCCACCAAAGTCCCGCCATATGTGAGAGTTAGTACATTTCCATGGGAATTTACATATATCAAGCCATTCCTCATTTGATATAAATTTTTTTTATAAAAATTACCCATTTTTCTTTAATACATTCTGTAGAGTGAATTTTTTTTATCCTAAGACCTTTATAAAATTTGGATATGACACCTTTATTTGAATCACCTTGATAAGCACCTATAAATATCTTTACAATTGGGTCATCAAAGTCTGTTTTACTTTTGATGTTGTTTTCAAAGTGATTGCGTAGTTGGAGATATCTATAAAAATCATGTTTCTCAAGATAATATTCTTTCTTCAAACTTTCAAAGTCTTTCAAATCTCCATTTTTCGTAAGAGAATAGAATGTTGTTATTCCTTTTGATATAGTCATTTTCAACATTATTTTTGTATGAAATAAAAATCTTTTTTTTTCCTCAATGTGACTAGTGAGTTTGTAGTTACACTGTCATGCACAGATCACATTCTCATATTTTATGTTTGTCTCGGTTGTTTGTCAAAAGTGCCTGGGGTTTCTGAATTTGCCGCATCGTTTAAAAATGTAAGTATTGTAGACATCATCTATTAATTATTTTAAACTCATGGTGTGATCAAGAGAAGAATAATTTTGTCTGTTCTATTTTCAGCCCATAACAAATTCTCCATCCAAGTGGATGGCAGAGCTGGAGTCAGAAGACATTGAAATGTTGAAAGGTCTCATCTCATGCATGGTTATCTAAATCACAAATGCATGTTAAATCTATTGAAAAGATTATTACATTTTGGTTGTGTAGAGCAGTTTTTTTTATTTTATTTTAACTCTGCTATTCTGTACTGTGCCAGAGCTGGGAAGTCTGACCACAGCAAACCTGATGGAAAAGGTTAAAGGGCTGCAGAACTTGGCGTATCAGCTGGGCTTGGAAGAGTGTAAGTCGAGCATATGACATTCAAACAAATACAAATACACTACTGCTCAAAAATTTGGGATCACTTTCTAACTCCATTGTCGTTCCTGATTTTACTCATGATCTGTAAAGCCTTCATAAACGGCTCTAATGTGAGGTGCTATTAATTGGTGATTTTTGAGGCTGGTAACTCTAAATGAACTTCTCTGTAGCAGATGTCAGTTTTGTTCTTGACTTCCTGGGATGGTCTTCATGAGAGCCAGTTTCATCATGGTTCTTGATGGGTTTTGCAAATACACTTGACAATACTGTTCTTTCAAGAACTATTCCAGAAAGGCTGACCTCTGTTTCTTAAAATAACAACTGATTACTGTTGTGGTTGTTACATAATTACCCAATTTCATATGTATTTCATAGTTTTGAAATCCCCAAATGTTGTAGAATGTTGAAAATAAATTACTAAACAAAGAAATTTGCAAGTGATCCCAAACTTTTGGGTGGTAGTTTAAGAGCAAATCTGTCAGCCACTTTGTGTGCTTCAGGGGCTGGTGGTTAACGTCATAATGGACAAAACTGTAATGATTGTAAAACATGAAGTTGCATATGATGCAGTGAAACTCTTGGAGGACTAGAATCTAGGATCACTGCTTTCTCATGCCATGTTTTTGTTATATGCAAATAATTGCTGTAAACCAGAGATGTCTTCAAAAAGGTTGCTACATTTTTTTTTTTTTTTTTTTTTAATCAGTAATTGGTGTGATGATGATTTGCTTAAAATGTAGCCTTGGGAACAATTTGAGCAGTTTTATAAGGAAATTAGCTGCTTAGTTTACTGAACATCCTGCAGAACCAGCCACAGTTCTTCTGAGGAGAGCGGGGTTACACCTGCTTCTTTTTTTCATGCATGCAAAACCCAGAACCTTTATGAGTGTGTTTGTGAAAAGTATTCTTTTACCCTAATATTTACATTATTTTATATTGTTTGGGAATCTTTTATAGTACTGCAAAGCTGGACTTAATTCAGCTGTCCTTATTCTATAATTTTCATTTACATGATTGTCTCTTGAGCTTGGTTCCTTACAAAAAAAAAAAACTCCTTTTATCCTCTAGGTGGTGCTGTTTAGCTTAATAACAACACCCAATTGTTTCACTGTTACATGGACTGTGGAATGTCTAAGCATGCAAGCTAGAGTATATGTATAATTATAGCATTTTTTAAAATACACATAACTGATAAACTGCTGTTCTTTGCTGCAGTATGATGCTAATTGATCAACAGAAAGTTAAGAGACAGTGGTTTTGGATGTATAGCTATGCTACATTGTTGTACCACTTTGTGATGAAAAATAGATAAAATAATTAAATAACATGGAAATTGCTATGGTTTTTAAAATCCTGATTGTGCTTCCAAGCGATAGAAATGGACATGATTCCAAAAGAATATAAAGTAAGCTTCTGTAAATATATACCTTTTACAAAAATATAACTGCATATGTACAAATCTGTGCTTAAAAATCTTGATCTGTCGAGTTGAGGACATTACTTTTGTGGACCTCCTGGGGTTTTGCTATCTTAAAGTAGTTAAAATCATCTGACATAAGTAGACAGTTTCTAATGTATAGGTTTGCATTTGTGTGTCTGGATGAATTAGGTTATAACCTGATTATATCATAACCTGAGTTTCAGTATTCATTGGTAATTAATTTTTAGATGGCAGTGAGAATGCTTTCAGGTGTCACATGCAGGCTCGACACCAGTTTCATTACTAAAAGTGTTCAAACAGTGGAATTATCCAACTAAAAATTTGTGCATTGTGCATAAATGCCATATCAATGTCATCTTTCATTAGATAACGTGAAAATATAACATAAAATGAATTTGTTGTGTGGATGATTTTCCATTCAGTTGCATTAAAGACACAGGGATTGATGGGTGAAATGCCACATGATGCTCATCACTCGTGTAGATTAAGCTTTCCAAATGCAGAATTTGGTAGTAGATTTTCTTTTCTTTCAACTTTTTATTGATTTTTAAACAGAAACAACAAAGTAGTAGGGTGCCTTTCAAGGTATGCTTGTTTATAAGTCTCTTATACACTTTTAAAGTCAACGATGGCTCTGAAGGGTCTGAGTTAGGAGCATTTGTTTTAATTCATGCTGCATTTCCTTTACTGTGCACATGTGGGCCTCAGCCAGACGCACAGCACTGAAAGCTCACTGATGAGCTGAGAGCCCACAGAGTCGACCGCCATGGGAGCTCAGTGCTGTTTTATAAAATTCTATCTGATGGCGCTGCCCCATTCATTTGGGGATTATGCCTGAGCTAATTGGTCATTGGTTTATGTAATTTTAGGTGCATGATGTTGTTAAAATTAATGCGTTTTACAGTTGTGATTGCTTAGGCTGAAAAGCTGGTAGAATGTGAAATGGAAATCAACTTTAAGCATTTTTTTCCTCAAAAATATTCAAACCTGTATATCAGTAAAAGAAATCAGCTTTCTCATGAAGTCCTTATGGGTTGACATGTGTACGTGTAAACACACTGCCTGGCCAAAAAAAAAAAAAAGTCGCCATTTCAGGAGGGTTAAATTATTGGGACACATCAAGCAAAGAAAACAACTAAGGAGATTTGAAAAACTACTGGAACTGCGTTAAGAACCCATCGAACCATTTTTAAAATCTGGAAGAATTTTGCTCAACCATCAGCCATCATTTGTTAATGAGACTAATCAGAAAAAAAGGCTTGGAGCATAGAGATTGGACTTAATTAAAAGCAATATTAAAAGGTCATGTGATCTGATGGCTTCAGATCGTCCCTATTCCATAGTGATGGGCAGTGTTGGGGGACGTTACTTTTTAAAGTAACTAATTACATTACAAAATTACTGTCTTTAAAAAGTAATCAGTTACATTACAGCGTAACTTTCTGATATCAGTAACTAGTTAGAGTACTTTTCCATTGCAGAAAATGAAAACTCCCTTGTGATTCCTCATGCATGTTTTTTTTTTTTAGTCAAGTAGTATTCTACCATCATCACTCAGCGAAATTTGGCCCATAATCTGTTAACTCTAATACCCCTATCTCACCTATGCCGGATTACATAAATTGTCTAAATAATGGATTATATTTATGAAAAAGTAACTAAATAACTGAGTACTTAAATGGCGGACCTAACGCGTTAGATTACTTGTTACTTTGTAACGCGTTACACCCAACACTGGTGATGGGTGTGTCAGCGTAAGACAGGAAGCACATGAAGTGATGCACACATCATGCATAGTGGCCACTATACAAGACTCTGAAGGCAGTGTTATGATCTGGGGTTGGTCCGGTGAGTCAGGTCTAGGATCAGTAATGTTATGTGAAAATAAAAAAGTCTCCCAGAAGTCAAATTGTGAAAGAGTGGTTCCGAGGATTTATTTTCACACATGAACTGGCCAGCACATTGTGTGTTGTAATCAAAGCTAAAGGTGCCTTTTTTATTTATTTATTTATTTATTTTGGCCTGGCAGTGTATCTGTATTAGTGATGGGAGTTGGTTACCACCCCATAATCAATGATTGGTTTGAGTAAACCAATAGATAATAGATTGATAATCAGTTTAACTGCACAGTACAATACTTCTTGCACTCATTACGTTTCCTGAAAATCAATCCCACAGCCATTTACTATTACTACACCCAGAGAACACATCAATCTGCTAGGATTACTCGCATTAACATCTTTTATTCAATATATTAACGTTACAAACACGACATAGCTGTCAAAGCATATTGTACATCGTCATTGTAGACAACTAGTGCAGTATTTACCATTATACACATATTCCTTGCGACCAGTTTTTCATGTCACTTTATATTAAGATTTTCATTAATTATTGGTTTAATTGTATCATCTAGCTTGTGGTGCCTGTGGTTATGGGTGAGTCTTGGGTGCCCATGATCCTGCCAACACCACCACAGCGCACCCCCACTGGTCTGGTGGAGACAGACTATGTAATCCTGGTATAGAGCTTGTGCAGCCGTCACACCGTCACATGATTTTTGTTTATAAGGCAGTCTTACCAGTTGTATTTACACATCGAGAGTTGTTGATCCTGACTAATCCCTGTCCTGAGTTAGAAAAGTTCTACTACTATCTAAGCTTCAGATCATCTAGACAGCTGCTTGAAACAAACTTGTGTGTCAAATATTTAAATTTTAATTAAATGTGTGTAGGACTACAATATGAAGTGCATATAAGTTTTGTCTACGCTCTTCCTTTGACTTGTGACAGCCAGCTAAAGGTTAAATGTGTGTTTTAGATTCAGATTTAAGTATCTTAATCCAAGACAATTAATTAATTAGCAGTATTCGTAGTCTATTGACTTCTAGCTTTCAAGCTATTACGATGCACCAAATAGCCAACAGATTATATAATTGTACTATGCTTAGCCTTATTTAATAGTTTGGGCTTTTTTTTTCCGGCTCTCACATTTAATGTGACCCAAAATGAAAGTCTCGCAGTTTTCTTTGGGTTTTTTTTTTTTTTTAATTGTTTTTGTTTTGTTTTGTTGTTTTTTGCATCTATATTCAGCAGATAGACCAGCGATTTTGGTTATATTCAGGTTATACTCATCGGCAGGCCGCTATTCTCTGAGTATTCCGATTCATTATATAATATTGTCTATATGATGTGCACCTAAAGCTTTTCCCTGCTGTTAAAAAGAAGAGAAGTTTGTCTTACTGTAGTGGGTCAAACCAAAGCGCAGACACAAATCCATGAGTGTACAGAGATGAGTACTTCCTGCTAATTTAATAGTGAGGTCATAAAATAAGTATGTATTTTCTTAATTTTTCTTTCGCTCTGTAGCATCATTAAATGAGTCAGTGAAGGGGCGTGAGTAGTGCTAATTTAGGTGCTAAAAGCTCATACATTCGAGGTAGACACGAGGAACACATTTCTTGCGGAGCCTGTTACTGATTTATGTTTTTAAGTTTTTTCACTGATCATGTCAGAAAAATATTTATCACATCAGGTAATTATTTTCTACTGTGTCAGAGTGATCAAAACTGTATCTCGTGTTCCATCCTGAAGATTTTGCAATTCATTTCTTGGATGGTAAATTTTAAACCTTGGCAACCTTCTATCCCTTGTGATGGACTGTCATTATGGCGGCATCAATAAAGCAACGTCACTAGTTACATTAATCACTTTCACAATCTCTATAGGAGCCTGATCTGTAAAATATATAGTAATATGTATCTAGTCAAAAAAAAATTTAAGTCAATTTGCACATGTAAACGTTGATTAAAACAGAGCAGGTATATATTGCCCACTCTCCATGCCTGTGCTCATCACACAAGGACATAAAGCAGGACATCACAAACCTGTAGACCTTTCATGCAACAGATGACATCGTATCTGCTACTGGAAAGGGCTAGGGTTAGGGTTAGCAGCTCTGGTTGCAGAATGTTGTTTAGGTACTGAAACACCCAACTGACAGCTACACTGAAGTGTCTATTAATTTTATATTGCAGATTCCAAGGTAAGCAGTAAATGACCAGTTACATATTTGCACTTGCCTGATTAGCTAGTTATTTTAGTTGTCCACCTGTTGCATTTGCTAATAAACATAACTTCAATAATCTGGCATGTGCAAGCACAATGAAACTTTTCAGCTTACGTATCTGGAGGAGAAACAGCAAAATAGTTGTGATATACAGCATGACCAGGTCTCTCTCACACACACTGCTGGCATTCCTGTGTTTATCAAAAACATTTCACCGGACAACAGATATGTGATGCGTCCATTCAGATTAAGTGCTTATAGCTCCATGTTTTTGGGTTTTATCACTAGTGTTTTTTAAATACTGTAGTCTGGTTCTTTGAGTTGCTGGCAACAGACGTACTTAGTTCCTCTTAAAATACTCACTTTCATCCAAGCAAAGAGCACAAAGCCAGTTCTTGGTGTAGATGTTTGCTTGAATTATTTGTGCATTTAGGGATGGTGGATTGATCATGAGCTGTATTTGCTGCCCTCGTTCCCCTCGCCTTTGTTAAAAGACTTTGTAAATGCAGAAATGTAAAAAAAATAATAAAAAATGTAGAAGTTGTCACAGGTTCACTTCAAAGTTTCAGGTTCATCTTTCAAACGTTTAGACACACCTGCTCACCTGAGGTGTTTCTTATTTCATAAAGACAATATGGCAATCCATTGTTTTTGTTTTATTGATTTGAAAATGGTATTTTACATACTATGCTGCTTCCAATATTTTCCTGCAAGATGATTTTTTGCCTGGAATCCCTAATGTTCAGAAACCATAAATTGTTTGTAGTGAATTAATATTGAAGTCATAAAATAATCATGTGTAACAACGTTTGTACCATAACAAGGGGGTACGTAAAACCTGCCCAGTACTGTACAGTTGTGAAAGAGTTTAAATGAATTAATTATTCGTTTCTCATGTCATCTTTTTCTCATATTAACCTCAACCACTTTTTATTCATTATAATATATATATCTCCAATAACGTACATGAAGTCCATTTGATTGTCCACCTTCAGCATGTACCAAATAGTGATTATTATTTGTTCCCAGCCACTTCATCCGCCAATGACCTTTAACACGGTGGGATTTAATTTTCTTCATTTTCGCAGCTGTCAAGAAAGCCTTGTAAATCTCAGTTACTTTTTCTTCATGTTTCTTTCGCTCTGCAGCGTCATTAAATGAACCTGGGAAGGGTTGGGTAGGACATGTGTGGGGGGGAGGGGGTGCGGGGGGGACGATTTACTGTGCCAAGGTGGCCATTAAAGTCCTGAGCTGGTTAATGGGGATGCGTAATCAGGCAGTGAAAACTCACCCTTGAAGGCTTTGGCTGGAGGACACACAAGTGGCTTTGACTTAATGGAGTTGCTAATTTATTTTTATATTTTCCAAATGAAATGTTTCAGAAGTGGTGTTTTTGTATTTAGATGTCTTCTTTTCACCTGGTTAGATGCATCCGAACATATTATAATAAGTTGGTACACTAGACATACATTTACATTTTTATTTATAATAAATCCAGGTCACCGTTTTTTTTTTTGTTTTTTTTTCCTTCTTTTTTTCTTCTTCTCAGCCATATCATGAACAGTACAAAATGAGAGTATTACTGTGCCACTAGGCGTGCAAACATGTGGCCATATTTTTGTAAGCATGAGAATGAGGCGTGTGCCAGATCCACCTCCTTAGGGACACACACACCCCCTCCTCCTTCAGCCAAGTGACGCCGCGTAGCAGTGCTCTCGGAGGAGTTGACGCGTGCCCGGGCTTCCTTCCCCCTACTAGTCCCCATCTGCTCCAGGCCATGATAAATACTGCTGTCTGAGCGTGCTCATCAGGACCCTCCTGTCCCACAGGGCCACTCACTACACTGATAAGTGCTGTTATTGAAGGTAATTGAATAGAGAGTGGCCCTTGGGGACAGGTAGGTCTCAGGCAACGCTGATGATACTGCTAATGCCTGCTGTCGCAGAATGCTAGTGTGATGTAATAGATTTGCTTTCTTTTGACAAATGCTCAACATGTAGGAAAATGTCTCTTATAAATATTACGTTGGAGATTTTTGCACAGTGTAATTTCGTTTTCTTAGTGTTATCTACTCAGGATTTTTTTTTTTTACGTTTAAGAAGAAGAAGAAAGATATTATTAGTATGTCGCTTATTTTAGATTATTAGCCTTAACTACAGGTTGATTCTGATATGATGCAATTGTGCTAGAGTCAAAGCAAGTAAAAGCTAAGGGCGAACAGTCTTTAACACAAGTCAGATAAACAGTGCTTGCTGACTGAAGAAATATGCAAAAAAAAATAAAAAATCCACAAAAAGAAACATGGCTGACACTAAAGCTGGTGGTCTTGTAGCAGTTTCACTATCAAGAACGAGGCTGAAGTGTCACACCTGTCCAACCCTAATAGCCCCAGCGTTCAATGCCCCCTCCCTCGGATCAATTTCAGCTCTATTAAGTGCACCGTACCACTGTAATGATTGGACGGACGCTACGGCATCGTAGTAATGGGCTTCCATCAATCCATCAGAGACACCTGACCGCGGGGGCCAGCAGTTATGAAGTGTTGTCAGATGACAGGCTGTGCCGGGTGAAAGCTCTCCTCTATCTATCCACTCCCTCACCCTTCCTCCTCTGCACTCCCTGGCCTTTTTACTGGCACCATGCCGTATTGTGTGGATAGAGAAAAAATCAGAAACGCGTTTGCTAGATCTTGACTTCACATCCTCTCCAGGGTCCATCGAGCTGAAACAAACCCGATCTGGGAATGATCAGAGAAAGGCAGTGTGTCGCTTATCTCTCACAGATATACAGACACACGCATGATGAAAAGATCTGTATGCAGTGTAAAAAAAAATTTCTAGTACCTTGTTCTAGCTTCACACGTATTGTACAGCTGATTTTGGTTACAGCTAAACTGGTTGAGGAGAGGGAAAGAGGAAACGCAAACCAGCTCCCTCCTCTCCCTCCTCCGTCCTCCCGACTGCCTCCATCAACAGATCGGAAATGACACCTCATTTCCATAGGTGCATTAGGAATTCATTGGATTTTCTTTCCCAGCTAATCATAGTGTCTGTGCAAAAACCTTTTAAGGTTTTTAATGAATGAATTTTGACTGATTGCCTATTAATAAGGAGACCTCATGGACAGGGATAGTGTGTGTGTGAGAGAGAGAGAGAGAGAGAGTGAGGGTGTGTGTGTGTGTGTACACGTGCCTGTGTGTAATGATTCGTGGTGTAGAGAACAGGCGGGAGGGGCGAGGAGCTCTCGGCTGGGACATTAAGAGGAAGCGGTGGCTCCCCTGGGAAATCACTCTCCATGTCTGCATCTTAAATATCCCTGTGAAGTATCAATAAGTGGGTAATTGAATTTTGAGCCCAAACATGAGCGTCAGGTGTACGTATTCCGAAGCGGGGAGGGGTGGGGGGGAGACATGTGGCCGTGGGTTAATGCGTATGCATGTGTGTGTGAAAGTGTGTCCATGTGTGTCCTCTGCGTTCCGCCTTGCTCTCTCGGGAATCAGGCAGTGAATATGGATGTTAAATCTATTAAATAAAGATTACGCCCCGTAATAGCCGAGTGGCAGTTTAAGTTGTGCAACAGGGGTGCAATCGGTGTGTGTGTGTGTGTGTGTGTGTGTGTGTGTGTGTGTGTGACTCTTAATGAAATTCGAGTGTGATTCGGGCAGTCGGATTTAAACAGCATCTTCAGCTCAGTCCAGGGACTCGTTGGGTTTTAAAAGGAACCATCTTGTTTGCTATTGCAATCCTCACATTAATCAGCCACAGCTCATAAGATGGAAGAAAGGAGCATCCATGTCACACCCCGCCATTCACGCAGGCATCCTCAGAGGGTTCCGAATGGCGCTGATCTCGATTCTGCTTATGATGCCTTTGTTAGTTTGTTTTCCCATCTGATCTTACGAGTTATAGACAAAAGTAAGCATAGTACTCGCTGTGCGAAATGAACAGAGCTCGGGTTGATGGTGAAGGGAAGCTAATGTTCTCACGCCATCTGCAGTTTCCACCGTTATCCATATTATCAAAATGTGATTGAACAGCTACATCCATCACTCCGTAATTCAAATTAATTTGACTTTTTTTTTTTTTTTTTTTTGCTTAGTGTGCTTAGATGTCTACGGAAATCCGATCTGATCACTGTTTGTTATGCAGCAGCAAAGCAGCCGAAATCCACAGCATGTAATTTCCTATGGATACCGAGACAAAGAAGTTGCTGATTAACTAAGTACAGAATTAGTAATTGACCTTTCTAATCAACTAAACAAATCTCTAACTCCTGCTAATCAGTATCGATCGTGCGTGCGTGTGTGTGTGCGTGCGTGCTGCACTTGCGTATGGGCACGTGCCAAAGGAAGAAGGTAGCTAGCTTGCTGGACCCTCTCTTTTAATCTAACCCACTCAATGCAAATCATTTCCCTTCTGCTCTGACGGGACTGGAGGATAAATGGAAATCTAATTAATGAGAGGATCAGAGGGTTGCTCTCTGGTGGCGAGGTCTCCGGGGAGAGAGCAAAGCCAGATAGGCTCTCGCATTGTTTTGGACAGAAAATAAGCGAGAGATTGTAAGGGTCCGAAAGAGCTAGGGACGCAATCGTTAGTTTAGCCATGATGAGGGCCCTTCCTCTATTTACAGACCTCTCCAGAAACCTCTTGCCCATTTAACGAGCTGTTAGTGGAAAATCATGGACATGTAACAGGGATTACGATACATGTAATGTGTAGAAAATCCTGGCCTTACTAATCTTTGCTGATTAGAGAATTGACTTTATTGCAGTTTGCTTGTTTCCTACATTCTATTAGTAATATGTTAAATATATTGAATTAATATTAACCAAACAAGTCGTTTTTGTATATATTTATGGATTGTTATTTGGTAATGGCCTAATCAAAACTTTGACCTTAATGGTGCTATTCATAGCTGCATTTACATGAACCCTAATATTCCCCTAATCATTGGAATAATAACAGTTGAATGGAAATAAAAACACATCAATTTAATCATCATGTAAAAACCTCAGTCAGTACAGTCTGACCTGATCAGAATATTTTTTTTATTTAAAATAGTTGGGGTGGGTTAAACCTTTGATAATCTTTTAGCAGGTAAATACTAGGGATGGAAATGACTAAGGACCACCTGATACAATATTATAATGATACCTACGGTAGGTGTTGATTTGAATTTGTATTGCGATTCTTTTAGTATCTTTTTAGTATGAATGCAAGCATAGAAATTAAAAGATAATTTTAAAAGATCGATTTTATAGTCAGTGTGGTGATGCATGAATTGCCACACAGAAGAATTACGATACATGACTGAATATTTTCCCCCCATCTCTAGTAACGTAAACACTATCAGGTTATTTTAAGAACTATATTTTTTCTCATGTTTGCCCTACGTGTGGTAATATTAGATGACTTCTTTTTGGCAAACCCTGTGATTACAGCTCTCTCCAACCAGTCTTTATTTTCACCCACTTGCATCTATGACTGTGGATTGGCTTTGCATTTCATACGTAATAAGGCATCTAACCAGTAACATGAGACAGAATTCTTGTAACCAGTCATAACACAAAAGGTGGGATTTGTTGTTAAAGATGGGAAGTCTCGCCTAATCTCAAAGCTGAAGAAAAAACACCACCTTTTTCTCCTGTCTCATGCATTTCTTATCAGATCATCATCCATGTATACAGTTATGTTGGACTCTATTCAGAATGATTTATATCAGATTGAAGACATTTTGTAGACAAAGTGTTATGCTAAAGTTACTTGAAGTTTGGCATTATAAATGAATCAAACTTAAAAATACTAGTTATGCCAAGTTTAATCCACGGGGTAGCTGTTTTTATTTTTGGGAAGGATGGATGATGTATCATTTCCTTAGTGACTCAAACTTAGCTTATTTTAGTTATTTGAATGCCTTATGGAAATGTTGAAAACCAAAATATTGAACACATTCATAATTAATAATTGGTTTATTATAAATGACTACCATGAAGCACATTTTTCAAGATAATATTTATTTAAGCAATTCTGGCAGTACAATCCCAACAAATTTGTCAAGTGTGCATTTTGAAGTTTGAAGTGGTACATCTAAATATTATGCAAAACAAAAATTTTAAATAATATAATTAGGGATGCACCGATACCGGTATCGGGTATCGGCCTCGATACCACATTTTTTAAAGTACTCGTACTCGTTAAAAGTC
>JAQMYL010000005.1:20148530-20162135 GCA_030014365.1 Clarias pachynema | reverse complement strand
AAATACATATAACAACCCATCTGACACCAACAACAATGTCATGGTCTTTTTTTTTTTTTTTTAACCTATTCTGACAGCTCTTGACCTGAATCTGCATCTTATGCATTGTAGTGCTGCCACATGGATGTACAGACGTTAAATGGTTGACAAGTTGATGTTGTTGATGCAGTAATTTAACTTTTCTACCAGTATTTTCATGTCATTTTAAATAACTAAAATCATGATAAATTTATTGTAAATGATTGCTGCTATTGTAAATGTCTGCGTGAGAGAGTTGCACTTGTTGAAACTGCTGGTTGCACTTGTTGAATTTGATTTCACTGTCACACCAGCAGATGCAATGAGCCGTGTGAGTAAAGCACTGAGACACCACGCCAAGTCTGCTGTGGTTCATATAATGGCCTCCGGCACTAGTAGCCTGCTATCAACAGGGTGTTGTTCAGACAGCCGCCTTAAATCTGGCCCCGTTCCCCACAGAGTGGTTGTCTCCTAGATGGGGGGAAAACCCAGAAATCCCAGCAGAGCGAAAAATCCACTGCCCTGACCTCACTGAGCCCCCGTGCCCTGACAAACGTCAATCCAATGTGCCCTCAGGCCTTTAATTAGCTGTCAATTAGTGCAAATTAATCAACTCCTTGCCTAATTAAGCAATGCCGACAGGCAGCTTCCAAAAACACCATTGTGAAAGCACCATGAGAAAACTGGAGCTAGTAAACTCTCTCTCTGCTTTTGTGGGGTCATTACACCCCTGACAGAACACAGAGGGAAGGGGAGGGGAACTCTTCACTGAGTGTTTGGATTATTGTTTTGACTCAGCACAAGGTGTCTGCTGCTCTTTCTACTTTCAGTTAAGGTTGTTTAGGGCACTACAGCTGCCAAATTTTGCTTTATTAGTTGTAAGAACCTCACACCTACCAGCTCTTCAACCTGGTCGTAGGACTCTCTTTAAAGTCTGTCAAATCAATGGTTCATTTTCGAACAATTTTCAAAACTAAAGATAGAGCTGTGCTCAGACTTAAATCTCATCTACAACCTTATTCTACATAGTGCACTCTATCATTTGTCTGGCAACAGAGTATGAAAGCACTAAATACAGGCTCTTAAACAATTCATCACTTCTAATAGGACAGTGGGCCAAACATAGACAAATGGCTTACAGCCACGATCTCTCATTTAGATTGTCTGACATGAGCATATCAGACTCTAGCAATCTGTGTATCGGGGTTGGGCTAATGCAGCACCCTGTCCCTAACCACAGCCCATATCATGTTTGTTACCTTCTAGTGACCTTCCCTCTGAGTGAATGTTCTTTCCCTACTCAGAAAGAAAAATAGCTGTCAACTGTTTCAAAATATGCTCGTAAACATGATTGGTATGCGCTGCGTTGTGTGCCACTGGTGAGGATTATTCCAACAGTCAAAGTCTGCATTCATGTGCTATGGACAAGGCTCTATTTTGCTGTCTTCATATTTTATCCATATTCCCAGTAGAGGCTGGTGCGCTTGTGCAGTGCTGGATAAATTTTAATTATTGTCTCAACATTTAAAGCTTGGCATTACAATACTGTTTTGCATTTTGCAGCTCAAAAATAAAATTCATGCTGCAGTGCTTTATGAATGTGCAGAACGCTGAGAACAAAAATAACAAATTATGCAACAGCTGTTTGCCTTTTAATCTGAAAGCCATCAGATCTTGCAGCCTTTGATGGGCTACCCAATCTTCACGAATGACTGAACTAAATCTTTCCATAATCTGCAGCTTTATCAGTCTGTCCTCTTATGCATGCAAATCAGGAAGCGCCCATTTCCCAGTGTGGATGGTTTATCAAAAGCTGTGAGGCTTTTTCACCCTTTTACAATAAGCAGCAAAGCCCAGCCCAGATTAAGATAGAAGCGTGTTTGTAATTGACAGCTGACTGAATGAATATATGGCTTTAACTTGACTGGATGATGTGTCATTAGCATATTAGCAGAACATTGATTTCTTCATTAACGGCAATGAAATTTCTGTTTAGTAGCTTCTAATTAGTTACAAATGGTCCAGTTGTAATTCTGGATGTAACATCTTGCTTATGCCTATATAGTTTGGCCAAGAATTTAAGATATATCATGTGAAACTAACGCCTAAAATTTACACAAATTTTACTGTGAAAGATACTTCACAGTATATGTCACATTTTACATGTAGTGAACGTTTCACATGTGGTGCAATTGTTTATTTTCAGGTATTTTTTTAAATATTATTTTGTTTTGTGTGGTAATTTTTAAAAATGTATGGCATGCAAGGTGATTTTTCTGATATGATTCTCTCAAATTGATCATAATTTGTGTTATGTAATTACATTTTACTTGAACAATTTGAGGGCTTATGATGTTCTTCACATCCTAGCATGTATGTGTTGTGCCTCAGGGTTCATTCAGGAATGCGATAAAAAACATTTCCCCCCCCTTATTACTTTAATGACTTTTTTGCCTCATGAATGTTCTTTAATATTTTATATTGGTTTCATTTGTAAATTATTATTTATTTAGTAGTTACAACCTTGTCCAAGCCCATTGTAGCCAAGTTCCCTACATCCTTACAGTTGTCTTTAGTCTGCATATATAACCAATAAATAACCCAGTGTGTGTCTTATATCTTAGAAATCACTGAATCAATTCATATGTTTACACCTACTTTTCTAATTACTGTAGAATTAAATGGCCATCTCTACTAATTACCATGGCGACATGCCAGTAAAGATTTAGCATGGCCTGCTAATTGAATAACGTCCCATATGGTCAAAATATCACAGCTTTCCTGTGTTTTTTCCCTTTTAATCTGATAAGCTCCAGAAATTTCTACATTATTACAGCTTATCTTAATTTGTAATTAATAACCAGTGCGCGTTATTCACTGATATCACCAAACTCGTTCATCGACCGACTGATAAAATGGCGCCGGGGTGATTGTCTACCTGCACACGTCACTTTCATTAGGGGTGGAATTCTCGCGGGAATTTACGCGCCGGACGTAAAAACGCTCAGCCACGCGTCTCGCGCGCTGCTCCGCCGCCATCACATGCGAATCGTGACGTTTATTTATGCATCAGCACATGGCACTTTGATAAGATTGCTGTTATCTCGGTCTTCATCAACGTCTCGCTGCTCATTTCCATAAATTATCTTCTAGTAATTATCAGGCCAGATGTCCAAATTGTGGCACAAATGATCTCCAGGCGAAACAAATCTCACTGTAATTTGGTAATAGCTGATTAGACAGTCTGGACTATTTAATAATAATAATAGTAGTAGTAGTAATAATATATTAAAAATGTACTTTGTGTGTTCTCACAAATCACATACAGAAAAATATAAAAATAATAATGGTTAAAAAATATTTCAAGATGAAAAATACAGTAGGCTATATGCCCCTCTTCTGACGTCATATGATAGCATCTTTACTAGCACCAGTACTGGCATCTTTAGTGGAAAAATATTGCTCACACTTTGCTGCTGTTTTTGATCCTCTACTATGCAATAAAACAAATACACGTAATTAATATCTTCACTAAAAAAAAGAAACTAGGTTTAACCATACATTTAAATATCCTATATTAAGTCAACACCCCACCTCTTTAATTGTGCTTATGTGAGCGTGAGTAATTCGGCGTCAATCTCATGTTAAAAAGCAGCAGCAGGTCTGCCTGTAAATTGCAGCAAATTAAGCTGATTTATGTTATCGAAAAATCCCGGCCAATTGATGTGATTATAGCTGTATCAAAGCAGGGTGACAGACAGATGAGCCAAGTCCTGAAATGAGACAGGATTTTCCAGTAGATTCTGTTTTAAGCAGGGTGTCCTTAAAGCCCAAACGTTTTAAAGCTTTTAATCGGCTCCAATAGCTTTAACAATCACAAGTCAAGTGGAGAACTTCTGGGGTTCAACCTGCTTTCGTTTTCGCAAAATTTAATCCAGCAAGCTAATCTGCACATCTTTTTATACCCCCCCCCCCCCCCAAACAGGGTACATCGGCCAAAAATAAAGAAGCACACTGTATGAGCCAGTATAGCTTCATGACAGAATGTCTCAGTATGCAGGTTGTTCCCCGTGTTGTTGAATAGAGTTTGAGTAGAATATCGACAGTATTTCGATGTGTTCTACTGGATGTTGTGTCTGTCTCTCTGTGTTTGATCCAGACAATGTGACATTCAGCTCCTGAGTGACTCTTTAATCATATCAGAAACAATCATATGCACTTTGTTTCTGACCTCTTGTGTCATCATATTCCATTTTTTATTTATTTCGTCCCCAGGACCTTGGACAGTTACGGACAATGTCATTTTCTGACATCAACCAGTTGTCATGTAGATTGGTTTCTGGAACGGAATAATTGAAAGTAAGCCAGGATGTGATCATTAGCTTAATAATAAATCCAATGTTAAGAAATATATTTGATATTTCCCAATGTTAAATAAAGACAAAATGTTAATAAGGGCAAAATAATTATGAAGCATCTGTTCTTCTTCTTTTTATTATTATTATTATTATTATTATTATTATTCTATGGAATAAATTGACGCAACTCTATACAGCTGAACATGTCGACCATTTTTCTGAGATTTTTTTTTTATATGAAGTATTTAGCTAAACAAAATCTCATTTTGACAAACCGATAAAATGTGTATTGAACACGGGAGACTTGGTGAAATTGTGAGCGGCTTGCTTGCAGGTGATTGGCTGCCGACTTCGGGCACTTGAAGGGATGGACCTTTTGGATAAAAGGAGAATTTCTGGGGGGGATCGCGTGTATTTGCACTGGTGGATTCCTGTGCACAAGGGAAGAGGGGGACTATCCTCAAAGGCACCATGACGGGGAAGGAAGGGGCTGTGCTGACGGAGAGTTTGAACAAGCCGAAAATAGTTGAAAACGGAGGGAATAGTAACCCGCACTTGTCAAAGAGCATTACATCACACGCACCCAGGTGCACAGGCTTCGGCATCCAGGAGATTTTGGGGTTGAATAAGGAGGCGTCATCGGCGCCTCGAAGCGCGCTGGATTCCATCCCCGGGGGCGCGCACTTGCTGGCCGCGCGCTCCGTGCTCGGCCCCGCCGCCGTCGGGGTTGGTATGGGATTCATCGGCCACGCGGGTATTCCGTCCTTCTACAGACAGCCCTCGTTTCTGGAGGTCCTGTCAGACGCGCAGAACGTCCATCTCCAACCTCTTAACAAGACAGCACCTCAGGAGGCCGGAGGGTCTGCCAGCTCAGGTAAGGGTTTGACACACACATCACGGTCCTCGTGGGGCAGATGCTCCATCCTGGTGGTGGTTCTGCCCTTCTACAATTTTTATACATTTATACAAATGCCTGCATGTGCATCAATAGGAAACATGAGCATTTTTTCATTTGCACTTTTTCTATCCTCTTCTCCATTTCTTTTTCTATTATTACTATTTATTTGTTTATTTATTGTTATTATTATTATTATTATTATTATTATTATTATTATTAATAATATTATTATTATTCTCATGACTGCTAATTAATAGTGAGTGGCGAGTAAATGTCATTTAATATTTCATTAAATGTAATTTTCGATATCAGCAGAACATTACCATTAAACATTGAGTCATGGATTTATTTTGAGTTAATTGATGTTGATGAGTTCAATAGGCCAGAAAAACTCCACAGAGGTGCTTTTTCTGAAACTTCCACCTGCTGAACATGTTTCTGAATTTTATAGACTCAGAGGATGTTTCTTCGAGTGAACGAAAAACATCCAAGTCTTCCCTGGGCCAGAGCAAGAAGCGAAAGAAGAGGCGACATAGGTAATTATTCAGAGTTTTATTATTTTAAAGAAGCATAAATATAGGGATATTAAAAATATAGGGAGCTTGTAGTAACGATATTAGTATTATAATACTAATACTACTAATATATAAAGTCTATTTATATATAATAACTCTAATAACTAATAGTAATAATTAACTTTTTTAATTAGTTAAGTAATAATTACATAATAACAATTATTATTATTAGCTCTAGCTGAAATTTATACTAAGATACAGCTAAGCTAAGATTTCTATTTATTCTTTATGTTACTAAATAAACCCTAAATAATGCTACTATTACACTATTATTATCACTCACTAATAACAGTATAATAGTAGTATTATTTAGATTTCATTAAATAGCCTAAAGAATAAATATAAATCTTAGCTTGTGTACCTCTGTGTAAAATTTCCCCTGGAGCTCATGTAGGAGATTAAACAGCAAAAGCTTATACAGTTTCGACGGTCGAGTAAACTTGACGTTAGATAAAAGTGAGTGTACATTTAAGTGCTCATTCATGTAGTGTGATTTTAAATGATTGAGAGTCTCACCTTTGTTCGTTGATTTATAAAAAATAAAATAAAATAAAATAAAATAACGAAGTATTAATGTGCATCTCGTTGCTTTACAACTGAAGCAAATATTATTACTGCAGTTAAAATTCAGGACACATACTGACCTACCAATAGCATTTTAGACCAGATCCCCTCATAATGCAGTAGGCCACAGCGTTCAAACGAAATATGCCTCATTCAAATTATAACTAGCTTTATAAATGTGTCTCGCCGCACCCTGAAAAACATTTAACCCCTGGGCCTAAAAAATATCCTCAGCAAGCATTTTAACACTTCTAGGATAATATAGGCCAAAAGTCTTTCTTTTATATTATCAATTTAGATTAATTAAATTAAAATACATACCCAATAAGCTTGTAATAATGACACCTATTATTACACATTTTTAAAAGAACCACATCGCGGTGTTATTTTGGGTAGACTAACCAAATAATTATTATTTGCACTAGAATATTGTTTAGTATTGTTGTTTTTTGGTGTGGTTGTTGTTTTATTTGTAATTTCAACTGAGTGTGGGTTATTTCTTATTATGTATATAGGACAATATTTACATCTTATCAGCTGGAAGAACTGGAGAAAGCTTTCAATGAAGCTCACTATCCCGATGTGTACGCCAGAGAGATGCTGGCTATGAAGACTGAACTACCAGAGGACAGAATACAGGTAGACCCCTATGTAATTAGTTTATTTACTAATTGTATAATTTTCTTTTAAAAAAAAGACAATTGTCGTTTCCTTTCAGACATTTGGAGCCAAACAATTCAACATGATGATAATAATAATAATAAGACGAAGAATGACAAAGGTGGTTATTATTATTATTATTAATAATAATAATAATAATAATAAAAATAATAATATATTTTTATTATTTGTTTATTTTTATAATAAATTGTGGTAATCTTCCATTACTTTATTCCCGAAAATCTTTCATTACGGTGTCAATTACAAGCACTGTATAATTTTTAAAATTCAGTTTATCCTCATGGTGTAAAAATTATATTAAAAATGCTAGCTCGGTTTCAAAACTTGTTGCCCTCAGTCCCCGTTGATCGTATATTTCACGTATTAGATGTTTGTAAACGTTATGAATCTAAGCTAGTAAATAATTGATAATTTTTTTTATATAATTGATTTCTTATTTATTTAATTTGTTTGGTAAAACGAAATAAAAAAAATAGCAGTCTCTGATAGTATTAGGTTGGACTGTAACAGTGCTTTGCCTGGATTAAGATATTTTAGCTTTGGCATGAATGCTATGGATCTTACTTTCACTGATTGTTTTAGTGATATTACAAGTGTTATATAAAATAACATATTGGATGTGAAAATTTAAGCATATTTTGGCGGACAGTTTTTCTATATGGTATAAAGATTAATCATAGTTAAATACAATACTTTCACATTTGATCAGTTCATAAATGGTGTTTTGTCTTTTCATCGTACAGACAAAAAAAAAAGCACATTTTTGAGGACGGTAAAATAAATCCAAATCTGATACTGAAATAAAAATGGTATAAATAAAATGGTTTCGTTGCATCTCTGCCGAATTTCTTTGGTCTGCCACAAACATGAGCTATACGCATATACCTCGATTCTTCTCTGATGCTTTTATTATAAGGATAACAATAATATATAAATTATGGTCTGCATTGCCAGGGTTAAGTTTTTATTGCTGCAAAAAGGGGTCATACAGCGCGGTATACACATTGTCAGGCCTGTGTTTTTGGCTCAGCTTTTGGTCCATCAGGGGAAGTTGCATCAATCAGCACCTAACGACCCTTTAAAGCAATGCTTGCCGTTTCGCCATGCTGTTTGGACACATCATTTCTCATCGGTCTCATGATGAACGTGAAATAATTTTGCTCTCGGAGCGCGAGCGCTAACGACCTAATCAAGCAATCAAGGCGGAAGGAGATTGCGGGGTGACCCGAGCCATCCATCTGCCGACGCGCCTTTTTAATCTCGCCCTCATTATGGCTCCTCTCGATGAATAAATAATACGGAAATAAATAAATAAGAGCTGCTTGCAGTCCTAAGTAAGATTAACATGTAATTTTCTCATCTAGTGTAATTAGTTAAATCAGACGAGCCCGCTAAGTTGCGAGGGGAGCGGAGGCGCGGCACGGGACGCCGCAGGTTCAGATGAAATAACTCCATTGAATTTATTAGCGCGGGTCAATGGCGCTGCTCCCCTGGGCGCTGCTCGTTTAATTTCCCGTGATATTTGCCCGCCTGTCCACCATCGATTGGGCCTGAAATTAACTTATTTTTCAATCAGCCTCGGCGTGCCCTAGGGGTCGCTTCTCCTCGCTGTCTCCGCCCGCGTTTCTTTGCCGCGACCGATAACCAATTTCACTTGCATGAAATGAGAGCCATCATCTAGAGCAGGTAAAAAAAACAAACATGCGAAAATGGTTGGATAATTTCTTATCCAATGGGGCTGTGTGGGGCTCGTAGATTATGCCCCGCCCATTTATACCAAGGGGCGGGGCCACGTGTTGGGTAGCTGCAAGTGAGTTAGAGGACCATCTACAATACTACACCATGCGTGCATGAACATCTGCATTAGCGGTAGGGAGCTATGGCCTGCTTGTAGTTATTCAACGAACAGAGTAAATTGTTCTTTAAGATTAAACCCATCCATTCATTGTTTCATGCACTCAGTACATCCATCCATCCATCCATCCATTCATTCATCCAAATCATTCCACTTGTTCTCAATGCAGGTTAACCTTCAAATTTAACCTATCCACAGGTCTGGTTCCAGAATCGTCGAGCCAAATGGAGAAAAAGGGAGAAGTGTTGGGGCCGCAGCAGTGTGATGGCTGAATATGGGCTGTACGGGGCCATGGTGCGCCACTCCATTCCTCTTCCAGAGTCTATACTGAAGTCTGCCAAGGATGGAATTATGGATTCCTGTGCCCCCTGGCTACTAGGTATGTGAACAATCCCCCTTTTTTTTTTTTTTTTTTTAATAAAAGAGGTTTGAATCTTGATAATGTTATAGCCAGGACAGCATAAATGGCTCTGCTCCTCTCTGGATGGGAAAATGGCATTCCTCTTTTCCTGTGTGGAGCATCCTTCAATTCTGAATCCTGAGAACAGCTGGAAACTGGCTGTGATTGTCTTACAGTTTTCTCACTACGAAGACATTTTTGCAGTCAGCCAAAAAAAATTATACACACTTCAGGAAAATAAAAATAGTATGATGTATATTCTATTAATAAAATATTAATAATATATAACATACAGCAATACATTTATTAATATGATATTTATACAAGTGTTTCTTTTCCTGTAGTGTATGTATATATATATATTTTTTGGCTGACTCTGTGTATAAGGCAGTAATGCACCCAAGATGAAATTCATTTGTAGTTTGCTTGTAATTTGACCTTAACACAAAAAAATAACTACCTCGTGTTCATCAACTAATCTTTATTGAGGATGATGATTGTTGTTATTCTATTTATTATTTTTTTTATGTTCATTATTATTTTTATTAATATTAAATAAGTGATTCTACAGTATACACACAGAAAAAGCAGAGTATTAACTGATTAACTGCCTATTAACACCACTAAACTCATTTTACACCTATTCTCATGGTCATACTCTTAATATCAATAAATTCTTAGCAAACATTAGGTTTATAGCTAGCACATTTCTTAATTAATTTTTTTATTATAATTTTTTTCACCTACTTTTCCTATTGTTTCACTGTAATGTACACAGAAAAAGAAAGTTACCTATATGTGTAGAATAATAACATCTACTGTATCTATCTATCTATCTATCTATCTATCTATCTATCTATCTGTTCAGAGTAAATCTGAAGTCCTTTTTTTCTGCACAGATTAACTGCAAAACTGTTTGAGTTTTGCATAATCCACAAAGATTTATATTAATATTCTTCTGCACACCTATATTTTCCCTAATGTGAACTGTATGTCTCTGCTTTACAAAAACCTTTGCTGCAGTCTCAAACATCACAATATACATTAAATTTATAAATAGTTTAATAGCTATCATACTTACAGTATGTTCACCATCCAGTTATCTACTAAGTTTGACAGTCAGATATCTACAGTGCAGAACATGAAATCTATTTGGTAGTAATAACATTAACACAAGACAATGAGGAATAAACCCGACAGAGACAACAGATTACAGTTCCATGTATTTATTTGAAAGGCGTTAAACAAAAGCTAGAATATAACCCAAGCAAATGTACAGTGTCTAAGAGGCAGGAACTTCAAATGACTGAGCAGAACCATGCAAAATGCAGGACAAAAAGAAAGAAGCACAGAGCCACGTACTCAGAATTGCTCCAATCCAAGTCACTCAGTCACTAGTACACTAGTAGGTTATCAGTTCTAATCCGTAGTCGCTTGTCGTTTACCAGTTCAAATGTCTTTCCAATCCCCAGGCACTTCTCTAAATCCGAATCCCTCATCGTTCTTTGCAGGGATGCACAAAAAATCACTGGAGGCTGCATCAGGCACACCGAACCGGAAGCCAGACGTCCCTCAGCATCCAAACACCGTCAACATTGACGATACTGATGCTGAGGACAGGAGGAGCGACTCGCCCATGTCTAAAGAGGAGCTGAGAGAGAACAGCATTGCTGCTCTCAGGGCCAAAGCACAGGAGCACAGTGCCAAAGTGCTGGGGACAGTGTCTAGCAAGAGACTTGAGCATCAAACACAGGACGAAATGGAGGAGAAGTCCAGTGCGGAACACTCAGACTCCCAAGAAGAGAAAGAGAGCTCTTAGAGATGCACTTATAACCTTTGGTCAGACAGCATTGTGTCTTTCTGTAGCTTTCCTTTGAACAAATCTTGATTATCTCTACTGTATTTCCTCAGAAACCATAAGCAAGCAATGGATCTCCTCTAACCTAGCTAGCGCTATTTTCCGTTTCTCACTTAGAGCCTCAGCTATATTTTAAATGATAAGTTCATGTATTGGTTGGAAAATACAGAAAGCATGACATGCTAAGGTTTATTTTTATTTTATATGATCTACTTACCACTAAGTGTCATTCAGTTCTATAAGAAACAACAATCTGATCATGTTTGGTGGTGTGTTCGAACTTCTTCAAGCTAATTTAATAAATATATTTTATTACTGCTCTAAAAAGAACCGTTTTAAACCATCTAATGTTTCTCTAAAAGTCTGTACACTATGTTTCTTTTTTAAACGCACTTAGTGGTTGGTTCATAAGTTGTATTAGAATGTAATGCTGTACATATTGTAAATAAAGATAGCTTGCTACAGTATTGTTTGATGTACTTTAATGTACTGTAGTCTTATAATATGTGGGGTTATGTTCTAAGTAAAATGTTGAGCAGATTATAAAAAAACATCTAAAATGTTGACATATGCCTTTTATATGAGAAAGACAGTCATAGTGAAGGTTTTATAAAAATCCCAGTTTATTTTTTTTTTATCCTACATTATAGAGGTTTCATAGAAACGATAGATTTCATAATATAAATAAATAATTTAAATCAATGATAGTGCTTCCATTTGAGCTTCACAAGGGTAATCAACTACATGAACAATTTGCCAACTGTGACAAACACGGCACAGAAAATAATAATAATAATAATACAATTTTTTTAATTTCAGCTGAATTTAGCTGGGTACAATAAACAATGTTAGATTGTGGATAATACAACATTGTTTTAAATGAGTTATATTCTACTCATTTCTGCTACAAGCTATTAGGCCTGACGTGCTCTTTTCCTCTATAGATTCGAATCTGTGTGTGTCAGCGACTATCATCTGCCACATTCCAGAGGTCTCAATTTAGCTAAATTAAAAAGCAGGAACAATGCGTCGCAGACATATGGGAGAGAGCATAAACGCAGCCCTGGGTATGGTGTTCTTAGTTTACAGTAAATCACAGGTGTGATGTGAAACACGTTCATGGTCACTCTAAACCTTATAATGCTTATAATTATTTTGTCCTTCATGTGTTTTATTCCTCATGTAACCTTGTAAATATGTAATTATTCTTTATTCTTCAGTAAAATACTTGTATTAGATGGAATGGACTTGTCTGTGAACACGAACACACACACACACACACACACACATGTACGCACACACCTGGGCAGCTGATCCTATCCTGCCCTTATTATTGAAGGCTGTAAACAGATTATTGATACACACTGTTAATTCAGTCCTAATTTAATTTAATTTACTTTGTGTCCATGTAATTAATTAGTTGCCATCTGCAGTGATTAAGCCAAGCTTATAAAGTAATAAAATCTCTCTATCCCATTTTCAGCTGATTACTATTTATGATGTATGATGATAGATTTGGAAACTACTCCATCACCAAAAATGGACCATAAAATACACTTTTTTTTAGTGTGTTAGCTATTGTTAAGCAATGCTGTGCCAATACTAACTGACATCTGCACCGATGTGGCACAACAGCAACTTTTTGTTTGGACTGTTCCATTTACCCTTCATCAGTCTCTTGTATGCACAGTGCCTAATTTTAAAATTAAGAATTAGCCGGCCCTTAATTGTTTAAATCAATTTAAAACCTCTAAAGTTAGACCTAATAAATTGAGAATTTACAGTTTTCAATCAAAAAAGAATAAAGCCCCATAATTTCTATATTTTAAAAAAATGCCTCTAACTGGTCTCCTTTTTTTCATCATGCTTTCGCTAGACCTCAAAAACATTGCGGTTTGGCTCAGCTGGGGACTATCTTGGGCGCAGCCATCTACAGAGACATTGCAGTGCCTCTGCGTGTGTGTTGTGGTGTCTGGCACTGGTACATTAGCACCTGGGCCCGTATTCACAAAGCTTCTTAAGCCTAAAAGTTGCTCCTAGTGGCGAAATTCTAAGAAAATTCTTAGAATTCTGACATTTTCTTAGAATTACCCCTTAAATTTAAGACTAAACCTTAGTAAAGATAAAAATGATTCACAAAACATCTTAGCTCTAAAAACAGTTTCTAAGATAAAAATTGTTAAGAGTAGAGACTTTCAGAGGCTTAAGAGTTTCTATAGCAGAGGACAAAATGGCGGAAAGAAGAAATTTTCTCCAAACACTAAACATAAAAATAAACACTGCTCGTCTGTAGAATTTGGTTATCTTGTTCTTTTACTCCTTTCCATCTCTCTTGGATTGTTGGCTACATACCATCCAAAAGTGCAACTTAAATAGACTGTCCTGCAATCATGTAAAT
>JAQMYL010000005.1:20135202-20148430 GCA_030014365.1 Clarias pachynema | reverse complement strand
TCCTCACTAAGATAAAGGTTTTTGTACTTTCCTTACTCAGAGTTGCTCTGAGAAGTTTCCTAAATCACTTTTAGTCTCAGACTCCCAGCTAGGACTTATTAGACTAAGATAGGAGCTCTCTGAGAGAATTCTAAGAAGATTTGTGAATACGGGCCCTGATCGTTTGGGAGTTATGGGTTATGTGGTGGGGCTTCCAAGGAATGAACTTGTTTGTCCGATACATCCTATGGGGGATCCGTTGGATTGGGATCTGGGGAATTTGGAGGTCAGATCACCAAGCTCTTTGCCTGCTAAGCCCCATACTCGACAGGCTGTGAAGCGTTGTGTGTTCTGATGCCATTCTTTCATGGCCAGCATTGACTTTTTTCAGCGATTCATTGGCTTTTCTGTGGGATTGGGCTTGGTGGGGTGGCTTTTGATCTCCAAAGGCTGTTGCCAGTTTACTGGTATATAATTGAAGTGTTATTCAGCTCACCTAGCAGTACTGTTAATGTTATGGCTGCTGTGCGAACAGACAAAGTATGATGTTTTCCGCTTAGTGGTGTGTGACTATGCTTGTCCTTGGACTGTCTTTTACAGTATTTTGCAAGCACTGTTTATTTGTTTCTCTTGTTAGCATTATTAACCTGTATCAGCTAATGCACTGATGTTTGACACATTGTCCTCACTTTAGTCCACAGTAAGTGGGGCTCTTAATTTACTCTGGACTAATCGATAACTTATAGGCAGATATGACTCAAAGCATCTGGAGGTCAGATCATACAGTTTGAAAGCTAACTCTTTAAAACAGGGCACAATAATCTTTATAGTTGTAGTTCAGCGGACAGCCATCCTTTTAAACACGCATCAGTAGAGTGTGAAGTTGTTCTGATTAAAAGCTGCATATTGGAAATTCTGACAGGTGGAAAGTGATCTGGCAGTTGAGCCACGATTTAAAGTCCAGCTGCAGCAGTGTCTATAAGGAGGTCTGATCTGGCCCAAGTAGTGTTTGATATTGTAATGCAACCGTCACCTGGCACACTTTTACAGGATGCAATAATTGTCATTATTGCACAGTGCAAGGATTTTACTGACAGTTTTACAGGGGCATCCGGGCAGAGCCTCATTTTGCCTCCGGCTAAACTCTGTGGCATGTATTTTGCCTACTATAATAAATCATGTACAGGTTGGGGAAGGGCATAAGCTTTTCAGATGTCAGGGCCCACGTATTGAGTGATGAAGCCTTATTACATATTGTGTGGCACACACTATAGGCACCTGAGCTACATTCGTGCATGGGAAATTGGTCTCTTGTGAGCATTGGATCAGGAATTGGATTCTGCTAACCAAAAAGTGCCACATGCATGGTCTATTTGGAAGTGCTGGCTTTGTGATATTGAAGTCTGCGCCTAGCCAGAGGCTCTTGGGAGGATTATCTAGGAGAGAGCTGTACTAACCTCATCGTCAGGGGAAGTATATAAAATAAGTTATAGGACAGTGGCCAAATATGCTTGACCAGAAGGAGAAAGGAGCATATAGTTCACACAGAGAAAAATTCCATGAAGCTTTTCTCAGAAAGGAAAAGGCTGGTTATGGGACTCTGTAAAGCTGAAAATATCATCCATTGGATGGTTAGTACATAAGTGGATCCTTTCACAGGAATACATACTGCACGTCCTGCACTTCAGCTACTCGAATGGCAAACCATTCACCCTTCTTTCCTCATAACTCCAAGTGGGACATGTGACTCATTGGCATGAGACTAGATTCCCAGACGTTTACTTAGAATGCCTAACACTCATCAGTTCATGTAGATATTATTATGCATACCAGTCATATGCAGTATTGTTTTCTGTTGAAGATGCTTTGACTGATGACAGCAACTAGGTGGGTGACTTTGCTAGGTCTAATTTCATAAATGAGTTATCAGCCTGGACAATGCCTGTTCTGCACAGTTTTGCTCATTCGCAGTTGGATACAATTGGAGTCTACGTCGAGTGACATCTGCACCCAGAAGAGGTATCTCCTTTCGGCAAAACATTTGGTGAGGCACAGGTGGAGTGTTTTTGTCTATGTTGAGATAGCTGCACAAATTCTGAGCAAGGTAATCCAGTCTAACATTTCAGAAAACATTCTATAATACAAGATCCTCTACCACATAGGCTTTGTATGCCCTTAAGTGTTGGGTGAATGGTGTTGCCCCCTCATCAGTTGGATCAGGGGAAAAGCAACAACTAATCCTGCAAAGTCTCTAATGCTGACCATTACATGTAATACCCATGGCAAACTTAATATACTGTCTATGTTAATCCAATCATTATTAAGACTGGAAAAAAATATTGCAAAATTATGCTAGACCTATTTTTTAAAGTGCAGGATCAATTGATGTGAAGATGGTAACATTAAATACATTTTCTAATGTAGCCTAAACTGAGTGGAGAATATTTTTAACCTACCTGGCCAAAAGTATGTGGAGACCTGACCATTGACTTCAACATCTTTACTGAGTTTAGGTACTAATGTTGGATGAGAAGGCCTGGGTTGTTCCAATTTTTTTTTTTTTACCAAAGCTTTTCAGAAATAACTATCACAGGGCTCTGTACAGGCCACGGGAAACAAGCCTTGTTGATGTTGTGTGGTGCACAGTGGAATCATCATGCTTCAAGAGGCTTTTGACTAAGCATATCAATTCAAATGATTGAAACGCTTAATGCTACAGCATACAAGTCATTTCTGCGCTTTCATCTTTGTGGTAAAAGATTGGGGATGGCCCCTCATATGGGTGTGATGGTCAGGCGTCCACTTACTTTTGACTGCAAGATGTATTATTTATTAAGAAAGGTGTGTGTAATGTAATTTTTTACTTAAAATTTTGCGTTGTAAGACGTATGTTTGAAAATTGCAAAAATGCAACATTGTGCTTATACCACCTCAGCAATAAGAAAAAGGTGGTATCAGAGCCTTGTTTCTAAATCAGTAATGTTATCTCTTGAAACACATAAAAATACAGATTTATCCTCACAACCAAACAACCAACCAACTAACAATTTCTTTCAAAGCAGTGAGTATCTCATAACCATGTTAAGGGATTTGAAAGCGAAAACCCAGACCAAAATATTTGTGTTAATATACTGCCATCTGCTGAACACAGTAAGTTATAACAATGGCTCTTTATATCACCTGAACTATAATAAACTACAGTACTACAATTTATTTCTCTTTCTCTCTCTGTCTCTCTCTCTCTCCTTCTCTCTCATATACACTAACCAGCCATAACATTATGACCCAACACCCTCTTAATACTGAGTAGGCCCCCTTTTTGCCACTAACATTGTGATACAGTATGTGTCCTGACACCTTTCTAAGGGAACCAGAATTACCCATTTCAACAATTTGAGCTACAGTAGCCCTTCTGATGGATCAGACTACATTTTCCACCCATGAACCTGTCGCTGATTCACTGCACTGGTTTTCCTTGTTTGGACCACTTTTGTAGGTCCTGACCACTGCAGACCAGTAACATCCCACAATACCTGCAGATTTGAAGTTGCTCTGATCCATAAGATCACCCATCATAATTCGGCTGTTGTCACAGTAGCTACAGATATAATATCTTGTGGCAATAGCACCTGGAAGTGGGTGGGATATATTAGGCAGCAAGGCAGCAAGTAAACATTTTGTGTCTGAAATTGATGTGTTGGAGGTAGAAAAAAGGGGAAGCATAAAGATTTGATAAGGTCCAAATTGTGATGGCTAGATGACAGGATGAAAGCAACTCCAAAACTGCAGCTCTTGTGGGATGTTCCTGGTTCCCAGCTTGGATTGAGACTGTGGGGACCACTGAGTACAGTGAACTCATTGTCATTTTAAAGAAAACATTTTAAGGTGATTTTTAGCTTTGTGATCTGGTGCGTAGTCCCTCTGAGAGTAACCAGCAAAAGACAAATGCTTATGAAGGTATGGACATGGTCTCAGGTGCTAAAGGGCCAAGAGCATGGCAAGAAAATACCCCCACAGCATTAAACTACCAGCAGCAGCCTAAACAGTCAATACCAGACGAGATCAACCGATGCTTTCATGTAGCTTTCACCAAATTCTGACCCTGCCATCTGAATCGCAGCAGAATTCATCAGGTCAGTTTTTCCAATCTTCTGTTGTGCAGTTTTGAGCCCATGGAAATTGTAGCCTCAGTTTAGTGTTCTTAATTGAGAGGCATGGCACTTGGTAGCTCAGTGGTTAAGGCATTGAACTACTGACCAGAAAGACTGAGGTTCAAACCCCAGTAAGCGCAAGGCCTCAACTGCTCAGATGTACAAGTTGCTCTGCCAAATACGGTTAAATGTCTTCTGCTGCTGTAGTTAAATGTCTTCCATCTGCTTCAAGGTTTAACATCTTGTGGATTCAATGTAATGGCAATGATTAGGTAATTGGTGTTCCCAAATTGCCTGTAGTGTGTGAATGTTGACTGGAGTTCCTACCATGGTGTTGAAAATGGTAACCATTGGAATTCACAGTCCCTAGTTGGACTACAGAGGCTCGGAAATGGATGGATGAATATACAGTATATATTTCCTCTTGGTTTGAACTTCAGCAGACCATGCCTAAATTGAGTTGCTGCCATGTGATTAACAATTTTGACCTCAACCACCCTAAAAATGGACTGTTCTCTCTGTTGAGGTCAGAAAGGCAATTCCGCTCCCTGAAGGCCAACACAGACAGACTGTGGAGAAGCTTCTTCTACACCTTGTCTACATGGGACACAACCGATCGGACTTACTATTTTTTCCCCACACGTGTTGAAGCACACCCAAATACCAACCACTCCAAACATTTGCACATTTCTGGTTCTGTCTTCACATAAATAAGGACTAAAAATTGCACTTTTAAGATGGACAATACCACTGCTGCTCATAGTTTCATTTTACTTTCCCTGACCGCCTGCTCTTTGGACATGCCACACTGTGCAAATTCCATATTCCATATACTTCATACAGTTTATTTATACAGTTAATACATTTTACATTTTCTATATATTTTTTATTTTATACTTTATTAACAACATTACTACATATTGTAGATTTTATATTTTAAATTCGTTCCTATTCGCATTTGCCTCTTATTTCCCTTTTTTTTTTTTTTTTTTAAGTCACAAACAGTCGTTTGTTTCACTGCATATCATACTGTGTATGGTTGTGTATTTGATGAATAAAATAAAAAAATTTTGAATTAACGTTAACAAGTTGTTGAACAGGTGTACCTAATGAAGTGGCCTGCGAGTGTGTGTATTGCATACATAATATACTAATTTCCACTGGTTATTGAACTGATATATCATTCGACGTTTGAACATTTCTAGGGAATTATGTCCAGCTGTGTCGTGTAAGTGTAATAAATCGAGAAGAGGACAACACCAGTGGCGGGAGATCAGTAATGCCACGTTAAAGATTGCGGAAGCGGAAATGACGCCATTTGTTGTTATCCAGTTCCCACCCCCTCGCCATTGTAGCATGGATGCGAGTGTCTATCGCCTAGCTACCGTTACAAAGCCATACAGGATTATTTAATTCGCAGGCTAACACACTTCGGTCCTGTTTCTGACTTGTGCACACTTTAAGGATTAAACTATACCTGGCTGGGGCCTGGTTTTCACCACTGGAAAGCTTTTATACGCGAACGTTTCGAGACAGACTTGTCTAGGCTGCTTCCATAATCAAAATGGCGGACAACGAAGATGAGAGCAGTAATACGAACGGCACTGCTTTGACACACGATAGTGCTGGATCTGAAGCAAGCGTATCGGCCACCACTAGCTCTCAGATTGAGGGGAAAAACGAAGATGGCAGCGGTGAGGGAGTGGTGAGTGCTGAAGCGGGTGAAGGTGAACAAGGCCTGGCACAGTTAGTGACCGTAAGCGCCGATGGCAAAGCTGCCGACGGATCTCCAGAAGTGATCGGGCAAATTTTGGGCGCTGAGGTCTTAACGTCGTTTGTGCAGGCGTCTGATAACGCAGAGGACGCAGTGACCACAGAGTGTACGACAATCAGTAGCGATTTTCTGAACGCCCTCGGCCCCGCGACCACCATCATTTACGTCCAGCCTGACGGCAGTTTCGTGGAGAGCTCCGGGCTCTCAGTGGAGGAGCAGCAGCAGTTACTGGAGCAGCTCTCCAAACAGCAGCTCGTGCAGGTCACCGGAAACGAAGCGACCCGCCTGCTCGAGCAGAGCCAGGCTCCGGCTCCGGCACCCAAACCCGCCCAGAGCGTCAAACCCGCCGTGATCTCCAGCGTGGACGTGCAACAGGTCATAGATCACGTTAACAAGTCGCAGGTGCGCGCGCAGGCCGAGCTGAGCCGCTCCCACACCGCGACCCCGAAAATCCTACAGAGGAGCGTCCAGGCCCCGGCATTTGTCACTCTGGAGGCGGGAAACGTCATTTCAGGACAGCTGACCACCACGTTACAGCCACAGCCGTTTACTATCGTGCAGAACGCATCGCAACAGCTGCAGAGTGTCGCCAAACAGGTGGCCCTGCACCAGTCACAAAACGGAGCGCAGCTCGTCCAGCAAAAGGTAAAGCATGCACGACCACCATGTGGCCAAACCTCAGGTCTCGGAGATCAGAACACTTCCTGATCTAGTAGCCCGTCTCTATTGCCAACAAACATTAATTATCTGTGAGTCCTAACACCTTTACACCTTTATCTCACAACCAGAATTAACAATTTTCACAATTTGAGCTACACTCTAGCACCTCTATTGGATCAGATTAAACAGGCCAGCCTTCACTCTCCTTGTGCATCAGTGAGCCTTGGCCAGCCATGACCCTGTCGCCAGTTCACCGGGTTTCCTTTTTTGGATCACTTTTGGTATGTCCTGATCAGGCAGCCTGGCAACATCCCACAAGAGCTGCAGTTTTGGAGTTGCTCGTACCCAGTTACAATTTGGCCCTTTTCACAGTAGCTACATTTTACAGTTTCATAATTCCAAAACACTGGAAATCAAAGCAAATTTTCCCATAAGAAATAATGGAAACTCAAATTATTCATTCCACAGCCCAAAAAAATAAATACATAAAAAAAATTAATACAAAATATGAAGTAAAAATAAAACAAATTAACCTGCACTTTACCTTTAAAAAAAGTAAAAATAAATCCCACCAGATAAGTGTTTCTGTTAAGCGCAAGAGAGAGAAAAACCATTGGCCCAGTTGTGATCACGTTCAAAACAAGAAGCGCATGCATGATACTCGGTATCCGTAAACCAAGACTTTCTCATTTTTCAAGTCAAAATGTATTAAAAATCCTTGCTCGTCTTGCGTAACACTCGCAAACCGCGTTACTCGCAATCCGAGGTTCTACTGTATCTCGTTACAATGGCGGCTAGAAGTGGGTGGAATATATTATTCAGCAAGTAAACTTTTTCCCCCCCCCTAAAGTTGATGTGTTGGAAGCAGAAAAAAATAGTCAAGCATCAGGATTTGAGTGACTTTGACATGGGCCAAATTGTAACGGCTAGACAATTGGGTCAGAGCAACTCAAAAACTGCAGTGGTTAGGACCTAGAAGTAATTCAAGGAATGAAAACCGGTGAACTGGCGACAGGGTCATGGGTAGCCAAGCCTCACTGATGCACATGCGGAGCGATGGCTGAACCATGTGAAAGCGCTAGTGTAGATCAAATTGATGAGAAGGTTAATGCAGGTCGTGATAGAAAGGTGTCAGAACACACACCTCAATCAATCTTATGGTGGCTACTCAATATTAGGCAGGTGGTCATAATGTTATGGCTGATCAGTGTATTTATGTTTTTAGAGTAACCAGTCTACATACTACCATGTTTTTTGGGAGATAACCATAATCCTGGGGTAATGGTGGCTCAAATCGCTAAGGCTCTAGGTTACCAATCAGGGGTTCCAAGCCCCAGCACTGCCAAGTTGCCTTTGTTTCTGGCTGACACTTCTGAGCTTCTAAGCAACTGGTATATGCAACAACAACAAAATAATTTCACTGTGCTGTAAGATACATGTGACAAATAATTGAATGCACACAGAGAGTACTTGGGTTCAGGATCCAGCAGGAGCCATGGGCAGGCAACATTACCTGCTGAGCCACCATCCTGCCCCATATGTGTACAGTTCAATGAAATCCTTTTCCTTCCATAAACCTAGCTTGGAAGGACCCTGAGCTCAGAGTGACAGAGAAGCTTTTTAGGATTAATGATCTTCGAATGCCAGTTAGTAATAATCATGTCAGTGCAGAGATTTGGTCTCTCAGTCATCAGGTTAATTACGACCGAGCCAAAGGGACATGAGTACATGAATAATTTGGTAAATCTCATAATGCATTGTATGTATTAAAAAGTAATTGCTGGTCTCCCAGTTTTAGCTAGCTAGCTTTGAAAAAAAAAAGCATAATTCTGTATTAACAATATTTTTTTAACGTTATATATTTTGTTTTTTTGAATTTCCAGCTAGCTGAACCAATCCACATTCAAGTGCAGGCTCCACCAAAACAGGAAATCAAGCAACGCCAGGCCGCTCCCATCACCATCCTCCAGTCGCAAAGCCTTCCAGTAAGCCAGTCTGTGGTGAAGGTCTCCACTGTAGGCACAGTCAGTGCTCCTCAGATTATCCACATCACACCGGTGCCTGGTCAGCAGCAATATTTCTTACAGAATGCAGGAGAACCTCCAATTCAGCTTCTCCTTCAGAAGCCGGCTCCTGTAGTTAGCAGCATTTCAGTTCCGATTGTACACAAAGTCCAGACTCCTGCCTCTTCCTCTAACTCTGCCACTGCCACAAAGAGTCCTGCAGCCAAGCCAGCTACGGTTTCCATCCACCCCACGTTAATTTTAACTCCTTCCACTAGTGTTTCCTCCACAACCACCAAGGTATTAACTACACAAACCAAACCCACAACAGTGGTTACCAAGGTTATGGCTCCGGCCACTGAAAAAGAGAAACCCAAAGTTAAAAACCGCCAGAAAAAGCCTTTGAAAATCCAGACGCGTTCTGGTCGAGTGTCTCGGCCGCCAAAGCATAAGGTAAAGGACTACAAGTTCATCAAAACTGAGGACTTGGCAGAGAGCCATCAGTCAGATTCAGACGACTACTCGGAGATCAGCGTGGAAGACGAAGAGGGCAGCGAGGGCAAGAAGAAAACAGACGTTGATGGTTTGTCCCTCCGTAGCAAAGCGTTTAAATGTGAAACATGTGAGAAGTCATACATAGGCATTGCAGGTTTGAACAGACACTATAAACTCAAGCCCACTCATGACAAAAGTCAGACATCAAGTCCGGTTGTTAAAGAAGACTCCAAACCCACGGAAGGCCAAACACAGACTGAAGCGCCTAAAAGCAATCTTGTGAAGGAAGACACGCCACAAAAAGTTAAGATGTCACTTTTTTACATATGCACATGGATAGGAATATATATTCAAATTTTATTTATATTTGCTAAATAACTGGTTGTTTATAAGACAGCCTCAGAGACTCAGCACTGCAGTAGACATGGCAAATTCATCACTGTTCGTTTCTGTTGAAAATGTAAACAGGTGCAAGCAGATTCTACAAGACAGATTGTACCCCGGCGGCCTGGCAGACCCAAGGGCTCCGGCAAATCTAATCTACCAAAAAGGCTTGGAAGGAAACCGAAGAGAGGAAGACCGGGTCGGCCACCCAAACTCCAAACAGCACTTACTATGGAGCAGCAGGCACAGAGACGGAGAATTCGACTCACAGAGGTGAGGCTCACTAAAACTACATCTTTATAACACTCCCTAAACACAACCAGAACACTTCATTTAAATTTTCCCAACTGTGGGTTTACTCAAAATATGTGGCCAGTGAGCTCACAGCCAGTGCTAAGGGTTATGAAGAACAATTCAGTGTTAATAAATGTCAGTTTCTTAAAAAGACTGGACAAGACCCCAAACTCCTGGGGATAAATTACTGTTATAAGTATTCCACACTGATTGTTTGCAATCGCTGTCTCCAGTTTATACAGCAGTATGATGATGAAGACCTGATGGAGAGTGTTCTTCCACGCCTGGCTAAGGTCATGACTCTCTGGGAGTTTGTGCTAATGAAGGTAATGAATATTTACACTTTATATTCCAATGTAGTTAATATTATAATCTAATATCAGAAGTTTGTAAATGTGACCACTATTGTAGTTAAAATAGCGTAACAGCACAACAACAGTTATTTATTTTTATTTTTTTTTTACATTCCATTGATTTATGTTTGTAATAGAGATGTAACAGTGCTCAAAAGTCACTATTTGGAAATTGAATTTATTATGAATTTAGCTTGAAAACATAAGCTTATAGAGTACCAAACTGGCCCTAATTTCCTGAACACACGAGGAATGTACAGTTAGTAACAACGTAACGCTTTTCTTTCTTGATAAAAGTAAATGCTCCCCCCAACTGAAGTCAGTTTGGGCTATTGATCTTAAATCACAGTTTCCTCCACTTTTTTTAATGAGTTATACTGTGTATACGAGTGTTAGATGTAGATTAATTAGCATACATGTAAATTTGCTTCTTAAATCTAAAACACTGACTATATAGTTCGTTGTTTGAGACAGAAAATGTACATCTGTTGTAAGTTAGCTGCTTAGCATGTTGCTAACACAACATGATCAATGAACAATTTCCCAGCTTGCCAGAATTTCGACTGGCAAATTATCTCTTAGGATGTCTTGGAACATTATATTTTACATAAACTTATTGATCTGAAGTGATATTTAAATATCTAGGTCCTCAGTGATGTGTTTATCTGGCTCTTTTCTTTTTTTAATCAAAGTTTCTTTTTATTTATTTATTTAAGTGTGCAGTGTTCAAGTAGTGCAGTAGAAGGGTTTATCAGGTTAAGAAGCCTGTGTTTTTTTTTTCTTCATATTGGATAAACTTTAAGACTTGTCTTTAAAATATACAGGAACCTGTACAGTCTCAAATTGAAAGTTGTGAAAACCATATACAGTACGTAAAACGTAAATTAAACTAATTCTTAGAGAGAATCACCAAGCTAAAGTTAAAGCTAGACTGTATTCACTCAGTATACAGCACACACACACCAACACTACAAATATGTACTGTTACATACCTAGTTTCTATGCAACACCTTTCAAACAATCTGACAATAGCTATGATAACCAACAGCTTTTAGTCATAAGATTCCAAACCTGAAGTTGAACAGTTTATGCAGGTACATTAAGTCGCAATATGCTTAAGATTAAAGCAAAATAGTCAAATTTGAGAATAATTATAAATGATAGATAATATACGATATAAATCATTACATTTTCTGTACCTGAAGGTAGAAAACGGCCCTTTGTCCAAGCAGCAGTTTCCCAGCGTGTATCATGAATTTGAGCAACTCCACAGCCATGTGAAGAAGATGGCACAGGAGCACTTTAGTATTTCACCAGCTTCCCGAGCAGCTATAGAGGTCACCAATATGGATGTAAGTAACCTGTTATAAAACACTTCAAGTTTTGTTTCTAATGATCATTCTTATTGAAAGCTTTGAGCGCAGAGTTGGGCTTGATTTAGTTTGGTGTCCAAAACCTCTATTAGAGGTTGGCAGGTATCTTTTATTTGTTGCTACGTAATTGCATAAGGTTCTTTGCTATTTTTACGTCTTTCAATATGTATGTACAGTATATATACTTCTGTTGGGAATTTTATTCTTTACCATTTTATTACCATTTTATTTTTTCACTATTATGCTAACGACACGCAAATCTGTCTCCCTCGGAAGCCCAATAGCCTGTGCTCGTTGAAGTTGAGTGTCTGGAAGATGTCAAAAGTTGGATGCGCAACTACTTCCTGCAACTTAAGGATGAACAGAAAGCAGACATAATTTTTTTGTCCCTTCCAAATACAAACCAGTTAAATGAATCACCTATGAGGACTCTCAGCATGGAGAGCTGTTAAATGATGATCTAAAATAATGATGTTAAATAAGATGATGTATGAAATATGGAGCTTGGTGTCATTTTTGATCCTGATTTCAGATCCTGACCAACGAATTGACTCTTGTCAAGCACTTTCTGCCAACTTCACAAATCAAACCACTTCTCAAATTGTTCCTAATTATTTCCCATCTTTAGGCTTGGTTTCTTATAATCTGTTGTAGATTATGCAGTTTAATATTTTTAAAGTTGTTTTTAAAGCTGTTAATGGGCCAGCCTCTTCACGCATTGTCGACTTGCTCACACAGCTTCTAGGCCTCTGAAATCTTCTGATCGGTCACGCTTGGCTGTTCAGCTTTCTTGGGCGGGGACAAAGTGTGATTTTGCTTATGCAGTAGTTACACTAATGTTGTGGAACATGCCCACCCCTAGATATCAGGAGTGCCTCATTTAGTTACATTTTCAAATCAAACATAAACTCTTTTCATGCTTGCATTTAAAATGTTTCATATTTTATTATTACAATTATAATTACATTATTACTATTACAATTGCATTGCTTAGCATTATTTATTATACTCTGTGTGTTTTTAGTTGGTTATTCTTATGTATGTACACGTTGTGCAACTATTGCTTTTATTTATTTATTAAATTTTTTAAAATAACTAATAATAAACTAATAATAATAATAAACTCATTTGTGCTAAGGTAAGGGAAAACTGTTAAACTGGACTTGCATAGTGGAAAATATGTACAGTATAAGCTTGCTAAATCCAAATGTCTTCTGTGTCTCAAAAGGTCTTAAAATCACTGGGCATCACTGATCCGTCTAGCGCATTAACAACCCTGCACGCCTCTAATGGACAACAGGCCACGATAAAAAATCAAGCTACAAAGAGTCCACGGAGTATTGAGGTGAACATCTAGTTTTACTTTCCTGTACAAATCCTTCCTTCTGAAGATGAAACTGCTCCTTTTTTTTTTTTTAACACCAAATTTTTATTGGTAAAATTGCATACAACACAGCATACTTGAAATGTGGACTTTTTAGGTTGCGAACTGGAAGACAAGCAGAAAAATAGTCAAAATCTTTTGTTGATGTAGGAGTATAGGGAGAATTAATCAAATATTTTATTGATAAATATTCTTGCATTGCAATCCAACAGATGGCATTATTATTTTATTTTTTTTCCCCTCTTTTTTATCCGAATTTTCCGATTTTCTCCCCTAATTTAGTCGTGTCCAATTCCTCCCGGTCGCTGGAGGCTCCCACATTAAGCTTCTACTGCCGCTCAGTCGGGAGGGCCGCAGACCGACCCACGTGTTTCCTCC
>JAQMYL010000005.1:20110134-20123360 GCA_030014365.1 Clarias pachynema | reverse complement strand
ACAATGGTCATTGTCTCAAAGCAGCTTCACAAAATTTATGGAAGTGTGTATGAGTGAGAAAAAATGTGTTTAGATAATAATGAGATTGAACATTTAGCAGAAGTTGTCCAAGTTATCATGGAGTCCAGTTCAGCACAGGGATGAGTCGGCAGGTGCAGAGGACAGAGCAGGGGTCTGGATCACTTGGAGCTCAGGAGCAGCATGTGTAGATCCAAACCATCATGAAGCAGAATCCAGCTGGAGGTGGATCTTCTCTGGATCCCTCAAGATCCTCGCAGAGTTGGCCTCTGCCTACTGGAGCTGGCACAATCTCCAGATGCCTCGGGATGGGTAGAGAAAGGAAGAACAGGTGGAAAAGAATTAGTGTAAACTGTTAGACTGTGTCTGAGCCCCGAACACTGTCTGGAAGGCTATTCCAAAGCTTAAGAGCTAAATATGAGAACGCTCTACTCCCTTTTGTAGATTTTGATATTCTGGGAACTACCAGAAGTCCGGAGTTTTGCGACCTTAAGGAGCGTGGTGGATTGTAATGTGTCAGAAGACTGGCTAGATATGTGGGAGCTAAACCATTTAGAGCCTTGTACATGCTAGTAATGCTAGTTTGTAATTAATTCTAAACTGAACAGGTAGCCAGTGCAGGGATTATAGTGTTGGGTTTATATGATCATATTTTCTTAAACTAGTAAGAACCCTGGCGGCTACATTTTGGACTAACTGTAGCTTGTTTATTGAGGATGCAGGACAACCACCTAGTAGCAGCATGGATTTATGGGCGTTCTGCAAAATTAGAAAAAGATGCGGAAAATTTTGTTTGCACATGTGCAGTGAGCATACAGTATGTTGGACGGATTCACAGGTAGGGTGAATTTATAGAATACCGGCTGAAGAATAAGAGTAATGTTTCTTCTTCACAAATCTACTCAATTAAAATTAAGAAGTATGGTGCAGTAAAAAGAAGTAGTTTTTTTTCCTCAAAGTAAATGTAACTTGTTTCTACCCACCTCTAAACATTGGGAGGTACTGTAAATCATTGATGAAGTAAAGTGATAAAAGTGAGCATCATCTTTGTGATATGGGAAGAGGTACACTATATAGAAAAAATGTATTTTGGTGCACTGGGCCATAGTCATGCTGGAATAAAAAAGGGCCTTCCCCAAACTGTTGCCACAAAATTAAAAGTGTAGCATTGTCCAAGATGTCTTAGTATGTTGAAGCATTAAGATTGCCCTTCACTGATTGAGATTGAGGCACCTTGTCTTGAGCACATGCAGAACAGGAAGCAATGTACCGATTTATGTGATCTCACGTAATCTTCCCTGAAGAAGGCCATACTGTATGTTCTTAGTGTGCCTGGATGTCCAGTAGCCGGTAAAGAATGAGCCCAGGTAATCAGTCTACTACACATATTGGGGGGGTTAATCTTTTTTTTTTCATGTAAGACACTGTTTAGGAACCCGTGTGGCTGTGAAGTTTCCTATTTTTCTGTCCACTTCCCACTATATTGCTCCCATGATTAGGTGACTGAGTATAGTACAGTACTCCATGTCCTCCTGGTGTAGGGGCTTATGTATACAGTACAAAAGCATCAGCCTCAGTTATGCTAGTCGATACGACAGACTGAAATTCAACCTGATAAAGAAATTATTCAATTCAATTCAATTTTATTTTTATAGCGCTTTTAACAATTGTCATTGCTTTTTAATGCCCATCATGCTTGTAAGTGCATGTTGGGTAAATATTTCCGGTTCTCTGAGTTGTTCCAAGGTTGCTTTTACCAGTGGAAAAGGATAGTGATATTTTATTTAGTTCTCTATAAATCACACACACACAAAAAAAAAATAGCCAAAGCAGGAGATGTGGAGAGGTAACTTGATCCCTGTTGAAGACTCTGGACTTTGGAATCTGATTGCTGTGTTTGCTTTCTGTTTGTCAAACCTGTTACGAAGGTCATGATTTAAGGCCACGCACATGTTAATCTTTTCATGAAAGCAAAAGCGCAACTAAATTTGTTCTTTGGTCTCTTTGTAATCACCTCTGTGTCCCTCTGCTCTGTCATGTAAGTCTGTTTTTTTATTTTATTTATTTATTTATTTATTTATTTAACACCACAGACCTGAAATAATTTTTTGGTGGGTCCAAAGGTGTGTGTGTGTGTGTGTGTTAAGGAATGTCTCATGTATCAGGTATAGGTTGCTACGTTTTAAGTTTCCATCATCTGGCTGCTTTTTAAATTATTCTCACTGTATTTATTTATTAAATCTTTTGTCTCCAGAAAAGCTGCTTGAAATTTTCCATTAACTAAATTCGCGTATTTGTTCGCCAGCTTTAAAAATGTGCTCCACTAGAAAAACAAGCCCTTAATGGTTAACATTTTCACACACACAAAAAAAAAAAACACAGCCAACGTTAAGCAAAGAACTCCTCAGAAATGTACAATAGATATGTGGGGCCAAACAAGAGCGCGTCAACGCGCTACTTCTAGCCTATATAACCGCTGCAGAGACACTTTCTAAATGCACTGGATCCTCATTACAATTATCATCAAAACATGTTACAGGAGAAAGACAAAATTTTCTTTAATTAAATCAAAATAGAATAAGAATATATAAATATACAAATGTATAAAATTTTAATTAACAGCAAAGGCAATTGAAGCTGTTTTGAATAATGGTAAAAACTGCATTTTAATATAAACAATGCAGATGTGGAAAACATCCTGCATTGTTCCTGTCCCCAAGATACCACGACCCTCTGCCCAGAACGACTACAGGCTCGTCGCTCTAACATCACATATTATGAAGGTGTTTGAGAGACTTATCCTGGATACACTTCATCCCCAGGTGAAGTCCTCTCTTGACCCTCTTTAGTTTGCCTATCAGCCATTCCTGGGAGTAGATGACGCCATTAAACATCTGCTCCACCGAACCTACTCCCACCTCGACAAACCTGGGACCAGTGTTAGGATTATGTTCTTTGACTTCTCCAGTGCCTTCAACACCATATGACCGGCAGTACTGGGGGAGAAACTAAGGATCATGCAAATTGACACTCATGGACTATCTGACATGCCGTCCCCAGTATGTCCGATTACAAAACTGTGTGTCCGACACAGTGATCTGCAGCACTGGTGCTCCTCAGGGGACTGTTCTGTCTCCATATCTTCACCCTCTATACATCTGACTTTAAATATAATTCAGAATTCTGCCATCTACAGAAGTTCTCTGACAACTCTGTGGTTGTGGGTTGTGTTAAGGACGGTGACATCTCCGAGTACCAGTCTGTGGTGGATGACTTTGTTTTCTGGTGTGAGCATAACCACCTACAACTCAACATCAAGAAAACGAAGGAGCTGGTGGTCGACTTTAGGAAAAGTGGAACCCCTGTGACTCCTATATCTGTCCAGGGAGAGACAGTAGACATGACCTCTGAATATAAATACCTGGGAGTGCATCTGGATAACAAACTGGACTGGTCAGTTAACACACTGGCACTCTACAAGAAAGGACAGAGCAGGTTGTACTTTCTGAGAAGGCTCAGGTATACATCTGCACTACAATTCTTCGGATGTTTTACGAATCTGTTGTGGCGAGTGTCATTTTCTATGCTGTGGTCTGTTGGGGTTGCAACATGAAAGCGGCAGACAAAAACAGATTTGACAAGGTAATTAAAAGGGCCGGATCTGTCCTGGGCATGGAGCTGGACTCTGTTGATGTCGTGGCAAGGAGGAGGATTCTCTCCGACCAGAGGAGCAATTTCAGCCAGAGACTGATCATGACCAGGTGTTCTACAGAGCGCCACAGGAGATCTTTTCTCCCAATGGCCATTAAATTATATAACTCATCTCTGTAACGTTTTCACTACAGGATAGGGACTGTCAGTAGTTACTGTTCAATAATATTTTATGACACTACTCTTCTCACAACTCAAGATAAGTTCCAAGTGCAATATCTGATTACCAGTGTATTTGTGCAGTATTCTTTCTATTCACTTACACTACGTTTCAAGTGCAATATCGGTATATAAATTATTTTCAGTGCAATATGTAACTGTGTGCTGTATTTAATTCTATTTTTACTCCTATCTATTGTATTTTTCTTTTAATTTTATTTCTTGAATTTTATTTTTTCCTTGTCTAATCTATTTTTTTCCTTCTTCCCGATAATCAATGCAACTGTATGACCAAGACAAGGCAATTTCCCTCTGGGATTAATAACGTTCTTTGAATCTTGAATCTTGAATCTTGAATAAATTGTCTCTGCACCTCCTATTGCAAACGTTCAAGGAATTGACCACGTGATAAAAGGGGAAAAATCCCTTTGAAATCCATTTTTTCCATTAAGTCCCTCCAAACTCAAGAAGTCAATTGGGAACCACTGTCACACATATATGGGCAGAGGAATTTAAAGTAACTATTTTGAAAAGCGATCAGTTATAACCAGAATGACAGTGTAACCTTGGCAGGTACTGTAGATAAATCAGTGATGAAGTCAAGTGATAAATGTAAGCATAATCTTTGTGGTATGGGAATAGGTACACCATATGGACAAAAGTATTTGTCCAAACCTGCAATGACATTGTATCCAAATACAGACACTGTACTTCAATTTGGAGTTGGTCCCCCTTTTGCAGCTATAAGAGCTTTACTCTTCTTGGAAGGCTGTCCACAAGATTTTGTAGTGTTATTGTAGGAATTCATACCCATTCATTCTTTAAAGAATTTATGACACTGATGTTGAACGAGAAGGCCTAGGTCGAAGTCTCTGTTCCAGTTCATCCCAAAGGTGCTCGATGAACCATGAACTCATCAAACCATGTCTTTATAGTCTTTGCTTTGTTCACTGTGGGTGAGTCATATTTGAATAGAAAATGGCTTTCCCCAAACTGTTGCCACAAATTTGAAAGCAGAAGAATTTTCTCAAAACACTCACTCACTCACTCATCTCCTATACCACTTTATCCTGTATTCAGGGTTTGCAGGGCCTGGAGCCTATCCCAGGAGGCTTAGGGCATGAGGCAGGGTACACCCCCAGTGTACAAGTCCAAGGTGTACCCCGCATCGTGCCCTAAGCCTCCTGGGATAGGCTCCAGGTCCCCGCGACCCTGAATACAGGAAAAAGCGGTATATACAATGAGTGAGTGAGTGAGCATTGTCCAAGATGTCTTACTATGTTGAAGCATTAAGATTGCTGGTTTATGTCATCTCATGCAATCTTCCCTAAAGAAGGCCATATGTTCTTTGTGTGAATGGAATGTCCAGTAGCCGCTGAAGAATAAGTCCAGGTAATCAGTCCACTACACATATTGGAGGGTTATTAATTTTTTTGCTAGTAGGACACTGTTTAGGAACCCGTCAGGGAAAAGGATAGTGATATTTTACGGATATTTTATTTAATTCTCTATAATTCACCCAAAAAATTGTCCAAAGTGGGAGATGTGAAGAGGTAACTGTTGAAGTACCTTTGAAATGTATTCTTTCATTTCTTTGGTTTCTTCAGAAGAAGGGAGTATATCAGATTTCAAGGAGGGATAGTTTCCTCTAGCTGTCCAATTGTGCAGTCATATGTCGATTAAGAGGAAGACTGCTTGCTTTAACTTTACTGAATACAGTGAGGGAAGTCTTAGAGATGCACATATCCTTACACATGTCAGCCATTATATATTTTCTAGCCATCATGAGGTTAATGCGTTCTGCTTTTGCATCCAGGGGAAAACCCAAAATGACCACAAATTTGGTGAATATAGTGAAAAGGAAGGAGAAGTTCTTAAAATGGGATGCACCCACCCAAAGGAAAACTGAGTCTGTGCGTTGGGTAATCATGGGCCTCAATGTGTTGTAACGGGTTCAACAGAATTTGGTGTTTCTCTGTTGTGGATTGGTTCATGAAGTTCCCTGCAGCTCTGGAGTCAATTAGCAGTAAAACAAAGAAATTTTCCTCTAGGTGCTTTATTTGGACTCTTCAGGACAGATTGGGTAGAGAGCAATCTGTCTTTTCACTTTCACAGTACCAGGCCAAGCTCCGCAGTGGAAACAAAGTGGGTATTGCATCTGCTATTCCGTTCAGTGCCGTTGCCAATGGCAGGTTGAGGGCTGCCACGATAGAAGCACAATCGTTCCTTCCTTTAGTATTGTCGTTCCCTAGTATTCCCTCCACTTCCAGCTGGATTTTGTTCCTGCTGTACTTGCATCACTTCAATTCATACAGTATTTCAGCTACGTCAGAAGAGCTTCTTGCATGCTCACTTCTTCTGCTACATCCATGATGATGTAACTTTTTGGCAGGATAACAAACCAGAAACAAAAATAATATTTAACACAAGTAAGCAGTCACAATAACAAATCTTGGTAATATCCGGATTACACTAATGATAGTGAATCGCATTGGCTGTGTTCTATACTGTATATGTACCAGAATAATTGGGTACAGAAGTGTGTGATTAGAACTCACTGATTTGGGATGTACTGGCTGGGAGTCTTTATGCAGAGGCAGCACTCGTGATTCTTATATTGTTGACATCAATAATGTTGTACCTGTTGACTTGCAGGATTAGTGTATATTTGCTTGTAGCCAACATAGACTTAATCTCTCTCTCTCTCTCTGTCTTTCACTTACACATAGTGCTAGCTGAGGAATTCATCAGTAGGAGAATTCAGCAGCAGGAGAATTTATCTCATGATCTGTGCATGCTTCTTACCCTTACTCACTCTTTTAATGCTCAGGCTGGTGCGAATTTATTGTAATGTGTAAATACCGGGGTTGGACAATGAAACTGAAACACTGATCAATTTAGTGTTGGAGGATTCATGGCTAAATTTGACCAGCCTGGTGGCCAATCTTCATTGATTGCACATTGCACATCGTAGGTTTCAGTGTTGCCAGTAGCGAAATCTTGCCCAAATCTTGGGCTGTGGACAATGTGAAACATGTATTATTCTCTGATGAGTCCACCTTCACTGTTTTTCCCACATCCGGGAGAGTTACGGTGTGGAGAAGCCCCAAAGAAGCGTACGACCCAGACTGTTGCATGTCCAGAGTGAAGCATGGGGGTGGAGGACTACCGAACTATTCTGGCGGACCATGTGCACCCAATGGTTCAAACATGGTATCCTGAAGGTGGTGCCATGTATCAGAATGATAATGCACCAATACACACAGCAAGACTGGTGACAGAGTGGTTTGATGAACATGAAAGTGAAGTTGAACATCTCCCATGGCCTGCACAGTCACCAGATATAAATATTATTGAGCCACTTTGGGATGTTTTGGAGGAGCAAATCAGGAAAGAATGTTTTCCTTAACCAGCATCATGTAGTGACCTGGCCACTATTCTGCAAGAAGAATGGCTCAAAATCCCTCTGGCCGCTGTGCAGGACTTGTATCTGTCATTCCCAAGACGAATTGATGCTGTATTGGCCACAAAAGGAGGACCTACACCAACCTCTAGTACACAGAACTTGTATGATATTAGGTAGAAACATTTATGCACATTTTATGCAACCCATCATCTTGATCCAGTGCATTGTCCAGATCCTGAAATATTAGGGTCTCTTAAAGCAGAAATTCCAGAAATAATTTTTTGAGTGCAGCATGGTGCCTTCGTTAGCCACACTCCCATAAGAGCACAGCATCTGAATTCACATTTGCTAATGAGAAATAACTTCTGTGATAACTTTCTGGTTGTAAATGTCAAATGTTTTGTTTTCATTTGAGACCATTCTTTTTAAATAGCTTCAAACAGTTTTTTCTCTTTTCTAACAGTTTCCTTTTTTCCTTTTTTAGAATGTGTGTGGCAGACAAACTGTGCGAAGAGCTATTTCGTTTGATCGATAAGCATAAGCAATGTGCAAAACATCTTATGGCATTGGCCAATGAACTGGAAGAGATGAGGAAGGCGATGACTGTGGGGCAGTTAGTGGGAAACGCAGCAACTGTGCTTGGGTCTGTCACTCTAATTGGAACAGGTATTGCAACTCTTCTGACTGGAGGCCTGGCTTCACCTTTGCTGGTAGCAGCAGCAGGAGTTACAGCTGGAGCAGGTACTGCGACCAGTCTAGCACTTTCACTGGCGGAGAAATGGAAATCCAGTGATACAATGAAAAAGGCAGAGAAGACCTTTGATAAAATCAAAACAATTAAGAACAATATTGAAAGGCTTCAGAAGAAACTGTCAAACGAGTGTGGGAGTCAAGACCTTGAAGTGTCATCATCTGATGTAGTGCAGTTTGAAACTACAGCAAGAATCCTGAGAGCCATGGCCAGACGGAGTGGGCGAGATCTGTCCCTCAGTCGCGTAAAGCGCATCTTGAGGAATGCTTACATATATGCACAAAACAGAAATTCAGGGCTTCAAACATCCCCTTCTCTAAATGCCCCTTTATTTAAGGGTGTCAGTGCTTTGCTAATAATCCTTGGATATTCCTTTATCATTATGAAAAGTTCAGCAAGAAAAGGAGTAGGTTTTTCTATTCCACTACTTGTGAGAGGATCTGAAGACGTCCTGAAAATGATATTTAAAGGAGCAGGCCAGGTAATATTTCAGAAATATACAACACAGACACAAATACATATTGTTGTTTCCTTTATTTATTTATTCAGCTCTATTCTTCACATGCCTATCCTTAGTATTACTCACTACTGCCATCTAGTGGATAGGTGAACAATCACTTTACTACATCTCCCCCTCCATACTGTGTCTAACATAATTCCCGGTTTTGTTGTTTAAGCTTCACCCGTCAAGCCAATTTTCAGTAACCCGACTGAGCCCTAACCGTTACATAATACTAACTCACTACTGCCATCTAGTGGATCGGTGAACAATCACTTTACGACAATATACACATCTTTTAACATGGTGTATGTTTGTATCAAATTCTTTAGTTGTGTATAATTCCTCCCTGTGGGGGCTCCCACATTAAGGCTACCACTACCACTCAGCCGGAAGGGCCGACGACCATCACGTGTTTCCTCCAAACCGCGTGACGTCAGCCGACCGCATCTTTTCGAACTGCTTGCTCACGCACCATTAGGGGCGGAGTAACACACTCGGAGGAAAAGCTCACAGACGCCCCTGATTGGCTGTAGAGCCGTGATTAATGTGGGAGCGCGAGTACCTCTCATCCCTCCCCCCTGAGAGAACTCGGCCAATCAGCTCTCTCTGTGCCTCCGGCTGTGAGAGGAAAACAGCATCACCCGGAGTTCGAACTAGCAATCCCCGGATGATTGGGTGAGCGCTTTACCACTGCGCCACTCGTAGGCGTTTGTATCAAATTCAAATCAAATTTAAATTACAATTTTAGTTGTCCCACACATGCAGGGCCCAAAAAACCCCTAAAAAAAACATATAATACAGTGGAACCTCGGATTGCGAGTAACCCGGTTTGTGAGCGTTCCGCAAGACAAGCAAACATATGAAATAAATTTTGCCTTGTTAAACAAGCGAGTCTTGATTTACGAGTACCAAATATCATCGAGTCACATGTGTCACACATGTGCTTCTTGTTTTGATGGCGAGTGTCACGTGATCACAACTGAGCCAATGGTTCTTATCTCTCTCGGTACATCCCTCCTCTCATCGTACTTTAGCTTCACACAAACGCGCACAAACACACTAATGGAAACACTTATCTGTCTGGATTTATTTTTACTTTTCTCAAAGGTAAAGTGCAGGTTAATTTGCTTAATTTTAACCTATACTGTCTAAATTATTTTTTATGTGAATATGTTTGGGTTGTGGAATGAATAATCAGGGTTTTCATTATTTCTTATGGGGGAAATTCGCTTTGATATATGAGTGTTTTGATATACAAGTGCACTTCTGGAATGAATTATGCTTGCAATCCAAGTTTCCACTGTACTATTAAATACAAATACAAATATAGCTGCAAGCAACAATAAGAGGGCCAAAGCATCTGTGCACCGCATAACCTGTGTACTTTTTGAGCACGCTAAGACCATTTTTGAGCACGCTAAGACCCGGATGCTGATGTCACTGAATATGGCATAAGGTATTGTCACGGCTGGATTCATCCTTTCTGGTGCCCACGGGCGGCAATGAAGCAGGTGCTTGGGCCAATCATCGTTGTTTGCAGCGTGCTGGTTATCGTTTGTGTAGGATGTATAGTGTGTGTGTGTATGTGTATAGTATGTGTGTATGTGTTTGTGTGTGTGTAGGATGTGTAGTGTGTGTATGTAATAGTGCTGATGTGCATTTTGCGAATGACCCAAAATATCTGACCTTATGTTTAGATGAGCCTATGACATGCATAGTGAAAATTGTTCAGCTCCTTGAGATCTATTAGTGTACCTAGTTTGATATGTATATGTCCAAGTGTGTATGAACTATACAGCAAAATCTCATGTGAAGACTCGCAGGCATCCTAATGGCAGCAGATTCCAACCTGTGTGTCGATTTTCAGCACAGTTTTTGAGCACGTTAAGCCATTTAAATAAATAATCTTTAAAAGAACAAGAGGGCCCTCGCACATTTATGACATCAACACTATTAAAACAGCATTATCAGAGCGATGGTGATAACGTCATAGTCATGTCGTCATCATGCTGATGTACAAATCTCTAAAAAAATAAAGTTTGAAACAGGATACAGTGAAATACACAATATACTGTATGTCTACAGTTCACACACACACACACACACACACACACACACACACACACACACACACTGTGTAGATAACTTTCACTTCTTTGCAGGTCGCAGGGGGTGTCATTGGCCTGGTACTGACAGTTCCTGATGTAATCAAAAACTGTGAAAAACTGATTAAAAACAAACATCAGACTAAAGCGAGTGAATATCTGAAGGAGGAAGCTAAGGAAATTCATAAGGCTGTGGAAAAATTAAAGAAGGAATTGAGTGACCTACAGTAAGTACATATAAACAGTATGAGATAAGAGATAACTAAATTTTTGCCGTTTTAACAAAAAAAAAATTCAAATGAAGTAAGAAGCGTTGGAAACTGATATATTTTGTACATGTTTTCCTTCAGTCACAAGAGTAATATTAGTATTATGTCAAAGGTAATATGATTAGGCGGCACAGTGGCTTAGTGATTATCACTGTGGCCTTGCACCTCCTGGAGTTGGTGGGTTTCCTCTGGGTACTCCGGTTTTCTCCCACAGTCCAAAGACATACTAATTGCCATTCCCAATTGTCAATAGTGTGTGAATGAGCGTGTGTGTGTGTGTGTGTGTGTGCCCTAAGGCCCCCGCAACCCTGTATACAGGATAAAGTGGTATAGACGATGAGTAAGTGAGTGAGTGAGTTATAGTGCCTGGGGAAAATAATTTGCTAGATTGACAAAGTACAAAAATGTTTATCACAATAGTGTTTCCCTTTACATTTTATGTAAATGGGTTAATAACGTACGATCTCTTAATATAACACAGTAATGATGCAATAAATCTTGTATGTATGACCAAGTGCTGAATGCCATTATCTCTAAATATATCTTTCAGAGAGACCCTCAATCAGATACCTGAAATGGAATGTCATCTTGATTTGTCTCAGGAGATGTTTGGAAATCACACTTACACATGGGGCACCATCTGTATGGAGTATAAACCGACACAAAAGCAGGGCAGGAGGATACAGAAGTTTATTCTCCTATGCAAAAAAGACTTGAAAATAACTGGGCAAGGTTCCACAGGTAAATGCAAATCAGATGACAATAAGAACAAAAGACAGAGGTATACGTCAAGTACAGTCACTACACCAAGCCTTAACCTGCAGAAGAAGCTTGGCATTCAGAGGAAACCCAAACCCAAGTCTTGCACGAAACTTAAGGACTTTCAGTTCGGCCTACCTAAAATAACCATGTTCAGTGTGCATTCTCTTCCCAGCACAAAGCAGGAGATCGAAGAAATGATGGAAGAAGTAGAATACTTTGACAGTAATCTGATGTTTTTCACAGACACAATTAACCTGGAGGAATATCGTTCTAATCGGGTTCATCATGATGCAAGTCTTACTCAGAAATACAGAGGAGGAGGCATGTTAATGCTTGTGAACGAGGCTTGGGCGACGGATGTGGAGGTGATAAACATCAGGATTGCCCAAGACTATGAGTTAATGGTTGTGTCCATTAGACCACTTGACTACCCTGAGGGAGCTTCACCACTTATCTTTATCCATGTGTACATCTCAGGTCCTAACTTTAAACAAGCTGCCATGGAAATAGCTGGTTTTTACTCTGATGCTTTGGAGATGACTGGTGGTGGTCTCGTTTTCTTGTTGGGTGATTTCAACAAGTGTGACATCGCCCCTCTCACCAATGACTGGGAGCAATATGTTACGTGCCCAACAAGATACAATATCAACTTGTGCTATGGGAATGTGCCAGGGGCTTATAGATCTGAATGCAGTCCCCTGCTTGACCAGTTAGTCCACGATGTCATTAGTTTGATTCCTAAAGACAAGTCCGATAAAACTCCATGTCAGTATGATCACACCCATTCCAAAACACATTGAGAGGCAACGCAACAGCATTAGTTGTTTTAGCAAGACGATATATTATAATATATAGAATAAATTAGTCTATTGACAATCTTCATCCATAGCCTGTTTTATCCAATAGACATAGGTGGCATCAAACTAGTTTACATTCACTCATTGAGTAAAAGAAATTACATCCAGTCTGAAAATTGGCACAACAATAAATAACAACACCAGAAAAAAGCAAGTAGATATAGCTATATGAAGTATAGTAACAAGACAGTTACAGTAGAATAATGTATGTACATGTATGACTAATGTATGTACATCTTAGGAACCATATACTTCAATATGAGCCACAGCTTAGCTATAATCATGCAAAAATGTGCAAATCAGAGTATGTCTGTGGAGATTCATCCAGGTAGAAGTTTCTTCTACATAAAGTTTAATTTACAAAACCACAGGACTTATAAACTTACTTAAAAACACAAGACGTTTCAGTGTTCATCCAAACACCTTTATCAGTTGTTTGGTGCACAGGAAGTAACTCTGGCAAATGTAGACACAAAGGGGTCACACGATCTAAATCACATGACAGGTGTTAGTCCAATTGTGTGCCAGAGAAGATGGTGCTCCAGCAGCTTAAGCAGATTTCCCCTCTCCTGCCTATGAGGGGGAGTCAGTTGGCTTGTCTGCAAAGCGCCGGGGCAATGTTCTCAAAACAGCATTGTATGATGAGGACAAATGATGTCTCAGTCCCCCACCTCTGTTTAAAGAAG
>JAQMYL010000005.1:20089895-20105770 GCA_030014365.1 Clarias pachynema | reverse complement strand
TAAAGGTAAAGTGCAGGTTAATTTGTTTTATTTTTATTTAATATTTTGTGTTAATTATTTTTATGTATTTATTTTTTGGGTTGTGGAACGAATAATTTGAGTTTCCATTATTTCTTATGGGACATTTGATTTGGTTTTCGAGTGTTTTGGAATACGAGCCCGCTTCCGGAACGCATTATGCTCGTAATCTAAGGTTCCACTGTATTTTAGTGCATAGTCCAGGTCCTAACAGTACTTTGTTTCATGTATCTTTTTTGAATATGTATGTGATTGTCCATTGCAGTACATTACAGCTCTGTGGACAGTGTCTAGCTGGGGGCTTATTAACGTCATACAGTCTTTGCTGTGTATGAGTATGATTCCTTTAACTGCCACACTGCCCCAAGAGCCCGCCATGGGAACTCATAGAGTATTTGCTACTATTAAAACATGTTATCTCTTTCTGATGCAATGTGACACTCAGATTTCTTTGTTGTTAAAGACTATACTTTTTCACAATTTAAATAACTCCTAAATGTACTTTTTCTAGTTTTAGTTTCTCCATTTTCTTCTTCCGCCATGTGTGTGGCAGACGAACTGTGTGAAGAGCTATTTCATTGGTTAAAGCAGCAGGAGAGATGTGCCGATGATCTCATGGCTTTGGCCCACAAACTGGAGGAGATGAGGGAGGTAATGACTGCGGGACAGTTAGTGGGAAACACAGCAACTGTGCTTGGGTCTGCCACTCTAGTTGGAACGGGTATTGCAACTCTTCTGACTGGAGGCCTGGCTTCACCTTTGCTGGTAGCGGCAGCAGGCTTTACAGTTGCAGCAGGTACTGCGACCAGTCTAACACTTTCACTTGTAGAGAAATGGAAATCCAGTGATACAATGAAAAATGCAGAGAAGACCGCTGCTCAAATCGAAAAGATTCGGAATAACATTGAAAGGCTCCAGAAGAAACTGTCGGAGGAGTGTGGGAGTCAAGACTATGACGCGTCATCCTCTGATGAAGTGCAGTTCGAAATCACAGCAAGAATCCTGAGAGCCATGGCCAGACGGAGTGGGCGAGATCTGCCCCTCAGCCGCTTGAGGCACATATTGAGGAGTGATGGCATGTATACTCATTACAGATATCCAGGATTCAATTCAAACTTTGCCTTCTTCCAAAGTGTCAGTCTGTTGCTAGGAATCTTTGGATATTCCGTCCTCTTTCTCAAAACAACAGCAATAAAAGGAGCAAAATATTATACTCCACTTGTGACTGACGGAATGGCTGCTCTTTCACTAAAAGCTGTGTTAAAGGGAACGGGTCAGGTATTATTGTCACAGACACTAAAATACACAAATATCTTTTTTTGATATATAGATTTTTATATATATTTTTTTATATATTTATGCATTTTCACTTGGTCGCAGGCCATAGGAGGACTTCTCGGGCTGGCACTGACAGTTCCTGATCTGATAGATAACTGTGAAGAATTGATTAAAAACAAACATCAGACTGATGCGAGCTCATTTCTCAAACAAAAAGCTAATGAGATTCGTGAAGCCGTGAAAAAATTAAAGAAGCAATTGAATGAATTGCAGTAAGTACATAACTACACGAGTAAGACTTCTACTTCTTAATATTATTGAATAATAATAAAAATAAGAATGATACCATAGCTCTTGTATGTATAATTCACTACTGGCTTTCATCACCTATAAATATATCTTTCAGAGAGATGCTCAGTCAAATTCCTGAAACGGAGTGTCACATCACCATGTCTCAGGAGATGATTGACTGTGAAATTTACACACGAGGCACCATCTGTATGGAGTATAAACCGACACAAAAGCAGGGCAGGCAGATACAAAGGTATATTTTCCTGTGCACAAAAGACATTGGAGTAACAGGGACTGGTTCCGAAGGTAAACGCAAATCAAATGACAATAAGAACAAAAAACAGAAGTCTACTTCAAGTACAGTCATTACACCAAGCCTTAAGAGTCGAAGTAAACATACATTTCAGAGGAAACCCCCACCCAAGACTAGAACAAAAGATAAGGACTTTCAGTTCCGCCTTCCAAAAATAACCATGTCCAATGTGCGTTCTCTTCCGAACAAAATGCAGGAGATTGAAGAAATGATGGAAGAAGTTGATCACTTTGACAGTGATCTGATGTTCTTTACAGAGACATGGTTGAATAGCAACTCACGTACAGTCAACCTGGAGGGGTATCAGTCTTTTCGGGTTGATCGTGATGCAAGGCTTACTCAGAAACGAAGGGGAGGGGGCATGTTAATGCTCGTGAATGAGGCCTGGGCGACAGATGTGGAGGTGACAAACATCGTAAATTCTCCAGACTATGAGTTAATGATTGTGTCTATTAGACCACATGACCATCCAGAGCATGCTCCACCACTTACATTTATCCATGTGTATGTGCCAGGGCCTGACTTTACACAAGCTGCCATTGAAATTGCTGGTTTATATTATGATGCACTGGAGATGTCTGGTGGTGGACCTGTTTTCTTGTTGGGTGATTTTAACAAGTGTGACATTACTCCTTACTTGAGTTTCCTGGAGCAATATGTCACATGCCCAACCAGATATGAGAACACCCTGGATTTGTGCTATGGGAATGTGCCAGGAGCTTACAGTTCTGAATGCAGACCCCCGCTTGGCAGGTCAGACCACAATGTCATTCATTTGATTCCTAAAGACAAATCAGGTAAAAATCCCTCTTCTAAAGATGGGAAGTGTACACATGACCATACTCAGCCCAGAAAGCAATGAGAGGCTGTGCAACAGTATCAATTATGTAGGCAAATGTTTTTTCCATAGATGAAGGTGATATCTTTATTAACATATTGCATAAAAAAATAATTAAGGAGGAAAAAGATAGGATTATAATGGAATCCAGTCTGAACTGGACTGAGGAATGAAAACTCTTCTTTTTCTTTAATTTAAATTAAAAGAAACTTGAAGTTTGAAGATCATAAGATCATCATATAATTATTTATATCATAGCTAACACATTATATAAGTACCCTGTAATCTTGAATTATAATTCCAATAAACTAACAAAGAATGAATGACATGAAAGATGGGTATTATAAGAAAATGAATTGAGATAAATGGCTTCTTTATATATTTAAGCTACATGATTTAAAAAGCAGAAAAGCTACCACCTTGCTAGTCTACAATTTAATCAGACTTAAAACTTAGCTTATTTTTTTTGCTTTTGCAAACTTGAATAACTGTTATTGCCTCGTGTCAAAATGCGCTGTAGGGTGGTTTTCATGGACATTTAAATTGTTAACTGTTCCATGTGGGATCGTTACACTTGAAAAATTACAGGATTGGTACCGCTGCAGTGACTTTGGAGACGATTTCAATACACACATAGTGTGATGAGAACTCACAGGACTGGGACTAAACAACTGTGTGAAGAATACTTGTTAGTAAGACTAATCAGAAAAAGGCTTTTATTTACTAGGGAGCATAAATATTTGGGCTCTTGAGCAATGGAAAAAGATCATGTGGTCTGAAGAGTCCAGATTGATTCTATACCAGAGGGATGGGCATGTCAGGGTAAGAAAGGAAGCACTTGGGGCCTGGGGTTGCTTCAGGTGGTCAGGTCTAGGCTCAGCAATGGTATGTGGCAATACAATGAAATCAGCTGATGACGTAGGATATGTAGAGTATCCCATAAATGGAGTTTTACTTCCCTGATGGCATAAACAAATTCCGGGACTCAAATTAATCATAAACTATAGCCTATTGTGTAAAACACAAAGTATAACTTTTTTTCATTGTATTATTGTATTTTACATTGTATTAACAGTGGTATAGAGAGTGAATTGTGTTCAGATCAGATATATTTAGATACACATGTTATGTAGACTAATCATGTTAGACCACAAGTCGTATGTCAGTGTTTCTGTGTTTATATTTAAACTACAAAATCCCTAAGCTGTCTTTATGCATACAATAAACCATTTATTTTAATATATGTATACCCTGACTCTCAGTCTCCTCATTTTTTTTGTCATCTTACTTCTCAGCTCCAGGTGGTCATCTAGAAAGATTTACGACATCGGCATAAATTGGAAAAAAAAAAAAAAACATGTACTGAAAAACAGAAAAAAGGAGGAAAAAAGAGAATTGAAAAGAGAAAGAAAGCTCTAATCAGTTGTTTTATTAAATAAGTATGTTTTTTTGTGTACACTGAGGCATTCTAGGGTGATTAAAAATGTTAAGCCTTATTTTTAATTAGGTATAACTCAAACTATTAAACTACTAAAAGCCACTTAAATACCACTTAATTATTTCCCTTTTAAAATATTCTGCAGGATTCATGAAAATACTCCACATGGCATAGATGCCATGACCCAAAAAAGCTGAAAAAATTATAAAAGAAACAAGAAACAAACAAAACAAACAAACAAAAAATTTTAGCACCATTTTTTTTCTTTTTATTTTAACATTATATTCTTCAAATGTTCTATTTGGCCACGATTTTCACTTATTACAGCAATCATCTCTGTTTATTTTTGTGTTATCAGTTTTCTTTTGTTTCCTTTTAAGTTCCCTTATTAATAATCCCACGCCATCTCCAAACGGGAGGGTCTTCCCGTGGCTGTCATAAGCACTCTTACCACCTCCTATTTAATTGACCCCCTCAGAAGCCCTGCATAGGGCTCTTATAAATAATATAACATCTTGTTGTGTGGCTCGCCATACCGCACCACACATAGCAAACAGATCCAGTGGGGTGAATGCAGTAGAAGATTAGCAGAGCTCTTAGCTTTGGCTTCAATTCATCTGTTACAAAACAGCAACAGGAATTTCACTTATAAACATACACTGTACTGTTTGTGTTATTAGTTCTGGGAAGAGTGCCAAATATGTACGTGAGCAAACACCTCACACTAGGACACTTTGCTGCATACAAAAATGTTAACCCTGAATGCAGATGAATAAGATGTAATTGAAGCATTTTGCCAGCAAAGGAGTACTTTTGCACTGTTGTGAAAAAATTCTGATTTGGTTAAGGTTGGGTCAGGTTGCATGCCCAGAAAAGGATTAAGGACTTTTAGTTATGCTGACATAGTCCTGTTGGAGTCACTGCTTGCACTATGCACAACAAATACAGTTATACCCCTTATACATTAAGTGGCTATGAGCATACCTAACTGTTCTTTCTCATGAGCAGCCAATGATCCAGACCCCCAATGGTCTCCAGACCTGTCCGACTGATCCTGGTGCCCCACTTCTGCACCACTAGCCATCAGTACCTCAAGTAATAACTTAAGTTTTAAATCACACACTGGTTGATCCATCTTTCACCTCATTGTTTTCTGTTGATTTTCTCCCTAATTTAGTCATGTCCAATTCCTCCCCATCACTCGGGCTCCCACATTAAGGCTACTACTACCACTCAGTCGGGAGGGCCGAAGACTATCGCGTTTTACCTCCAAACCACGTGACGCCAGCCGACCGCATCCATTGGGGGCGGCGTAACACACACGGAGGACAGCGCTATCCGCTCCTTCCTTCTTCCTGTGCGCGCACAGACACCCCTGATTGGCTGTAGAGCCGTGATTAATGTGGGAGCTCTTAAAGTACTTCTCAACCCTCCCCTCTGAGAGAGCTTGGCCAATCAGCTCTCTCTAGACCTCCGGCTGTGAGAGGTTACAGCATCACCCAGGAATCGAACTCGCGATCTCCGAATGATAGGGCGAGCACTTTACCACCCCCTCATTGTTTTCTATCAATTTAAATCAGTCTACAGTAAAACACAATAAAGGTGATATAAATATGCACTGTACTGTTTGTGTACAGGTGTAAAAATGCACTGTACTGTTTGTTATCAGAACACAAACAGTGGATTGAGGAGCACTTAATATCTATTGATCCCCGATGCATGCAGCAAGGGATTCAGGCTATCACTGACTTCAAACCACCCAGCAGGGCACCCCAAATCAGTTCTGCTTCACTCCCTGACGAGCTCAAACTCTTCGACATTTGTTTTGAAAAGATGCCATTTCCACAGTGCCCCATTCTGCCACAACCCCAACACTTATGCCAGTCAGTACAGTCAGCCCTTCCAAGCTAGTCTTGAAGCTGAAACAGCTTGGTATAAGCACCCATATCTTTATATCTGGACCCTGCACTTCCTTACAAACAAACCACAGTCTTTTCAACTGGACAACCTCACCTCCTCCAGTCTCACCCTCAGCACTAAAATTCTTCAGTAATGTATATTGTCCCCTCTGTTTTAGTTCCTTTTCACTCATGACTGCAAAGGACAATAACGTGGAACTCAACACCAAGATGACAAAGGAGGTCACTTTGAATTTCAGATGAGCTGGCAATAACTCACACTCATGCTCCCATTCACATCAATGGAGCTGTTGTTGAGCATGTACCGATCTTAAAGTTCATTGAAGTCCATGTCTGAGGACATCGCCTTGTCTCTGAACTCTTTTCTTTTACTTAGGAAGGCACAAAAGCACCTCTATTTTAACACAAATTAAAAAGTCCCACCTGTGCTACAGGATACTGGAGAACCACTGTACCATCTGCACAAACTGCATCTCAGTGTGGTACAGCAACTGCACCACTTCAGAATGTAAAGCCCTCCAATCATCTGATCAAACATCGGTATTCAGCTACACACCATGGAGGACATTTACAAAAAAAGCTCTTTCTGCAAAGGGTGAGAGGCATTATCAAAGATACCTCTTACTCCAATCATGGACTATTCACCCTTCTCCCATTGGGCAGGTGCTACAATCAGACTGACAAATAGCATTTTCCCCTGTGGCTGTTACTGCACTGAACAGCTGATCATGGCATCTTAACTTATATACTTCTGCACTGTCACTTTTAGTCTATATTGCACTGCTTTATCCACTTTGCACCTTTGCATCATTCATAACTTATTTTACCACTGCACTTGGTCCAGGAGGAACGCTGTTTCATTTCACTGTGTACTAAACTACAGTATATATGGTTAAAATTATAATAAAAGCCTACATGACTATGTCTTCGCTAAATCTTGCACAAAATGCAAAAACAAACAAACAAACAAACAAACAAACCCCACGAAAATATGTAAACTTGCTTTGTTTGGCTTTCCACTTCTGTGAACAAGTTTAGAACGGTTCCCAGATGTACACATGACTTAGCCGGCGTCTAGTTCGGCTCAATTCGGTCACTCGTAGGCAGAAAATTCCTTGTATCCCGAGGGAAACTTCTTAGGTGATAAGGTGTAAATTAAGGAGGCGGGCATTCGTATGCTGAGGTACCGCTGTATAGCCATCCAGCTAGGAACCTCTGTAGGTCCAACTAGAGATAGTGGAGGCCAGTGGTGATTGTTGTATTCACATTTTACGACTGAACATTCACAGACTACGGGTAATTTGGGAACGCCAATTAACCTAATCTGCGTGTCTTTGGACTGTGGAAGGAAACCAGAGTACCTGGAGGAAACCCGGCCAGCACAGGGGGAACATGAAAACTCCATTCCTACTAAAGCATACCAATTTTATTAAAATTATACCAATGACAGAATTAGTTTATCAATTTGAATAAAGAGCAACTGCTGAATTCAGAGGTATGAAAACTAAAAAAAAAAAAAAAAAAATTTCACTGAGTTTTTCATCTCTCTAGTGCGGTTGTCATTCCGGCGTCTTTCATGCGACACTGCCCCCTCGTGGACACGCTTATGTTCACGCAGGTAAATCTAAAGTAAAGTCTTTTCTAATGCTTTAATTTGCCATTTGTATAAAATTACGTAGTCCTGCACGCCCATGAGACACGCCTAGTTCGTAAACACTATATTTATATTCATATACATATGCCTATGGCCTAGTTCGTTCAATAAGAAAACCTCGTGTTGTTTTGTATTTGTTTTATTTGTAAGATACACCATGCCTAGTGCAGTTCGACTTTATTATTATTTTTTTTAAATGACTTAGCAGAGGAGTGTCATTGAGCAACGGCTACATTATTATAAAATTCGTTTATTACTTGTCATTTATTCCTATTTGCCTGTCATGTAGTTACGACCTCACACCTGTAGGTGGCGCCTGGAAGCACAATAATATCTATGTATAATGATGCAGTTTGTAGGAATCAAGGCTTGCCAAAGCTGAAAACTGTAGTTAGTACTGGGCTGATTTTAGAGTAAGTCACCCATTACTTTTCAGTTTCCAAACTTTTAAAAGGTTTGGTCGAGGTTAGTCAACATATATAAATAATAATATAATAATAGAAATAATATAGAGAGCAGGAGCGTACACGTCACGGTGACTTATCGTTTAGCACTGTTGCCTAGCACCTCCAGGGTTCCATGTCCCTGTTCTCCCCGCACTTGGTGGGTTTCCTCCCACAGTCCAAAGACATGCAGATTAGTCTTACTGACGTTCCCAAATTGCCTGTAGTGTGTGAATGAGTGTTTGTGTGTGTGTATGTACGTGTGTGTACGATGCAATGGATTGGAACCTTGTCCAGAGTTGTACCCCATCTCGTGCCTTAAGTCTCCTGGGATAGGCTCCAGGCCCAGTATACAGGATAAAGCAGAATAGAAAATGAATGAGTAAGTGAGTGAGAAATCAAGAACAAACGCAAGAACGAAAAAGAAATACAAACAGAAATCCTGAGCCCATGAAACAGGCCTAGGCATTAAGAATGAAAGTCAAACACCTTGTATTTCATGTGAGTTGGAAATATACAGTATGCCATTTGTTTAATTTCAAATTTTTAAAAAAACACAGAATTCCTCAGACACAGGAGTTCGTTTGAGCAGATGGTTTATTTATTTCAAAAACTGCCTGGCCTCACACTGTTTAACAGACAATGTGCAGCTGGTTTACTTTTATTATTGTAAAGTTTTTTGTACAACAAAGACAACAGATTCTAAATGATTTCAAGGTTGTAAATTCTCAGCTGTGTATGTATGCTTGTGTGTCAAATTACATGTATACAGTAAGTCCCCTACATACCTATATTCGAGTTCTGAACTTTCGAAGATACGAACATGCTCAATGCATGTTCAGTCATGTAAGTTAGATCACACATCCGTGCGTGCCGTGTGCATCCCAGGATGTCCGGAAGCAAGCGTAAAAGAATGATTCTAAAGAACAAGGACAAGGTCACGGAAACAGTGAAGTCTATAGCCAATTGTGTTAGTACCCTAGTACCTGGGCAATGTTTGTTGGGCTTACGGACGGATCTTGGAAAGGAACTCATTTGTATGTAGGGGACTTACTGTATATGTCAATAATACTGTGCAACGGATCAGTCTGCATGTTTCAGATGAGGATGGCTGTCATGTGGCTGATCGCCGTCACCCACGGTCTCCCTGACTTCGTCTGTCTGCGCGATGTTGTAGAGCTTATAGAGACGCTCCGCCAGATGCTCAGCTTCATCTGCCCCCTCACAGCTCTTAAGCCAACTCTGTGGAATGGCACTGATGCCATAGTGGGCACCTGCAATAGCGCCTGCCATGCATGCAATGGTGTCTGTGTCGCCTCCCAGGGCTAAACTGTAGGCTATTGTCCTCTCTAGGCCACCGTAGTGCTCTGGCAGGCCCTGACCAGGCTCTAAACAGTGCAGCACACAGAAGATGGCTGTGGGCACAGACTCGAGGGCTGCAATCCCGTTCCCTGTACATAGGAAACATGTAACAGTGTTACAAAACTAAATGTAAACAATCTGAACTATAGTATACTACGAGGGTGAATCAAATATCATCCTGCACTCTGTTTATATTAAAACTTTTGTTGGCCGCACTGGCATATCAGCGCTTTCTGTTCAAGGTTACTGTCTCCCCATTTACTGCTGTGCAGGTGTGAACGTGTTACATCAGGTTATTTGTAACTGCAGTGCAAGCAAAAATGGATGCGCCACTTGTGATTTGTACGGAAGAAGAGCAGCGGGCAGTTATTGGTTTTTGTGTGGTCTGAGAGTGTACCTGGTGTCAAAACAACAGAAGTTTTGGATATCGGCGAACAAAATTTGGACCGACACTCTAAGGAAGGTGAAAGTTTCTTAACGAGAATTATCACCTGGTGATGAGACATCGATACATCTCTACGAGCCTGAGAGTAAACGGCAGAGCATGGAACGGAAACATCCTCAATCGCTGAGCAAAAAAAGTTTTTAAGGACTCTCAAGGGCTGGTAATGGAACATTATCAGGAAAACGGTTCAACAATCAATAGTCCTGGTTACAGTGAGATGCTTACTGAAGAGCTGAAGTCTTGACTTCAGATTAAATGCAGAGCACTGTTATCTAAGGGCAATGTGATCTTGTATGACGGTGCACATCTGATGAAGATTCACTTCTGATGAAAAAGTGAAGACAGCGGTGCATTCGTGGCTCGCAGATCAGCCTAAAACATTTTTAATTAGGGAATACCAAAGTTTTTTGACGGATGGACAATTAAAAAGTGAGATTATGTGGGGAAATTATGCATTTGAACACTTTTCTTAAAGTTAATTTAAGTTCCACAGTCAGAGTGCGAATTATTTTAGACTCACCCTCATATTTTCCCTTACAGATACAGCATGTATCACTCCAGCAGTGCTGCTAACGAGGATGAAAGTAAAACATTAGCCATAATAAGCCTAAAAAAATTTTTTAAAAAACACTAACCGAGTTCTGATATCACTTCCTCGATGCTCACGTTATTACGCTCCATAAGCTCTTTGACTTTGTGCAAACGTGCACAATATGGAAATTCAGCTAAATTAAGCCTGCAATACAAAGCAGTTAGTGCAGTTGTTCACTTAATGTAGATTCACAATAAAAAATAATTTAAATAAAACACCTCCACACCAATGAAATGATGACTCACACTTTGGCGTCACCGCGGGCTGCCTCGTCTTTCTCCACTTCGTCCATTTCAGAAATAAGTTTGCTGATGAATTTTTGCGGTAAGTCCAGATCACCTTGGAGTGAAAAGTGAACAGCGAGGGCTTGTAGCACAGCGCCGTTATAGCCCAGAGAGCAGGAATGTGTGAGCATTGCACCTACCCTCGCAAACTGAAAGCAACAAAGAGAAAGAGGAAACAAAAACAGAATCGGTTTTAAATCTGAATATACAATCGTCATATATCATGGATACAGGAAGCTATAGCTTTGCATTTCTGAACATGTTATTTGTTTGTGATAACCCAGCAGGAGACTCCAGCATGGGTAACACATGCACCTGCCTAAGGTAGGAACCTGCCAGGGATGGCACCTGCACATGGAAATCATACACTAAATTTGTGTAGCCATCTTTCTACCCCATTAAACACCACCGCCATCTATTGGTTGCTGCCCCATTTCACAGTAGCCCATGCAAATTAAAGGGAATCAAATCTGGATTTGTGGTAGGCACAAACAACCAGGCAGGCAATGTTGAACTTTTCTACATTTTTATATAAACAATGCAAACAACTAAAACTTTTAATAAAGCTAATAATATGAAAAAAAAAAATCAGGAGGTTTGCATGTTAAACTCATTTTGAGCAAAATTTCAAAATGAACCTTAGAACTCGAAACATTATGAGAGCGTTCTTACATTCGACTGTAATTATAACTGTTCATCTCTATTTTGTCTATATTCTGTCTGACTTCACAATAGGTCGGCTGGGCAACAGGATCCCTGCGCAACTGAAATAAAAAAATAAGATTTAGGCCTGGCCCTCACCCTCTTCACGTCAGCAGCATTTCTGAAAGTGAGGGCAAAAGGTGCAGCTCTCATCGCTCCTCCGTTGCCGAATGAGCCACGTCCACCGAACTGCGCACGTGCTGGCTGAAAGACGTCACTGAGCTGAGGCGAAGCAAGCTTTCGCAGGACCTGAATGACTCCTGATCCGTAGCCACGGCCTGGAGCGTGGCTATACTCTTTTGCAAATCTGTATTGAGAGTCATGTAAACACACAGAAGACACAGAAAAGCACAAAACTACTGCCTGACGTTAAACTGATCCTAATGTTGAACTGATAATAATAATTACTGGAAAATACCTGCGAGCCATGTCATGTTCATCAAAGCCCATCCTGGTAAGAAGAGACTGGGCTACACAGCGCATCATGGCTGTGTCGTCACTGTACTGCAGTATGCCTGAGGAGTAGCACATAAAAACTTAATTTAATTTACACTCCTTTATTTCTGAAGGTGCCACTAAACAAACAGGAGTGTTACCAGGATACCAGCGTAAATGCTAGAGAGATATCAGATCATGTTTAAATAATTTCCAGATCTAATTTGCTAGCATAGTTACCAGTGTTGAGGGACTTTATTTTTAAAGTAACTAATTACATTACAAAATTACTGTCTTTAAAAAGTAATCAGTTACATTACAGCGTTACTTTCTGATAAAAGTAACTAGTTCGAGTACTTTTTCATTGCAGAAAATGAAAACTCCTTTGTGATTCCTCATGCATGTTGTTTTAGACAAGACCTTTATAACTATTCTACCATCATCACTCAGCGAAAGTGGTGGTCACACAGACAACATTAATACATGCATTGCGTTAACGTATTTATGTATTTGAGTCAAGTCTGTTATTAAAAAGGGGGATTTAGTGTCAGACCAGTAATGAACAGATGTACAGTATTGATCAAATATTGGGGACACCTTCTAAATCAATGTTCTTTTTTTGTTTAGTGATTTTCTACGTTCTAGAATAATACTGGAGATTTCAAGGCTAGAAAATAACACGTATGGAATTAGGTAATTAAGTAACAACCACACTCAGTTCTTGCAAGAACAGCATTTGCAAAACCCACCAATCACCAAACTGGCTCTCATGAAGACCATTCCAGGAAATCAAGACCAAAACCTACCTCTGCTGCAGAGGAGAAGTTCATTCAGAGTTACTGGGCAAAAACCAAAAATACTGTACATCAGTCCATTACTGGTCTGATACAGTACTAAACCCTCTCCTAGTAACAGACTTGACTTAAATTCGTTAATACAGTATGTTAACACAATGCATGGTTTAATTCAGCCTGTGTTAATATACATGATTTGTGTTCATATTAACAGGACCTCAGATTGGGGCTCTTATGAAGGCTTTACAGAGCAGACAAATCTCAATATCAACTGTTCATATTTTGATGCATATTTTGGATGCTTTCAACATTGTTTTATATGACCATCTCAGGGAGTTTTTCCTTGCCACTCTCGCCCTCGGCTTGCTCACCAGGGACAATCTGATCATTTATAAATAAAATTGCGCTATACAAATAAAATTGAATTGAATTGAATTATAATGCATAAATTTTTTTTTAAAAATCAGGAAAGACCAAGGAATGTGCAAACTTTTGATTGGTAGTGTGAGTTGGTGAAGGGAGCAATAGAATTGAGACTGTTCTCTAGAAATCTGAAAAGTTCATGAAGAAGAAAAATGCACCCAATGGTATTACTCGTCCCAGGGAATTTATACTATCACCACCAATCCGGGCCAATGTGATCTCAAGACACTTAGGATGCAGAATTGTGAAGGGATTTTGCATGCCCAACAGTTCAGCCGTGACGATGCCTTAAACCAATGCCGAAAAGTGACTAATAACTTCCTAAGTGAAGTCACATTGTGTGACAACATGGCATGATGTCGATGGGTCGCCACAGAAGGCCATGAAATCCACACAACAACAAGATGCACTTCCTGACTCAACCCCTTCCATTGTACAATGATGTCACAGTGGTATTGCTATGTCCTATTTAAATGCATGTGCCCAATGTCTTTATGTCACAGGTGCTTGGGCCCAATCATCGTTGACTATATTAAATTTTTCCATAAGTAATCGTGGATGTAGATAAACGTGGTCGTTTAGCTGATTGATTTGGTTTGATTTGGGTGTGTATGGTTACTCGTGATCATTTATTTTTGTAACCGCCATATGAGTGCGTAATAAACTCTGAAACATCTGACATGGCCCAACATGCAGACAGTGTGTATGAGCTACGACAGTTTTTTTTTTTTTTTTTTTTATCTGATGTTATATATGTGCGTGTGGCTGAACGATCCTCACCGTCACCCTTTGATTCATCCTCCAGTGCACTGAGGTGCTGGAGAACCCGGTCCAGTGGAACATCTTCAGCTCCTTCAAACTCGCCGCCCACACAGTCTCCGAGCACTGCAGCGACCAGCGCGCCGCGGAACCGCGACAGCAGCGACACCGGAACTCCTGCTGCAGCAAACCGTGCTACCGCCGACATCCTTCAGATAATTACTTCACACACACGCGCGCACCTCTCTTACTAACGAGTACACACGCTACAGCCTACATATGTACATCAAAACAGCGTTATGTCATCTGCGATTTTTCTAAACCTTTTCCTGTGTTGTCGTTGTGTGACCTGTTTACTTACCGCACAACATCAAATATGCACGGCATTAAAAAAATATTTTAATGAGTTTGACTCATTCTAATTGGTTTGTTATTTCTTAAGTATTGGAATTAACATAAATAACTTTAGAACATTTGGAATTTGCTGCTGAACGTAATAATTACGGAGGGTAAAAACTCTAAGGTCTGTTTACAACATAGTTTACGGGATCTAGATCGCCAGGAAAATGTTACAACACTGTCCTGCGCAGATTCGCATCACAGCTCATTCGACGCATTATCATCTCATCATTCATTAATAATCTAAGGATAGTGCATTATAATTACTTTAGTAAGTTTATTAACTTTTGAGGTTTGGAGAAATACTAGAATTAAATACCTACCCAGCGCTAAATGAAATGTGTTCTGCGCAGATTGGACATTTTGAACACACCTAAACAGGCGGGTTTGTTCAAAATTCTACCGTCTAACAGACGCGTCGTGTCTTAGCTAACTTTTTATGTTTGTTTAAAAGTAATCTAAATTATAAACAAGTAGTTGCACTAAAACGTTCAAGAAGAAGAAAATAAGTAAGTTTTAATCTAATGTTTACTGTGTTGCGAACAAAATCAAGCCAATATTTGTTTTTTTCTTCGTGGTGTTTAATGTTAGCATGCTAACTAACGTTGAACTTGCAGTATGTTTTGGTAACTTGCTTTGCTCCAGGCAGTGATCGGGCCATCACGCTTTCCTTTTCCAGCCCTTCACACTCAAATCCAGATCATATTCTTTCTTTATGGACCTTTGGGAGCTAAATCCTCACTCAGTGACTCCAGCAGCGAAGGTCCTGGCGAGATGTGTAGCCTCAGGCACAATATCTCAGGTGAGCAGATGGGACTGATCAGCCATAATATTATGACCATTGCTTAATATTGAGTAGTCACACTTTGGCTCTTCTCACAGTAGCTACAGATAAAATATCTCGTGCCAAAGCCACCTGGAAGTGGACGGGATATATTTAGGCAGCAATTTTTTCCTCTTTTTTTTTCTTCCTGTAGTTGATGTGATGGAAACATCAAGAATTTGAGCGACTTTGACATGGGACAAATTGTAATGGCTAGACAACTGGGTTAAAGCAACTCCAACTTTGCAGCTCTTGTGGGATGTTCCCAGGTTGCAGTGGTCAGGACATAAAAAGTGATCAACAAAAGTGATCAATCATGGGTGGGCAAGGTTCACTGATGCATATGGGGAGTGAAGGTTGGCCCATGTAGTCTGATCCAATGGAAAAGCTACTGTAGCAAATTGAGAAAAAGGTTAATGCTGAATGCTGGTTGTGATAGAAAGATGTCAGAACACAAAAGTCCCAGGTGGCAAAAGGGGGACCTACTGTACTCAATATCAAGCAGGAGGTCATAATATCATGTTCGGATCGTTATATACAGTATGTACATTCTAATGTGATCTATTAAAAAAGAAAGAGAGATTTTTTTAATATACACTACCGTTCAAAAGTTTTAGAACACTTGCAAATTTCTTTGTTTTTGTTTAGTGATTTATTTTCTACAT
>JAQMYL010000005.1:20070046-20089795 GCA_030014365.1 Clarias pachynema | reverse complement strand
TTTTTTGGACGCCTTCAGCATTCCTTTACAATGTAGAACGAAATAAAAATCAGGAACCATCATGGAGTTAGAAAGTGTTCTAAAACTTTTGAACGGTAGTGTAAATCCTATTTTCTTTTACAGAAAGAGCTCGATGATGTAGCACAAGGGCCAGAGATATTTTCCTCTCATCTGACTGAAACTGAGCAACTGAATAAAATCAAGCAAGAGATCGACCAGGTTGGGAAACGTGACATATTGTGTTTTACTTTAGTAGATTTTTTTTAGTACATGCGTTCATACTCCTGAAACTACTTATTGCATAAACAGTGTATCAGAAGTGCATGTATGTATTTCAGGTCAGTTTGGACTTGGAGCTGCTAAAACTTGAGAAAAACAGTGCAGATGTTACTCACAGTTATTATCTAAGTAAGTAAGTACTGTGCAATGCATTTTGCATTCACTCATTCTTTATGAGGGTGTTAATTAATGAATATATATTTTTTAAAACAGGTCAGAGATTTGCCTGTTTGCAGCAGTTTACATCTCATCTTCAGGAAGTGCTGAGAGAACAAACAAGTTTGCGCCAAAGACTTATGAAACCTCTTTGCCAGCAGAACCTGCCAATACAGGCTGATCTTCATCGGTAAGAGAGCTTCACTCAGTGTCCTGGGTTTATAAGCAATATCACATGAGACTGCTTTACATCAGCTCGGTTGTCATGTGGTTGTAGACACAAGGTGGCAGCCTAAGCACTGCTGTGCAATTTCCAGCAATGCAACACAACCTCAAGTGTAATGTTGCTTTTATACAACAGTTCCACAAATGCCATTTGTTATCAACAGATTGTGATTTGATTATTTAACAAGTTCAAGTAGGCTTTATTGTCACTTCAACCATATACAGTTAGTACACAGTGAAACAAAACAACGTTCCTCCAGGACCAAGGTGCTACATGCAACATAAATTAACAGAAAAACTAAACTAGCTACCTAAGAGGCTTAGTTAGCTGGTTAGAAAAAAAAAAAGGGTTTAAAATAAAAAGTTATTTTGCTCCGCCAACACATATCCTTCCGCAACTGACAGAACTATCTAACCAAGACTGGCGGGGCTGGCGACAGATGGTTAATAATGGTTAAAGTAGTTTTCAATTCTTACTTGTACTATGTAGCCTAAGAGTAAGGAGAATAAACCATGGAGATGGTGGACATTCCTGTAAATCACCTTAGTTTCTCTTTATAATTCCACTTATTCTGCTTTAGAATATCAGTTCGATTAAATTCCAGGCTATGGGTTAAATCCCAAATAGTGTTAAATGGAAATCTAGTGTGCTATATAGTGTGTACAATCACATAGCACAGTGCTGTGAACCGTACAGACCTACTTTTACTCATGCAATGACTGACAGTGTAATTAACGGTTACTATAACACCTGGAACGTGGAGTGATGCATATATAGTTAAATGTTCCGGTGCTTTTACCGTCCATTATAACCACTTGTGGAATGCCTCTCGTCCAATCAGATTACTTGGTCGGAACTAACTGTATAATGTTGTATAATGCTAATTACAATATATAGTTATTAGTACCCCAGTCCTACAATCACTGGCTGCATGTTTTTGTTTTATCCTAGATATGTGGTCACACTCATGACAATGGTGGTTGAATTCATAGAGACTTTGGAAATGAAAATAAACATGGTTCATTCAATTCCAACAGCTGCTGAGTCTATGCGTAATCTGGTAAGTACCATGAGTGCACCAGGAAAATGTAGCACCAGCAAAATGTAATCTTTTATGGCCTATTTATTGGTACAAATTAAGCCTTTTTATGTTTTGCATGTAAGTACTGCTGGTCAGACTTTTACTAAAATGTCCAAGTGGATAGAGTGAAGGCATAGTTCATATCATGCAGAAATATAATTCATATATTAAACACAGGTTGTTTTATTGCCTTTGTAGAGCAGAATGTTATGATGGAATGTAGATATTTATTAAACATTGATTTTGAGCATGTATTTTTATGATTTAAGTATTTATTTATTTTATAAAATTTGCATTTTATGATAAAACCATCATTTCATGAAATTGAACTGGGCTGAAGTTTGACTCAATGTTATTTTAGACGTTCTGTCTGGATCCCTAATAGAGAAACACCTTGTTGCAGGGTTCTCTGTAGAACCTTTAATAAGCATTATTTTCCTTGAGGGGGAAAAAGTGTAACTGCACCAGGGTTGACAGACTTGATACCTAGAACTGTGTTTAACTTCATTTGGCACACACACACAGCTTATTACTAAAGCATAATAGACAATTTTTTATTAGGAAAGCAACACAATCCTCTGTAGCGGTCTGGTCCTCCAGGAAACTCCTAACATATAGTCAAACGTCTCACTCTGCAGTAGACACTCATCCAAAATGTCTTCAGCTGAACATACCGTTACCAGAATTTTATGTAAACAGATATTTTATTTCTTAATCAGAATAATGGTATGACTCAGCTCCTGGCTCAAGTCACAGAGGTGGAGAGTCTGACGAAGCAAGTTCTTCAGCGTAGCGGCAAACCAGAGGACAACAAGCCCAGCTGAGGAAACGATAACCTACAGGACTAATCCAACAAAATGTATGACATGATAAACTATAAATAATTATTGCGTTATGTAAAATCTGCAAAACTCTTCAGTATGAGCAGTATGACCACTGTTGCCTTGTGCTTCCTCTGGAACTTGCAGTATAAATAGTTACTGAAATCTAAAACCAGGTGTAGAAGAAGAAGAAAAACAGTAATATACACAGTGTTTGTAAATATTTTATGAGTTTGTGAATGGTTTACTTGTGTTTCTTAATACATAAATAAAATAACACTTTCTGTTTAAAAGATGGGCTTGCTTTGGGCTAAACTATACATAGGCTTAATTACTACCATAATTAATTACATACATCTTGACAACATGTATGATAAGACAACATAAACTGATAAATTACCTGACTGTGTGGACCATCTGCAGATTAATTCTTCATTGATAAGTTCATCTCTGCAAAATAAATAAAAATACAGTACACGCCAAAATCTCTCCCTGCATGTATATTACACACACACATAATATTACGACCACCTGCCTAATATTGAGTAGTAGGTCACTCTTTTGCTGCCAAAACAGCCCTGACCCGTCCATTAGAGGACTCCATTAGACCTCTAAAGGTATGCTGCGCTATCTGGCATTAAGACGCAAGTAGCAGACCCTTTAGATCCTGCTAGTTGTGACGTGGCCATCATGGATTAGACATGTTTTTTCCTTGTACATCCCACAGATGCTCAGTTGGATCGAGATCCGGGGAATGGAAGCCTAGTAGTCCATTGCTCCATTTTCCAATTCTAATGATCATGTTCACATTGTCGTCTCTTTTGGTAGTGTACATGGGTTAGCATGGGCACCCTGACTGGTCTGCGGCTATGCAGCCCCAAATGCAACAAACTGATAGACTGACACCTTTCTATCAGAACCATTAACTTTTTTGGAACTTTGAGCTACAGTAGCTCTTCTTTTGGAATGGACCTCATTGGCTAGCCTTCACTCCTCACTAATGAGCCTTGGCCGCCCATGACTCTGTCACTGGTTTACTTATTTTCCTTTCTTGGACCAATTTTGGTAGGTTCTGACCATTGCAGACTGGGAACATCCCAAAAGAGCTGCAGTTGTTCTGACCCAGTCATCTACCATCATAATTCGGCCCTTGTCAAATCCTAATGCTTGCCCATTTTTGTCTGCTTCTAGCTCATCAAAATCAGCAACAAAATGATCACTTGCTGCTTCCAGATTCCACTGTAATGAGAATCTTCACTTGACAGAGGTCATAATGTTATGGCTGATTGAGATATATATATATATATATATATATATATATATATATATATATATACACACAGACACTGCAGGTAAGAAATTAGAATATTGTTGAAAAGTTCTTTTTTTGTAATTAAATGAAATTTTTTTTACTCATTTTTGCAGCAATTTCAGTGATTACAGAAAATAAAAAATCCACTATATCAAAATATATAAACTTAGAATATTTATTTTAGAGGTTGAGCAAATTATTATCCATACAGTATAATTACTATGTATCTCTTAGTCTAGTTCAGTACATGTGTGGGGAAGATTTGACAGTTGAACGTTGTTATAGATTTTTCCATAAGAATGTAGTTTATTACTTTATTACGGAGTCAGTACAAAAACATTTCTGATTTTTTGCATGCAAAAAAGAAGCAGGTGCAACCGCCAAACTCCTCAGAAGAATAATGGGTGGTTCTGAAGGATGCTCAGTAAAACTTAGTAGCTAACTTCCTTATAAAACTGCACAACTTGTACCTGAGATTAATGGGTCCTTAAAGCATTGTACACTAAATACTGACTTCAGGTTATTAATTACTGCTTTTTGTGCTTTAGTTTTTCCCTTTTTTATAAGACATCCTATATTTCTATTTATATATATATTTTTAAAGAAGACCATTATTTATTTGCATGTTCCTAAGACCTTTGCACAGTACGTCACACATTGTGTGAATGTGTGTGTCAGACAGGAATGGTGAAACAAGTTACTTAAAGGGTCTTCACACCTCTGAATCCTCCCTGCACTAGTGCAGACATGACCTCGGGTTCTGGCCAGCTCTCTTTTCTTGGCTTGTTCCTCTGTGCTTGCTGTTTCAGGTCCTCTAGTGACAACAATTTCTCAGTGATATTACTCTTTGTGCAGAGCTTTTGTACCTACATAGCAGCAGAGCAAGATGAACATAGTCTTCGATCAAACAGTATGCATAAACAAAAGCCTTCTTGTATAATAAGAATGGTCTTACCTGTTATGCACCACACATACCTGCTCTGTTATTATGTTGCCCACGCTCTGGTTTCTGTCTAGACTGTAGCCATAGTGTTTCATCAGATTCACAATGTGCCTTTTGAAATAATAATTATATATAAATAAAAAATCCATATAAACAATGTTTTTTTTCCTAACTGATTTATCCTAACTTACAAACAAGTATTATACAGTACCTGAATCTGTTATATGCTAGACACTTTTTACATCTCCTAGGGTATAGGAGTTTAGTTACTGCTTTTTGTTACATGTTACTTTCTTGACAGAATTCCTTGCGAGTCCTACACTTCTTTATGTTCTGCAGGTTATTTGCTGTTCATACCTTTGAACTTGAGCATTGACTTCTAGGACAAGGCGGTCCTGAAGAAGACTCTGTAGTTCAGGATCTTTCACCTCTAACATCTTCAAGGCCTCACAGGCAGCAATGCGGACACTGGGCTCCTCCTCATGTTGTAGCGCCCACAGTAAAAGCTGCTGGAGTGTGGGCGTCAGCCAACCAATTCTTCCCAAAGCTGCATAAAATAAGAATTACCCTGTGTTTGCTCCAGCAGCAATGCAACATAAAGAGAAGCCAAATGCCATAAATTTTTAGGTAGAGCTGTTGATTTCTGGTGAAGTAGGCATAGAAGTTCTCTCTACATAACAGAGAAATTTAACTATAAGAAGCTAAAAGTTTCTGAGCACATTTCACTTGCTATAGGATTAAAGTGTATCCAAAATTTTGCCTTAAAGGGGTTTGGTAAATAAAGCCTAATTACAGTAGGTCTATAAAGGCACGGCAAAGCAACGTGTTTAGGGTTATGTGGACATTAATAGATGGTGATGCACTACAAAAATTTATTTTATATACAAGCCTTTCCTTCAGATTGTTATTTTAGTGGGAAGACCTCTAATTCGAGATCAAATGAGTAATTTTATGTATATTCTGTATAATGAAATGCATTTGAGCACAGTTAGATAGAATCTATTTTATCATCAGCAACATTTTAAGATGGTGTGAACAAGATTCCAAGCAGTAAGTTATTTGTAAATATCTTATAAATATATTATAATGCAGTATGTGTTACATGTAGACTTTAGTATGATGTGAGGCGTGTGCTACCTGAACCACGCTTACCACTTATTGCTGCCACCTTCACATCACATGATGGGTCATTCTGCATTAACTGAAACAGTTGATTCTGGAGCTGAGAAAGAAGGGGGAAAAAATGGCAATATAAATTTTTTTTACCTTGCCTAGAACATTCTCTGATTTATCTAGCCTTCTTTGTATGTACCCCTCTATCTCTAGGCATTATGTTGCTCAGTAGGGAATTACAAGCTTTATGGCCTCACCATCTCATCTTTGATCATGAGAGATGCAGCAGTTGAACAGGCCTGTTTGCGTACAACAACAAATTCATCATTGAGGCAGCGCAAGAAAGCGGGCAGCAGCTTGGCTGTCATTATCTTCAGCTGACTAATAAGAACCAATGCATCCACCCTCCAATGTGTTGGACCCTCATGTAGTTTGACACTGCCAAGAGAATAAATTTACTTTTAAACCAATGTCAAACATGGCGGGGAAGCAATAATCTGTGACTATGCATGTTTTTATGTGTCCCATGAGTTGGATACCTCAGCTCATTGTGTATGTCACTGCCTAAGCCCAGTTTGCCCAGGGCCTGTGCTGCTGCCTGACGAACCAAACCGTTCCAGTCATTCCACATCAAGTACAGCAACTTGTTGGTCAGGTCCTACATGAGACCAACAGTCATGAATCATTTTTTACATCTTAGTGAAGTATTCATGATAAGCACATGTTTGGTGTGAACAAGATAGTACCTTATTGATCGGGCATTTAAGCTCTGAGATGGTTTTGCAGGCAAGAACTCGGTTTCTCCAGTCAGCACAGTTCAATTCCTCTCCCAGCAAAGACCGCACTAGAACCTGACAAGAAGCAGTTGTGTATATATATTTATATATATATATATATATATAAAATTTGAAAACAAGTAACAGAACAAGATGGTGTTCTGTTACTCATAACAGGTGAAAAGCCTACCACTGAGCCACATCAGCCCCTAGTTACTACTGTGTATCAAATTAAATGTGGAAAAGGATTTCACATGATTTATCTTTTTGCATCCCAAAAAACCTGCATCTTTTCCCCACTGGTAGGTATTTAGTCAATGTATATAAAACACACGCACACACACATACAATTACTCACAGTCTTGCTACTAATGCTGGCTAGTAGGGTGACAGCTTGTTCTTGGTCAGATGGAGCATTGCTAAGAAAGAGCTGGGAGATCAGTCTTTCTATTACTATTTGACTGGCCTCTCCTTCTATCGCTAAACACTGAGCTGCCACCCAGCCATCTACTCCTATTCTTGAGGAATCTGTGAAACGAGTAAAAATAGACCCAATCAGAAAAGCAAGCATGAACTCATAATGTTTTATTAAATTTGTTTTTAAATCACTTCATTCTCAAACGCTTAATTGCATTCACAGTATTATTCAGTGTCTATACATATAGTTTACAGAAAACATTTTTTATGATATATGATATGCATATTGATATACAAGTTTGTTACCAAACTGAATGCAAAACTGTGAGAATAATACTGTTACTTTTAAACATTTGAAATAGGTATTTAAATAATCTGTAAGATTACCATGTTGTAATGCTTTTTGCAGTATATCCTGAGCATGGGCATTGGGTATTCTAATGGCATACTGGCATACTGCAGCAGCAATCTGAACTCTCTTCACTGGGTCATCAAGAGCAGACAGAAGCAGGGGTTGCAGTTCTGGAGGTATTGCCCCTACCTCACAGCTTTGACCATACTGAGCTAACAGGAGAAGAAAGTCTGATGCTACTGTATGTGATTTGGTGATGTGATTGGAAGTTTTAGGCATTTATATTTATACATATATTAAGTTATATTTGCAATGTAAACACATTGATTATAAAAGCAAGCTAGGTTTACAAGTACAGTAATTTGATATACATTATGTGATTCAGAGTTAAACAGTCATGGTCACAGTCATTACCTAGACCTTTTTGATCTGAATCTGGAACAACTTCTGGTCTATTAACTGCTCCTGATGCACAAGTAGCAATAGCTGCCACTCGCACTTGGCAATGCAGGTCAGTGAGATCCTTCTTCAAACCCTCAATAGTCACAGTCTGCCATCTTGTTTCTGAAAAAAAGAAGAACAATTCACTACAAAAGCCTTAACAGCAGAAGTCTCTGTAAAGACACTGAATACTGGACAATCGATTATTTATCTTATCACCTCTATGGTACAAATCCATGCTCGCCAGTACTGGATATGTATTAATCAAATGTTAATGTGAACCATACTGAACCTTTAGCAATGACAGATTGATTTGTTCAGCACTATAATGCAAGTGAGTACAGGAACTCACTGATCTTCCAGGCATTTCTCCATCCCTCTACTGCATAGCGGAGAGAAGACAGCTCTGGAATGCGACTGTATTGAATTGCCAGTTTGGGTAGTTTTGTGTCTTTTCTATTATAATCAGGAGGTTTGAGCCCAAGCTCTGTAGCACAGTCAGCCTTGGTGGGCAAGCCTATCCATCGCCTTACTCCCTTCCCCATTCTGCCAATTTCTGCTAAAGGAAAAAAAGCAGGTAAGCAAAGGAATACTAAAATATGCTAAACCCACGATAATATACTTTGCGCTATGCATGTTTTTCATGCAAATTTTCACAAAAATGTACAAATGCCCAAACAAAAACACTAACCTTTAGTCACACTTAGCAAGTCAGCTGTTTGGAACCTTGTCCACATTTCTGGGCCACATGGAAACATTATCTGGAGGTTCTTTTGGTACTCAGTGTTGTTGTCCATGATGATGCGGTCTTTATTCTTTCTGCTTGGTTGATGCACTTGTTTGGCTACTCCTAAAGATCAATTAAACTCTCAGTCTTTCTATATGACTTGCACCCTTACTTTTTACAAGATCCTTATTTAATGTTTATGAACTCTAAAGGTTTTTCTCTATTATTCTGCAAACCCTCAGAACAGCACAATGCAGTACTGTAGTCACACTGCAGCGTCACTAACAGAATCTGAGAGGATTTATGGACCTATATTTTACAGATTTCTACATTCATTAAGCACTCAAGTCTATTTAATACCTGTGTAGAGTTCCAGTTCAAAATTATTCATGGTGTGATAAACATATTTTCCAGCATGTGAGTTCAGCTTGTCCTGCAAGCAAGGCAGCTTAGAGGTCTCCATATGATTTATGGCCACATCATTTGCCGTCTTATTGATCCTACATTGTTTATCTGTGTACAATGGTGAGACACTGTAACCTTGCATCCTGTGAGAAGAGTTTAATTAATTTTTTATTTCACATAGACAACAATATATGGCCAAAGATATTTGGACACGTGAGCATTGACCATCCCATTTTAAAACATTGTGCATTAATAGGGCGTTGTTACCCATTTGCTGCTATTACAGTCTTCACTCTTAATTTACCACATAAATGGTAAATTATGTCTTTATGGACATCACGGAGGGGCATTGGCATGCTGGAACAGGTTTGTGCCCCTTAGTTCTAGTGAATAGAATACTTCATAACACACCAACGAAAGACATTTATCTGATAGAAAACGTTTCCAACTTTGTGGCAACAGCTTGGGGCCGACATATGAGAATCAAAATCAGGTGTCCACTTACATTTAGCCATATAATGTACATCCTTTCTATTAGTTCATAAAGACTTCTAGCCTTAACATCTAATAAAGGCAATATGTTTGTTATTCAACTATTAACTTCTGGTAAATGACAATAAACTATAAATGCTTAAAATGTATGCAGAGTAATTCATGAATAAATTAAAGATTGGCAAACCAAAAACTGGTCTAGCACAGAACAAATAAAACAGTTCAGGATATCCTGTTATAGGTAAAAAAATCAATTTCGGTAATCACACCAATCTATGAAGGATTATTTTCCTATAACAGCATTCTGTGTTTCTTTTCATTCATAAAACAGTTGACTGTGACCTGTATTTACTTGCCTGTAATAAACTGGTAGTGGTGTCTCAGGTTTGCTGGTCTGCGGTCCTCTGGGTTCTGCCCTAGTTTTGGGAATGCTGTCAGTTACACACTCGGTTATGATGCACTCATCAGTGGCACTGACTGACCCATACTGATCTTTCAGCAGTGACTGCAGCCTTGGTTTAGACTGAGTTATATTCTTGGTTAGCTTCTTCAGCACAAACTTATCTCCATTGTTTGTATTGCTCTGCTCTTCTTCCTCTAATATGGTGGGGAACTGGCTCTGAATTTTATGGTGCACATTTAAGGCTCCACTCAATCCTATCCTTTTAACTATGTTTAAAGTTCCACCATAGTGGTAAGGCACCATAATAGAAGACTTATTAGTAGTCAGTGTATGGTGGAGTACAGAGTGTACTGAGGGCAAGGCTTGTAAAAACGGAGTCACAAAGCCTCGAGTTTGAGCTTGGTGCATTAATGCTTTTGTTCTTCCTTGTTTTCTGCTCTTAGATCTGTTGCTTGGTGCCAATGGGCCGGAAGCACAGAAAAGCCAGCTGAAGTCAGCATTGCTGTATGGGATGTTGTCTGGTCCCATCTCCCACATGACATCTTGAGAGAAAGTTAAACCCTCAGAAGCATTAGTAAGGAGCCGTCTGTAAAGTTGCTCCCTTTTGCGAGAAAGACAGCGGTCCATGCTTTTTAACTCCTCCTGTAAATCCATGGGAAGTTGAAGGCTAGATACCAAGCACAAATAAAGAGTTACTGATGTGACGATATGTACTACAGTTAATGCATAAGCTACGTTGACAATGCTGGCATTTCTTTGATATGCTTAGATACAGTATATACAGTATTCCCCTTATTCTCATTGTTATTCATCATTCAAGCTCCTAATTTTGTTCTACTGTTTGTATAGTTTTATAGCTTTGACGCCTCTCGTTCTGCAATTGTCTCAGTTACAGCAACTACTGTAATGTGTTTGTGGATTTGATCAGTAATACAAAATACACACTATATCGACAAAAGTATATGGCCCAACAGAATGGAGAAGGCCCATTTCTATTCCAACATGACTGTGCCCCCGTGCACAAAGCAAGGACTATAAATACATGGTTTGTACCTCAACCCCACCGAGCACCTTTGGCATGAACTGAAAGGAGATTGTGTGCCAGACATCATAAATGCTCTACAAAATAAATGGGCACGAATTCCAACAGAAACACTCCAAAATCATGTGGACAGCCTTCCAAGAAGAGTGGATGCTGTTATAACTCCAGAAGGGGAACCAACTCAACATTGAAGTATATGTATTTGGATATAATGTCATTGCAGGTGGGGCGGTGCAGTGGCTTAGTGGTTAGCACTATCGCCTTGCACCTCCAGGGTCCAGGCTTGATTGCCACCTCGGGTCAGTGTGTATGAAGTGGTCTCCCCTTGCTTGGTGGGTTTACACTGGGTGCCCCAGTTTCTTCCCACAGCCCACGACATGAAAGACATGCAGATTAGGCTAATTGGCGTTCCCAAATTTCCCAAAGTGTGTGAATGAGAGTACAGTATGTGATCGGCACCCCATCTGGAGTGTACCCCGCCTTGTGCCCTAAGTCCCCTGAGATAGACTCCAGGCCCCTGCGACCCTGTATACAGGATAAAGCGGTATAGACGATGAGTTAGACTGAGTGAGGCATTGCAGGTCTGGTCAAACACTTTCGTTCATATAGTGTGTTCATTTTTTTAAAGAATGCACTGTATGATATTTTCTTTGCCAAAACAGATAATTTGATAACAAATGGACAAAGAGCATATACTGAAATCAAGATAAGGACATTGAATTGCATTTATAGTTTCCTTAAGACTAAAAATAGAAATATCAAGCACTTGTTTTAATTCCGTTTTATTATGTAAATGTCGAGCAATTAATATTTGAGTATTATCATAATACCTATATTTGAGGGAATAATATATTAGGTTCACACTTGCTAAATATATAACACCATTATAGCATTATTTAATGAGTGCTTTACTTATACAGAAAGTAATGAGTCGTTTAAGTTTCATTCAGGATGGTATAGGCTACAAGACAATGCCTTATAAAATAAAATATAGAATAATTACTCACTTTAGACGGTTAACTTTATGACTTTGTAGAATATAATGAATCGTTCTTCCCTGTTAATGTCGTTTAATGCTAATACAGGCTCATTCAGTGATTTATGCTAGTTCACGACAGAAGTTACCATGGCAACAACTCGCACGCGACAGAGTTCCACATCTAAAACCGATTATTTGCGATTATAAACTGCGCAAGCTTTCTTTTGCGTTTGAAATTGCCGCCACTTTTAACTTTTTTTTGTTTTGTTTTTACTCTCGCCAAAAAAATAAATAAAAACCAGACGGCTATAAACGCCATTAGAAGCAGTTTGGAGTTTGGGTGGTGAAGGAGTCTCATTACAGCGCGCGAGCTCACAGGCTGTTTAAACCGTCTCGTGAGAACTGCATCTAGCCTGTGAGGTTCCTCTTTAAATCCTCAGTGTTTCCCATTAAAATATTTATGTCAGATAATATAACCAGATCGAAATGTGTAAGTGAAACGTGTCAGTTTCGTTACACAGAAGGTATCTTTAACAGAAGGCAACTTTTTAGCGTATTACATGTCATGAAGTGTGGACAAAGCTGATAATATTTTCTCGAACAGTAGGTGAAAAATACTGTAAGCAATATTTTGGGTAAAGTAAAAACCAAGCAGTAGTTGCTCTGTGAACATTTCTACCATGCATTCTTGAACAAATCCATAACCAAATGGTTCTCCTTAAATATTACAGTGGTGGTCAAAAGTGTTAAGACAATGTGCCATATGGCCTGTGCACAAAACATAGGATTTCACCAATTAGTTAAAGCCAATCTCGCCGAATTAACCAAAAAACGGTCTACTGTATGTGACAATGGTATTCAGCTTCTGGAGCCATGGTCTGGGTCATCTCCAGATCTGAACCCAATAGAAAACTGATGACCTTCATGACCTTAATGTACATGACCTTCAGGAAGCAATCATGAAGGCCTGGATTTAACAAGTAAATACAAGCGCTATACAAATAAAATGTAATTGAACTGAACAAGTGACACCAAAGTGTTGCAGATGTTTTGATTGGTACAGCAGGTTTTGAGGACTAAAGGATTTTATTTTTAAAAAATACTCAAAACCTAGATTGTTGTATAGAAATTTCATTGCATAAAGTTATACGTTTATACAATTATACTATTATACAACAAATTATACTTTAATAATAACAACTTGAATAAATAACATTATCTTGTCATTTAAAAAAAAAATTTGAGAATCTAATTAGAAATATTGAATTTCACATTTGTCTCAATGCTTTTGACTGTAGACTTGTGAGCATATGCAGTTAGAAGACTTTGAGCAGACAAAAATTAGGCCTATGCATCCACTGCCTGGCCAAAAAAAAGGTCTCTATTTCTGAACGGTCAAATTATTGGGCTGCATCAATCAAAGAAAACAACTAAGGAGATTAAACCGCCCCCCTCCCAAAAAAATACAGCAGCATAATTTTTGGTGTCATATTAAATAGAAATCAAATGTAGAAGCGGTGAAGAGAAATTATTGGATTCAACTTACAAAAAAAAGTGCAATTAGATTAAACTAGACATAGTTATAACAGAGATTCAGCTCAGCTACTTGCTGGTCAATGACATGATGAGTATAATGGAGATGACAGGTTTATGAACAGAATAATGTGCTGCACCAGACTCTTTAGTCAGTAATTGGCTAATTGACTATATTCATTTCGCTGTTGAAGGAAGGAAAATATATATGACACAACACTGTAAAATGAATTATACAAGTAATTCTTTTTGGCACCACAATCAGCAGGTAGTCAAACAGCACTGTGGCTACCTGACAACCCATATAGGAAACTATTACACATTGATGACAACCAAGAAATTCATTATAAATAATTAAATAATGTTGTATTTTCTAAATAATTTTCTTACAGTGTGTACACAGTGATATTTTCAGTCATAAGATCACTGTATGTCAGTTGTCAAGGTTCTGCTCACATACTGTTGTTTCTTTCAAGCCATTGAATGCCATTGTAATTTAATTTCATTCTTGGTTTTATCCCAGTATGATATTACATTTTATGTTTTATTAGTAACAGTCTTGCTACCCCAAAATCCAGCCACATGTTTAGGAAAATTTATACTTAAAAAATAAAAAGGAAAAAAAAAGGATGTTGTAAAATGCTTTAAAACACTTTTTTTTTCTCCATAGTGCTTGGATTAAAAAGATACATACATGCTGCTTTATTGTTGATATTGATTATATACTATGTTTTATAATCATGTACACACATATTGCTACATGCTAGGCTTTTGTTAATTAGTGGCACAAAAATATACGCATTCTCAGGTCCTACTTTCACATTAACCTTCAACCAGTATGTTTTTTTCCCAGTCACTCAGTGTATGCACAAAATAATTTATAGTCAGGAATGGCAACAGACTAAATGTGATTTTTGAAGTCCTGAATACAGAACATGGGGCAAGCAAATAGTCTCTGATTTAATTTTTTTAACATAACTCTTTTTTTTTTTTTACTTACTCGTTTCGTTACTCGTTCTTACTTACTCAGCTTGCTACGCAGGGAAAAGCTGATATTTATAGTTTTTTCCTTACATGTTATAATTTATTTCCATAATTTTTTACAAATTCTGTAAAGCTGCTTTGCCAAAAATGACCATTGTTAAAAATGCTATACAAATAAAATTTAATTGAATTGAATTGAATGGAATTTAATTACCCAGAGCATCATCTTTATTGATTGGAATGTACAGAAAGTATTAAAAAAAAAAAACTTACAATGCATTTTTAAAAAATATTGCTTTAAACCTTACATCCAAAATGACTGTTATCAGTTGTCAGTGATAATTTCAATATCACACCATATGAAAGCATAATTTCTTTTTCAAATTGCATATAGCACATTTTACATTAATATTAAAATTCGATGTGTAATTAACCAAAACAAACGTTTTCAGCATATTAAATTTTTGAAGCTTGGACAAACATAAATCCAAATAATGTATGTAATTCCCTGCATTTTTGCTTAACTGGTGTATTACTAACAGAATTCTCCATTATTTTTTGATTGATCATTGAATATTTCCTTTCTTCATTAGTTAATTAGCTATTTTTTCTGCACAACAAACCCAAAAAGTTGAAGTGTTGAAGTTAAATACTGTAGGATCTTTAACCTGAAAGTTAAATGTGTATGAAAATGTTTGATGTCTCTGGTAAATGTATAAAATTTCCTTTAAATATTCAGCCATTCTTTCAATATACATTCCATCATGTCATCTTTTATGATTTTATAGAGTTGAATTTTATGATTTTCAACAGCGGATGATGTCCTAGTAATGGGTAAGAAGTTCTTTTCCAAGCAATTCCATCATCTTTTACATAATGTGTGATGCAAATTTTTATTTATCTGCCCCACACATATATTTAAAAGATTTCAAAACGTTTAGTTTGTTTATCATTCACATTAAGGACTTAGGGTGTAATCACATTCAGTAAGAAGGCCATCATTACATATTTCCCTCAGAGTTTCACTAAGTCTGAAAAATCATTAAGAACTCTTTTAGGTCACAATATTGGATCGGTAAAGGCAGGATGCATATAATTAAAGAGCAGTCTCCAAACAGAGAGAGTTTCTTCGAACATAGTATCTCCTCACTTCTGAAGGATCTCCGCATCCCTCTGTCCTGTGTACAATAAGGACAGGGAAGAAGCGGGCATCCTGGTAGTTGGGCGGGCTGTTATTGAGCGCTAGTTGGCTGGAGTATGACCTGCAACACTGTTCTTCGAGGCAGCAGCGTTCAGTCAGTGTGCTGCTACGACTCCTCCATAGCCCCACCGTGTGCCTAGATCCATACATTCGGCACAGTGAAAAGCGGGAGGTGTCTTGAGACACGCATGAATGGAAAGTGTGCCGAGAGAAGATGGAGGAGCAACTTGAACTGGTGCCAGCCCAATGCGTTCCTTCAGTCTGGCAGCAACGATCACAGTCTTGCATCATGGTGCCACAGCTCTGGGTTAAGGAGTCATCTAACAGAACGCCGTCTGATACTCTAATGTCACCTTGTCCTGGCCTAGAGTTCCCCAGGTTCATCAACATGGCTTCAGAGTAACTAGGGATAAGCTGGCGGTTTGAGCGAATATGCCATTCCAGCTCTGTGCTATCTACAGTTTCCCCTCTTGGGACAGTACAACGATTATTCCTTGTAGATGGGAGCTCATCTGTAGATGGGCTACTGTTGTTGTACTCAAGCCCAAATAGCTTTTCTACCTGGTAGTGTACATAGGCTGTCCGATACTCTATCCAAACCCGCAAGGGCCAGGATAGCATGAGGATGGCAGCCAACCAAAAGGCAAACTGAGAAGAGTACCAGGGTAACTGGTCAGGATCCACATAGGCTATAAGGTGTTCTCTGAAATCAACATTTTTAAGCTGCATGCCTTCCCGTGCCTCCATGTAGTCATCCAAGCCCTCAATCTCTGAGAAGAATCTAGACCGTTGGTTGAGATAAGCATTCTTGGGACCTGGTCCTGCAAAACTGAAGCACTTTGTGAACCGTAACCTTGTAGCTGGATGACTCTCCAGGCCACGTAGGTCCCGTGAGATGTCCTTCACTCCACAATTACTGTAGTCAAACTCACTTTCTACCACATGTGTGTTGACCCGCTCATGGTAGACCTGCGTGGTGGTGTAGGCATCTCCATTCCGATAGCGTGTAACTTGCCGGGTCCTCCGTACAAAATGGTAGCCAATGGCCTTCCACCACACACATGGCTGAGCCTGACGCATGCGTAACACCCTTTCATAGACACTGTCAACATTGGCCTTGTACTGGAGCTCACTGCGGGCACGACAGTGCCAGCACTCCATTAGGTAGACTGCATAGAGCATTAACAGAAAGGCAATTGGGATGTAGAAGTATCCGTCAGAGCAGGGGCTTTCATGATATATCATGGAGCGCCCTCCTGCACCTCGCACCGAGTTTACAGAGACAGTCAGGGATGAAGTACTGGATGAGTAAAAGTTTAGCTTGGTGACACGAGTGAACTGGCACCAGACCACAGTTCCAAGGCAGCTGTACATGAGCAAGGAGAGAAGGAGACAGCGCCAGTGTGTATCGCGTCGCATAGATGCGCTCAGGGACTGTTTTACTGGCCTTTGCTGCAGAAACAAGAAGACAAGAAAGAGAGAGAATGAAGTAGATGCTTTAAGGAACATGAATCAGGCTCTAGTGTTGTGAACTAAAAAAAAGACAAGGATGGATTTGATCTTTTAGAAATCTCACAAGGGAGAACTAGATTATACAGACTGTCCAGGGATTTGACTCCATTGAGCTGAAAAGCATGTACAACCAGGCTCTGTTTGCCATGAGGATTGTGTGTCCCTTATTGCTCGGCTTGGGACAACTAACAATTGAATTAAAAAATTGGTAGTCATCAATAGATTGTGCTGGCTATAAAATTAGATAATGTGGTGTATGCAGCTTTAACACTGACAAAAATAAATTGCATTTTATCTTTTAATATGTTTTTAATTTAGCCTTTTCACTAGCCCTATACAGTATCAATCTTTAAAGTCTACTGTATGTTATTGCACACACTTTGCACACACATTGCACATTTGCACATACATGGACATTTGCACACTTACTGGACATTTTCATTCATTTCCATTTTTATTTCCATTTGCACATTTGCACACTTCTGGACATTTCCATTCATTTTTATTTCCATTTGCACACTTCTGGACATTTCCATTCATTTGCATTTTTATTTCCATTTAAATTTGTTAATTTGTCTTTTGTACAGATAGGTTTTATATTTCTTATATATTTTAGAAAATTTTGTTCTACTTTCTTATAGTTTCAGCTATTTATTTCTCTTTCTTATTTCTTGTTAATTGTTTTTAAAAATTTTAAGGTTACATACGATCGTATAAGCATTTCACTGCATATCGTACTGTGTATAACTGTGTATATAACAAATAAAATTTGATTTATTTATTAATTTTTTTTACTATAGGAAGAGATTAACAATGCATCTTAAATTCTTTTGGATATTTGTGCCAAACAGACACAGTTATGAATTTAAGTTCAAGTGTACAGTACACAAGTTATGAATAACAGTTACTTGGATTACTTTTTTGATGTAACGAGTAATCTAACGTGTTAGGTCCGCCATTTAAGTACTCAGTTATTTAGTTATTTTTTCAAAAATGTAATCCGTCATTTAGACAATTTATGTCGTGAGCCAGACACCAGTCATTCCCAAACCGTTAGTGTGTATGTTAATACTGATTGCTTAATACTGGAAACGGGTCTTCTTTAATAAACATAATGAAAAAGAATGGGCCAAAATGTGTTTCAGAATGACAAGTTATTTAAATATGATGGGTGTTACTGCAAAACATTATAAACGGCATTTCTGATTTTTTTTACTCAATCTGGCACAAAAATCTGTTTATAATTAAAATCTGAAAATCACTATATGTCCTTCTTTGCAAAGCTTTGAACTATGAAAATGCAACGCAGCCTAAGAAAGACGATCTCTTCTTTCTGAAAATGTGATCAGTAATAAAACTACCAGCTATGCTCAAAATGCAGCAGAGGACAAACAAACATGTTCATCTCTTTTAATTTAAGTTAAATTTAAAAAGTTAAGTTAGGATTTTTAAGTTAAGAAATTTGAAATTTACACTCAGTTGACTGCCACTGTATTGTTACCCCAGCAGTCTTGGACTTCTATCTAGTCGCTCTAGTCATCCATCACAGTGGTAGCTCATGGTGCATTATAAATTTAACTTTTTGTTTTTATTGCTTTTTATGATATTCAACAATATTTGCAATTAATAAGACTTTGTGTACCTCAAATCTCAAAACTTTTTTTTCCAATTTGGTGCCAGTATGACACTAATTAAAGCTCAACTAACATAGTATTGCACTGCAAATTTATATGGCCACAAACCAAACTGTAGGCTGATTTATCAGTTTGGGTAAAACTCGGGGAGGTGGTGTTATAGTGTTTTGGTAAAAACACACTTTAACACACTTTGAAGAAATCATGCATAAAATATCAGTCCTTTTGGTATCTTTTGCAAAAACATGCCAGAATGGATTTATATTATTTTGCAGTGAAAATAAATAAATAAATAAAGGATATTACTGCTACGTAGATAGTTTTCTATTTGACATTATGTAAAAATTTGTTTTGACCACATGAAGAAAAGACTGTTATTAGTAATTGACGAGTGTCAGATTTAGCAGTGGAGCAATGATGTATAATCGCTGAAATTAGCCAGATGATTAATACTAACATTTCAAGAGCTCACAAATGTCTAAGGAAGGAGATAAGGATCCATTAGTAAGAAGGATCCCATATGAAACAGAAAGTCACATGTATAAAATATTACACACTCCTGGAAAATACCTCACTTCCCTTACCCAGGTCTAATGAGTTATAAAATAATTAGAAAAATACAACATACAATTTTGACATGTACAATGTCAAAATTGTACAACAAATGTACATGTACATCTTACAAGCCTTTCATGTAAGATGTATGCCTACAGTACATCTACTGCATAAGAGGTAAACCATAGATGTGTCTTCTTTATGCATCTCAAAACTCAGGAAGTCATCATTAATAAAATAGGCTAGGTTGATGTTACAGTAAAGAGTTCAGTCAAATTTTCCAATTATTCATCTAATCTAAAACAAAAAAAAAACTTGTCTATATTAGATAGATCTCGAGCCAGAAACATTTAAACAAATCACAA
>JAQMYL010000005.1:20043144-20057967 GCA_030014365.1 Clarias pachynema | reverse complement strand
TCATGTTTGTGGCTGTAATGTGACAAAATGTGGAAAAGTTCAAGGGGGCCGAATACTTTTGCAAGCCACTGTATATTCTTATATAATATGGTTGTTTTGCAAATACGATGCACGTCAGTAACGTTAATCCGTGGGAGATCCAGAACGTGGCCATTGCTAAACCGGAACTGACTGAGCCCTATTGAAAAGAACGCGGAAGTAGGTGTGCAAGTAGCGCATGAATAGATTTTTTGTAATTTCATAAATTTCAACTGGATTGTGTGAATATTATTTCTCCTTATCCGTCCGTCCGTCCGTCCGAAATCGGGTCGCAAGAGTAAGCAGTTCCAGCAGAGAACCCCAAACATTTCCTTTCCCCTGCCACCTTAACCAACTTTGACTGGGAAATCACAAGGAGTTCCCAGGCCAGTGTGGAGCTATAATCTCTCCACCTAGTCCTTGGTCAGTCTCGGCCCCTAATAGCTGCAAATGCCAAGAACACCACACTAGGGAGGCTTCCTGCTGGCATCCTTGCTAGATGCCCAAAACACCTTAGGTGGCTCCTTTTCACCCAAACAAACCCCATTTTGGCTGCTTGTATCCGCGATCATATCTGTCCTGTCATGACCCATCGCTTATGCCCGTAGGTGGGGGGTAGGAATGAAGATTAACAGGTAGACGGCGAGCTTTGCATTTTGGCTCAAGTCTTTTCATCACAGTGGTGCGCTAATGCGAATGCTACTCAGATTTTCCTGCCAACCTCACTCGTAATGACTCGCTCCGTACCTGGAGTAGGCAATCCATCGGTTTACTTTTTCCTATTTTTCCTTGCTTACAATCCGAAAATATTTGGTCGAGCATTGTTCCTGTGTGCTGCAGCACACTGAAATCCTCCTCAACCATCGTTCCTCCATCTTTCCTAGAGCAAAATAGTGATTGTGAGTGTTGTGCTGTATTGACATAAAAGTCTTATGAATTCCGATTTGAAAGGATCAGATTTCATGAGGTTTGGGCTGTTCACCTTAGCATAAACAACTTGGCAAATCATATTTTTGCCACTTCGTCCGACAGTGTGAACATATAGGTTAAAGTCCACATTACTGTCCTCGGAACACATGTTTCAAAACAAGAAATTAGGCATGAGGAAAATCTACAAAGCAGTTAATATGATCAGTGTCAAACATTGCTTACATTTTAATAGGGACCTCGGTATAGTACAGAATTTTAAATATTAAATGTCTACTTTCTTTGTTTTTAAAACAGATGAACAAACTGCAATTCATTATCCTTCATTTTCTTTTAAATTACAAATAAAAATGTAATTTATGATTTCATAAGCATTCACACACATTACTTTAACAGAACCTTTTAAATGATTTCTTTTAAAGCAGTGGTCTTCAACTCTGGTCCTGGAGGACCCCTTGCCCTGCATATTTTAGTGTTTTTTTCTGTTTCTAACACTGATTTATCTAATCGGCTAATTAGCAGTTACTAATGAATAGATGTTGGTGTGGGACAGCGGGGAAAACATTAAAATGTACAGGGCAGGGGGTCTTCCAGGACCAGGGTTGAGGACCGCTGGTTTAGAGGAAAACATACAGTAGTTATATCATCCATAACATTTTCATTTCAGCAAGGAAGAATTAATTATAGGATTTTTTAAGCACTGTAGTTATGTTTATGGCTGCCTGAAGGAATACTAAATCTTTAAATACTAGATCTTTAAACCTTTATGGTTAGTTATAGTTTGTGACTATTTTAATTCAGAGGGCTGGAGTACAGTCTTTATTGTCAGCCCTAATTCCTGACACCCCTCATTTGAATGTTTACATGGAATTTCACTGATCATAAATTTGTTTAAAAACTTTATCCGTCATAAAGCTAGGGATACACTACACTATTTTAGACAGGATTTCATATTGAATTCAAAATCATCTTGAGTCCTTACTAGTCTGCACCAATCAGCATAAGATGCGGCCAGTTGGCATATCAAGTTGGCACAGAAATCTGTACGTGAATACGAGTACAGACTCAAATTGGCAAGTGTGTGAGGAGAACAGACTGAGAACAGACTACTCCCACATGAGTCAGAGCATATCTGGACCCTGTCGCGCGGTGTAGAGTGGTCACGGACCCGACTGGGGATTGCATAACATCAATAGCCAGTGAATGTAGAGGAGGCAGGATGCAGAAAATAGAGGCAATACTCACACCACCTACCCCTGCACGTCTTCACCCAATTTTTTTTTTTCTTTCTCAGCACAGATGGTGGCACATATTAATACTGCTGCTGTGTGTCTAGCATCCGTGTTGGTTTGTTTCTTCTTCTACTTCTTCTTCTTCTTCTTCTTGAAAGTTTGCTCTTGCTCTCACGAGTGTTGTTATAAGAGTTTGGTGCTCTCAGTTGGTGTGACTAGTCATGTAGTCTGTAATCCCTCATCTGGCGCAGTCTTTAAGTGTTTTTGAGTTGTCCTAATAGAATCTGTTAGGGTTGTGAAAGTCGTATAGTGTATCCCCAGCATTCCCAGGAAGTTGAACTAGTTTAATTTTATCTTCCTATTGGGTGTCCCAAAAGTCTCCGTACATAGGGGAAATTAACACTTTTTAGGTCAAAGTAACGTTATTTACAAACCATTTGCTACATAATTGCAATTTCTTTGTAAACACACAAATTAAATTCCCTTGCTTATAATAAACTAGTATTAACTCATCTCAGGTTGTGTGTGCAATTTCATCCAGCGCAACCTTAAGTCAGCTTCCCAATCCGGCTGGAAGCATTCTCAAAGGCAAATTGGGGGTAAAAAAAAAGTTTATGTCTAGAGAATTTTGGGGAGTGGTAGCTCAGGTGGCTAAGGCTCTAGGTTGTTGCTTTGGGCATCTGAGGATCCGGGTTCGAGCCCCATCGTCGGTTGGTTGACCCACCCCATACTACCCAGCAGTGCCTTTCCAAAGGCCGGATAAAATGGGAGGGTTGCATCAGGAAGGACAGCGGGCGTGTAAAACCTTTGTTGTGCCAAGTTGTTGTGCGGATTGATGGTCCGCTGTGGCGACCCCATCGATGGGAGCAGCCGGAAGTCTAACAACAACTCTATGTATAGAGACTTTTAGAACGCTCTGTAGAGACAGCCAACAGTGCAACAGGAAGCCACAAAAAGATTTATAAAGAGAAGAGAGGTACTGCCATCGAATTTTGAGTTATAGTGCAGCGAGTGAAATGGTCTGAGAGGCTTTTCAACTTTCAAGGAGTCATATGAGGATAACTGGGTAAAAGTGATGATGAGGGGAAAAATCAATAACCTCCGATGAATTCCAGAAAAGCTGTGCATCTGTTTCAGTGCAGTTCAGTCTGTTACAGCATAACGCTTGGAATGAAGATGTTTTTAGATTAATACTATGGGTAGTAGCACACACTCTGGGATGGGGGTAGGTTTGATTTTAGAAATGTTAAGCGGTGGATTGGTGGTGCCAAGGTGAACTATTTTACAAAGTTTCACCATAGGGAATTTGGGTTTTTATTTATTTTTTTGTAATTTGCACATGTTAAATCCTTTTTATAGACATTGCCAAGTGGTAGACCTCAGGTGTAATGAACCTTACTCCTGTGTATTCACACAGCAGTTGGGGCAGAGGTTTATGAACACTGCGCATTCCTTTCATGCTCCTCTGTCAGCTCTAGTGGATTTGCAGGGGGCAGGCTTCGACCTGGGTGGCCGCCAATTCTTCTTTCCCTTCTCCTAGCAAGAAAGATAACTGCACATGTGCACTAATGCGCATTTGGCAGAGGGCATTCGGCTGAGCTGCAAGATTTTCCTGCCAGAGCGGAGTCATTGATTTCTATTAGCCTGATTAGTGCAAGCAAGCCAGACAAGCCCTAATTTGTCTTCAAGGGATGAGGATAATGGAGGTTTCACAAAACAAGAGTACGAAGTGGACAGAAGCTTATTATGCTTTGGTTTTCCTGGCAGATTTCCTAAAATCTATTACTTATTGTATGTTCATATCGTTATCATATCGTTATCATATCGTTATCATATCGCTCATGCTGTTATTTATCGAAGGCTGTGTGGAGTATGGAGAATGTGTTCTGTCGTGTAGAAGTTTGTATAAATGGATAGAGAAGTTCAAGGAAGGTCACACAAGTGTTAGCCACCAAGAAGGATACTTCTCTCCACACTGACGACACTCTGCAAAAACTTTGTTTTTTGAGGTGTTAAAGCATCCTCCCTATAGGCCTGATCTCGCTCTGTCAGACTTTCACCTGTTTGGACTCCTGAAAGCAGCCCTACGAGGACGAAGATTCACTTCTGATGAAGAAGTGAAGATGGTGCATTCGTGAATCGCAGCTCAGTCTAAAACATTTTTAAATAAGGAAATACGAAAGCTTTTTTACAGATGGACAAAGTGTATTGAAAAGCAAGATTATGTAGAAAAATTCAATATTTGTCTTTGCAAAGATTTCATTAAATTTAATTCTACAGCCAGAGTGCGGATAATTTTTGACTCACTCTGGTATATTTAGGATATATTTTAGCTTGATCAAAATTTAGGCTGTCCATTTGCATGATGATTTTTAAAAAAAGTTTTTTGCATACAGTTAATATTAAAGTTTACAATAATCAGTATTATAATTCGAATTCAATAATTCTAATTGTATTAAATGTTTATGCAGTGGAGGAGCTACCAGTCAAGCCTGAGAAAGAGTGGCTACACATGGACAAACTGGAACCAGAGAAACTGGAGTGGATGAGGGATTTGCCTGCTCCTCGGAAACAGGGCACCAAAAAGGTAAAAGTAATGATCTGAGAAATGAGAAGAGTCTTTAGGGCATAGTTCTTGATGCTTTGCATGTTTCAAGAACAAAAATGTTGTATTTTGCGTGTACAAATGCTGACTTTGGACTCTTTTTTTTTGCATGTATTGAATTTCAAGGCCATGCAGGCACGATTCGACTTTTCTGGCATTCTTCTGCCCCCCACATCGGACTTACCCACTCATCTCGGCCTGCATCACCATGGTGAGGAACCAGAGGTCAGTCGATTGCCAAACACTCACTCTTTTTTTTTGTTCAGTTCTGTTGATGTGGTGTCACATCGTAACACTAGATAACGTCTTCATGTTGATGTGTTCTTTATGCTCATTGACCGTTGTCAAATCGAATAACAGACCTCCACTTTCTGGGTTCTAGTTGGCAGGCTACTCGCTCCAGGAGCTTTTTCTGCTCTCACGCAGTCAGCTGACCCAGCAGAGAAGCCTGGCTCTGAACACTTTGGCCCACATCCTGTCAAAGGTAAATCAATGAAGTTGACTTTCGTTAAACTGCTTTCAGCTGTTTCAGGTTACGGCTACAAATCACAAACGGTGGGGAGATCCTCCCTTTTCATTGTGTGGGAAAAAAAGCACTGGAGTGCCGGAGATTCTATTATAAGTCATATTCACTTCATCGCGCTGTCCAAAATGTGCTTTTCTGACACTGAAAAAAGTCATAAAGCTTCATGAGTCAGTGAGTCTTTTAAAGTTTGCACTGAAGGGCAAACTGGCTTTTAAAAAGGCTTCTAGTGAGTTGTTCCATGACTCTATCCCACAGAGACCTCAGTAGTAGACAAGATAGTGTTTGAGAGAAATTAGAAAGGCGGTGTGGAGAAAGCCTAGCTGGCAGATGCTTGAATAAATGTACTTGAATTACAAATCAGCTTCTGGTGATTGTGATGATGGCACTGATGAAGCACATAATCGGTGGCATAGCCTAATTAACATACGAATAAGGAATAATTCTGTATAATTATGAAGGGTGAGAGTAAGAAAAAGTAGAGGATTGGTACAGTAGCGTCGTATGTTGTACTCAATGTAGTCCTGTTAAAAAGTTTAAAACACAATTCTGACTGATTTACACTCTGTATCTGGTTACATTATTTTTTTGGGGGCGGGGGCCTATAATTGTGTTTTTTTGTATGTTTTTTGTATGTGTAGGCTCATGCTGGTGAATACTCATCATGCATGAAAAGCAATGTGCTGGCCTCCTTGCTTGATGCTGGACTCCTTTTTCTGTTACGGTTCTCTCTGGACGACAGCGTGGAGGGTGTAATGTCTGCAGCAGTGCGTGGTTTACGAGCATTGCTAGTTTCCAATGAAGATGAGGTGAGGGGAAAATTAAAAGGGTTTCAAATAGAAATAAAGGCAAATTTTTTTGGAAATGAGGTAAAATCCAAAAATACTGCATTTTTATGCGTGCTGCAAAGAAAATATACTGTATATAGAGAGAACAGTAAAAAAGAAAAATCCTGCATTGTGTTTGTGTTGTGTAGGAGAATCTGGACAACATGTTTCCCTGGTTGCTAGGGATGGCAGCGTTCCCATTGGTTCCCCAGCTTCACAAGGAAAAAAATGATGAAGATGATGAAGGTCTAAATGATTCTACAAAGGAAACGGAGAAAGAGAAAGAAGAGAGAAAATTAGATCACGATGTCAGTCAACAGGATGTTATCAAGGTGAGTAGACTGGCAAAATGCTGGAAGAGGAACACCTTTTAAAATGAGGCATAGAGATCATTAACACAGTGAAGTAAACTGGTCAGGAAAAGCTTAAAATAACCAAGAAAAATTACAGGACAGATGGCTGAAAATTGGACACTTACAGAAATTAATCTCTTGCCTATTTGTACAGAGAATAATTTTTTGTCACAATCTAATCATTTATGACTTAATTATGTTTGACCTGTAAATTTCCACATTTATTGAAAATCTTACTATAACTACACTACAATAGGTTTACATGAGTCCAGAGTCCAAAATTAGTCCAAAACGCGTTTCAGTAATGGCCTGTACTTTGATTGTGAAAATACTGTAAATAAATTGAATCCCATGTTTCCTTCAGTCACATTTCCCATGATGCACTACAGTGGTTGTTTGTTCCACTGCATGCAATCCTACTATGCAACATCAATCAGTTTATCAAACATATTGTCAGATCAGAGTTGGTACTCTGTGTGTATTTTCTGATCGCAGGGTTTGCTAAAGATGCAGCTTCTGCAGCGGTTGCGGTTCATTCTTGAGATGGTAAGGCCTTCACCTGAGACGGTCCTTGATATTCTGGAGGTTTTGATCCGAATCGCTCGCCACTCAATCTCTGCAGCCACGCAGGTGAACCTTTAACCGAGTCCTCAATTTGTTTCATTTATACAGTAAATGTGATGTAACTATCTTTAAAATATGTTACACACTACAGTATTCTGCAGTACAGTGGTCCCTCGGCATACAAACGCACCGTGTTGTGAATTTTCGCCTCAAGAACTGAATTTTTCAAGAAATTTGCCTCCGGATTTTAGATTTAGAGTGACCAAGTGAGTACCCCCTAACTAAAATGAGTACATCCTTCACATTTCAGCAAATACTTTATTACATGTTCTTAAGGAACAATACTATAGAAATGAAAATTGGATATACTTTAGAGTAGTCAACAGTCCTCTAACAATAACTCAACATGCAGACTTTATTGTCTAAATAATTGGCAACGAAAATGAGTACACCCTAAGTGAACATGTCAGTACTATGTCCAAAGTGTCAATATTTTGTGTGAGCATCATTGGTATCTAGCACGGCCTTAATCCTCCTGGACATGGGCTTCACCAGAGCTGCACATGTTGTTGCTGGGATGCTCTTCCACTCCTCCATAATGATATCACGGAGCTACTGGATGTTAGACACATGACGCCCCACAGGTGCTCAATAGGGTTCAGGTCTGGAGACATGCACGGCCCCTGACAAACACATGAACATGATGAATAGGACATGTGACTTTGCATACAGCTGTTATCACTTAGCGTGTACTCGCTTATGTTGCCAGCTATTTTGAGACTAAGGGCTGTATGTTGAGTTATTTTCAGAGGACAGTAAATCTATACTGTTATACAAGCTGCACATTAACTACTCTAAAATATATCCAAGTTTCATTTCTATAGTAGCATCCTTTGAGAAGATATACGAAAATGTTTGCTGAAATTAGAGGGGTGTGCTTACTTCTGTGAGTGGGTGTGTACACAGACAAATTTTTAATTTTTTTTGCATTTTGTAAAGATACTTACTATTTACATTAATGGATCGCAGGAATGTTTGTAAGGGCAGCCAGAAGAAAAGGGAGCCACTTTCAGTTTCAATTTTAAAGCAGCCAGTTCCAAGAGGAATCATAAATTAATCGTAATATTTTACTTCATTTGCATTTCTTTTCCAAATATTTTGATTGCTTTTATATGCAAAAAATTATTATAGTGTTGGAAATTGGTAATATTTATATATATATATTTTTTGGTGCCTGGAACAGATTATCTGCATTTACATAATTTTTTATGAGAAAATGTTCTATTGCCTTAAGAACTCGCCTCCGGAACAGATTACATTCGTCTGCCGAGGTACCACTGTACTTCTAATCATTTTATGTATAATATCCCAGTCATAGTTTTGTGTCTGTTTTTATCACTTGGTTTGGTCTATGACCTCTAAATTGCACGGTGCAGTCCTGAATATGAACGCATGCTTATAATGTTTACAACTTTTAGATCCTTAATTGTCCCCGGCTAATGGAAACTGTGATATTCGAATTCCTGCCTTGCTCATGGACCCCCCTGACCTCATCAACCTCTCATTCTTTATATGGACTGCCTGTTTCCAGAGCACTGAAGCTCCTGCGTGTGTTGGCAGGCACTGGCAGGCATGTGTGTGCGAGAATTGTGAGTTCTGACTGACTCAGCATGCTTGTACTGCTGAGCACTGTGTGATAACTCAAATAATTATATTGTGAGCACGTGTTCTGGCTGCAGATTAGCATCTTGTAATTAATTTCTTTTTGTCTCAGCTTAACAATTTAGGTGGAAAGGATCGTCTGTCTCGGTTCTTGTCAGTGGAACCTTCAGAACTTCTGCTGGAGCGTGAGGAGAATATCCGCTGTAGCACAGAGGCACTGAGGCTCTGGGCTGTGGCTGCAAGTTACAGTCAGGCCTGTAACCTGTACAAGTGAGAGGAACTGCTCTGCAGCTTTGTTTCTTTTATCCCTAATTAAGGAATAATTAATATTGGGATGTGCTGTTATAGGGAAATAATTCATGATTACCGTGATGCTGCTCTGATGCTGATTATTTTCTCCAGTACCCGCGCTTCACGAAGTGTTTTATTCCTTAGATGCTTTCGCTTATTTTAATTAATTAATGAACGGCACTGTGTAATTTCTAACTAGATGTAGTTACATTTAATGTTGTGGAACATTGCTTATCATCACTTACATTATAGCAGGTCTAAAGTGTTGTTCTTCACAGAAAACCTTACCATATCTCTCGCACACATTTGCATACTATATTCAAGTCCATCTGATTTACTTGTTTTTATAGAACTGGTTTGATATTGAAGTAAGCACATTAATATAATTTATTAATTTGATTTGATTAGTCAGTGTCATGCATCAATGTCATTATAGAAAGCACTTTATACGATACACAGTTTGTTGTTGGAAAACGTTTCTCCTGAAAATATCCTTCCATTGCTTATAGAATAAGTTTTTCACTTATAAATAAGGGAAATACAGTGAATATTTAAATCCATGCATGCACAGGGTCGGGGTTTGATGTTCTCCCCGTCCTTGGTGGGTTTCCTCTAGGTACTCTGGTTTCCTCCCACAGTCCAAAGACATGCAGATTAGGCTAATTGCTGTTTCCAAATTGGCACCACGTCCAAGGTGTACCTTACTTCATGCCCAAAGTCTCCTGTGATAGGCCCCTGGCTCTCTGTGACCCTGTGTACAGAATAAAGTGGTATAGATGATGAGTGAGTGAGTGAGTGAATTGAACACCCGAATATTGTTTCAGGTAGCAGTGAATACTGTGTATACAATTTTTTGAGTAGGCAGTGAAAACATTCATTATGCATTATAATGTCTCTCTCTCTCTCTGTCTCTCTCTCTCCTTCTCCAGAGACTTGTACCCAGTGCTGGTAAAGGCATTGCAGGCTGCACATAAGCCCAGTGCGCCTTCTGAGTCGCTGCTGGTCCTGGAAATGGACAGAGTGAAGTCCCTGCTAGTGTTGCTCACTCAGGTCACACACACTGCTGGCTGCCACCAGGAGTTACAAAGTGGATTGCTGAGGTAACACATATACACACCCAAGCTTGATTTTAAAACATTCCAAGCCTTTTTCTGACAACAGAAATTGTGTGATAGCTCTCAGGGGGCTGAGTGTCTGCCTCCACCCCCAGTGACGTGGAGCCACGTGTCCGGCTTGCAACCCACGCTGACTGGCATCCTGAAAGGCTGCGTGAGAAAGTTGGATGACCCAAGTCAAAGGTTGAGCACCCTCAGCATACTGCCGTCGTATCTGATCTACTTGGGAGCATATTACTCTCAGTTCAGTGTACAGGTAGGCAAAAAAATAATAATAATATACAATATGTATGCGCCAAAATATACAGTACTGAAATGAAAAGACAAACAAAATCATCTTGTTGTCATCTGTGGAACAAAGGTTGCTGCAGACTCCTGCAAAAGGAGACAATTTGTTAGCGTAATTCTGGCACGGTTCTTACGGTTCACAGTTGAACACACTCTCCTTTAACATTCCTCACAAGTAGGTATCAGGTGGTGTAAGATCAAAGGAATGGGACGGGTATGGGAATGGATTGTTGTGCCACCTTTTTCAAACTCGGTCCCCGTATGAGCGGAAATAATGCATATGGGTGTCCAAGATGCGCGAGTTTCAGTACTGTATGTGTTTTGCCGCAAACAGTATTCGTGCATCTGCCATTTATGATGGCTGCAAGAAGATCTTGTCTCAAAGCTCAAAAAATATCGTTCTTGTTTTTTTTTTTTTATGCCATTGGATTTTACAGGATTATCCTATTTGTGGCATCGATCATGTTTAATGTAGTGTAGCAATGTAATTATTCATTATATCATCTGATATTTGTTGTATCTTTAAACAACTGTGAAAATCCATTATAAACCATACTTTTTTTAGAAAATCATTGAGATGAAGTGATGTGCTTGCACCGTGCGATGTGATTCACACTGCTTTGCGCTTTGACAGGCTTCGTTCCAGCCGGTGCAGTGCCTTCAAGAACTAGAGGCCCTGACTACAGAGGTGCTCCTTCCTCTCGTATCAAGTCAGGTCTTTCACAGCATGATGGCCAGCCTCAGGTAAGTCATTATTTCACCTGACATTCAACTGTATTGGCATTTGCTGTGTTAAGTCAAAGCAGGCCATCAAGCATCTTTAATATTTAGACACACAACAATATAACAAATAATCCTGTTCTGATTTCTTTTGCTCTGATCATAACTCTGTATCAATGGTCTTTCAGGTCAAGCTCCATAATATGTAAGCCTGGGTCGAGCACTTCAGCCGCGGACGTCGTTCCCAGTCTGCCATGCTTGTGCAGCTTCAGGTTTAAGATGACCAGCGTGTTGGGGCCTGAATCCCCTTTCTCTCTCTGTACTGCTGTCTTCTATGTACTGGACATCATCGTGACCATTCACCGCGGCTTAACCAAGAGTGTAGGTTTGCCTTTCAGAAGCTGAATAATGTAGTATGCTCGGACTCGTACAGCAAGGAAAATGCTACATGACACAGTGGCTGTATGGCAGAATTTAAATAGGAAAATTGTGCATACACTACTAATGATGCTACTATGCATTGTCCTTGAAATTTCTCAAAGTAGCGATGACAGTTTAAAAAGTTTTTGGATTCATGCCTGTCTTTGTAGTTCAGCTCCGCCATCCTCTTGGACTCCGTGCTGGCTTACCTGCAGTCCTGTGTTGGAGCGACGCCCTCAGTGTCTCATGCCACCGGCTGGATTTTACGCCATGAACACCACTTGATCTATCTGATACTCCGGCTGGCTCACAGATTGGTACTGAAACCTCTTACACAGGAACACGTTTATCTTTCCAAATATCTTCACAATGTCAAACCTGTCCTTCCCAGCAAGATTTCAAAATATGCCCACACACATGGACACATGAGAAATCATTTAGCACTTAAAAATAATAATAATAAACAAAAATTTTCAGGTTCCTGTTGACCCCGAGGTGAAGAAGCACGCTTCCCTGTTTCACCAAGTTGCCTTGGCTCTGCTCTCCTGGCTGTTGCCTGGAAGTGAATATCTTGCACACGAACTAGCGTCTGCTATGATCTTCAATCAGGAGCTCTTTCCGTGAGTTGTCTTTTAGTTCTTCAGTGTCTTTATTTAACCAGTATGTTGAGCAGCACATCCATTTGTCTAGCTATTGCTGGATATTTAGTAAATTTGCATGCAATGTTAATCGAATTCATCTTACAGTTGTATTTTAATGCTATGAATTGAATACCTTAGGACTGCAGAAACATGTAATTTGTATATATGTTAAAATACCCGTAGAATGGCAAAGAGGACTTTATATTTGGTGTGATCATTTTTTAATATACTTCCGCTAAAGCCTGCCTGGTTAGAATTATCTTGAATATAGAAATATAAGCAAAGTTTATGTACGGTCATCTTTTCAGTCCTTTTGAGCATTTTGTACAAACCATTCAGCCTTGATTGTAGTCAGGAAAAAGAAAACAAAATGTTATTTTTCTGCAGCAGTTACTCACTATCTTCACAAGAGGGCAGCAAATTGTACTTATTACAGAAGACGTTCTTACATTCTAGCATTCATTCTAAGTTGTTCATGCTGTCTGTGTACTCGTTCAGGAGGTTTTATAACATAGTTTAATATCACTTAGCCAGACAATGATTTAAAATCATTCGTAATGTATACAATGTGGGAATGTGTATTTAAATTATTATTATTATTATTATTATTATTTAGTTAAATTTTTTTGAAGTTACGTATATGAATAAAGCGCATTCACATGTGTATCATATAGTGGGGCCCAAACGTCTGAGGCCAGTAGTGAAATTGCTTTCAGTGTTTCTTAGTATTTAACTTGTCCTCTCTTTGATTTAATGGAAATGTGCGCTTGAGTCTTTGCAAGTTTGTGCAAAACCTTGCGATCGACTGTAGGTCAAATGCACCGGGGTGTCTGACGAACACGTTCTTCAATACAAGACGTGTGTGCAAAGCACTACTAATTTTTAACTAATTAAAAATTCTAAAACCTTTTGTTTATTTCAATTTTAAATTAACAAAAAAGCAGGATTTCTTCTCCATGTGGTCTCAGGCACACCTTCTATGTGAAGGTACCCTATCTGGCCAAAAAAAAGTCTAGGTTTAGGTATAAATTATTGACCTCTATAAGCAAAGAAAACATTAAAATTGCAGGAATTATATTCTGGGCAGGGTTAACAACTGCCCAAAATATAATTAAAACCTGGAAGGATAGTGTTCACTTTACAGGAACTTAATGCTTGGTGAAGCCTAGATTTACCCTCTATTCCAGAGTGAGTGGTGCATCAGGGTAAGCATGGAAGTCAATGAATACATATCTAGTGGAGGTAGTGTTATAATCTGGGGTGGCTTCAATTGGTCAGGTCTAGTCTGGTTTCAGCAACTTTGTGTGGCAATAAAATGAAGTCAGCTGATGTATGAGAAATCATTTTCACACATGGATTGGCCACCAAATTGTGCACAATAATAACTGTGTTACAGGAGTTTAACTGTTTAACTGTGTCTTTATTCTGCAGTGAGGCTGGTAGTGGAGGTCCAGAAGCTGTGACCCTGGCAGAGCTTCAGCTTCAGGAGACGTCCTCTCATTCACCCAGCCCTGGTCCACTCCTACGTGACTCCCTGACTCAACTTCCTTCAATCCGTGCCTGCTACCTCACCCACCTTGCGTACCTGGAACCCGCTGTGATCAGCTCCCGCGAGCGGCACCTCGGCCGTAACCCCTGGCTTTCTTCTCAGCTCCTCCCTGAACTCTCAGGCCCCTCTCTGCCTTCTGATTGGGCCTTCCTGCCTCTCATCAGCCTGTATGAGCGAGTAGGAGTGTCGCAGGGTGGCGGGCTACGGGCCGAGTCGCTACCTGCTGGCTCTGTACAGTCGCTTGTGCATTGCCTTCAGTGGCTCCTTGTGCTTGAAAGCTTTAGGGAACAGGCACTAAAGTTGGTGCCACCTGTTGCCAAACTGGCACGTCTGGTCTGTGTCTTTCTGTGCTCCAGTGATATCTTTCTGGAGAAACCAGTGAAGGAGCTGACATGGGCGCTGCTGCGTGAGCTGACTAAACCTGGACATTTAGAAGCTCTGGATCTTAGCCTACCACCTCCAGGTTTAGCCTCCTTCCATGATCTCTACTCCGCTCTGCTGGCTCAGTACGAGGCCGTGTCCTTTGGCGATTCACTCTTTGGCTGCTTCATACTGTTGCCACTGCAGAGGCGATACAGCGTATCGATGAGATTGGCCGTGTTCGGCGAGCATGTCTCAATCCTGCGCTCACTAGGGGTCTCGTTAGAACAGGTGAGGAGGTACTGCTCTCTCCTTTTACATTCATGTCATGAGATGGAATGCAGTAAAGTAGTCCTGACAGTTATGCAAGGTCTGTTTCCATCTAAATGTGTTTCAGATTATTTGTTGGGCCTTAAATGATTGTGTGGTGTGTTTCCATGATTAATAAATTCAACAGACTATTGGCATAATCTTAAAAATATTTTAGAATAACAAACTTAATTCAAATTTGCATCTTTTGGTATAATATTTATATACCAACAACAGTCTGGTATAATCGTATACAGTGGAACCCTTGGATTACGAGCATAATACGTTCGGGAAGCAGGCTCGTATTCCAAAACACTCGTAAATCAAATCAAATCAAATTTACCTATAAGAAATAATGGAAATTCTAATTATTCGTTCCACAGCCCAAAAAAATAAATACATAAAAATAATTAATACAA
>JAQMYL010000005.1:20010761-20030168 GCA_030014365.1 Clarias pachynema | reverse complement strand
CATAGCCTATGATTATATGGAGCATCTGCTATACAAGTCCCTGTAATTAAGTTATTATACAGTAGAGAAAACAATAACATATTGGTACAAATAAATGAATATGAACCTGTGATTTAAATTACAGCAGACACAATAGTCAAAGCTGCTGTTTTAGAAATTTAATCGTTTAACTTTTGACCAACAGATTTAAGAAATTGTAAGTTTAGTGCAAGTAATAATTACAAGCATTTTGTGCCATACTTTAAAAGTCAAAGACTTTAAACTAAGACTTTTACATTATCAGTATCAAACCTAATTTCTTAGCAATTATTGTAAGAATACTTACCATTTACATTACATAAAAGCTCTTATCTCATTACTCATGTATATAGACATACATGAATACACAAATCACACTGAAAATATGCCATGATTTATTAATTTTTTTTGTGCAAAAGTCTACTCTCCAAGTGACATTTATAAGCTCATCTAAAATACTAAGGAAATTGCTTTGGGGTGAGAGCCTGCTAAGTGGATAATTGTTTAACATCATTTTCTCCTCAGCACCCTCATCTGCCGGTTAGGACTTGCCTTCAGGCATGAGGTTAATGCAGGCTAACGGGTAGGAAAAATGTGACACAGTGGTGAGAACTGTCTGTTAGTTGAATGCTCCCCTAGGAAATCGGCATCGACCCTGTTAATGTCAATCTGCAAGGCTGCTGGCAAGATCACAGTTTTCGAGTTAGTGAACCAAGGGTTCCAATAATTGGTGTTGTCTCACTGGTCTCAGCCTGACCTTCTAAGTGTTTGTGCTAATCAAAGACTTTGTAGAAATCACTTCAAATCCACATGAGGTGGTTTCTGCCAAGACTGGCAGTTATTGAAGATCAGCTTTAATTTAGATTGAACAGGATGTTTATTAAACAGAACATAATAAATTTTTTCAAATACTGTCTTAGCCTCTATTTAAATGTATGCAATAATATTTCGGTCTTGGTAATTCTTGATCTTTCCACTGCACTGATAAAACACATAATAATATTGTAGTTATTCGTCAAGAGAGGGGAAGCAAGTTCATTGTTAATCCCACGCTATTTCAGAACGGGAAGGTCTTCCTGTGCGTGTGTCATATGCACTCTCATGTACTCCTATTAGTTTACCCCCTCAGAGGCTCTGTGTAAGGGCTCTTATAAATATTGTTACATCCCGTGGTTCGAGTTAGAGAGATTATCTTAATTATTTATAATAACATTTATGGTAACATGAACCTTTTGGAATTTCATGGTTTTCTATCATAATTTGTCATAAAATGTGATCTGATCTTCATCAAGTCAAGGCTATCGACAAATATACAGTAATGTGCCTAAAATAATAACACAAAAAAAGTCTGATCTTTCATGTCTTTATTGAACACACACATTCAACATTCAAAATGGCAGTGGAAAAAGTAATTGGAACTATTAACTGGACCCTCCCCTTAGCAGCAATAACCTCAACAAGGCACTTCCTGGAGCTGTGGATCAGACCTGCACATCATTCAAAAGAAATTTTAGCCCATTATGCCAGAACTGCTTTATCTCTGTCATATTCTTAGAAAATCTCATGTGTATGACTGTCTTCAAGTCATTCTATAGCATCTGTATTGGGCTGAAATCTGGGCTCTGACTTGGCCACTCCAAAAGACGGATTTTGTTTTTCTGAAGCCATTCTGTTGTGGCCTTGCTCCGGTGTTTTGGGACATTGTCCTGTTGCAACACCCAACTCGTACAGAGTTCCAGCTATGCTACAGACATTCTCACATTATCCTAAAGAATTTAGTAGTTCTTGGTTTCATCAGTTCACAAAACTCCACAGTCCACTGTGGAGTGTCAGTATACTCTTTTTTCAAACTTCAGATGTGCAACAATGTTCCTTTAAGTAAGCAGCGGCTTGTTTAATGTTTTACGTACAGTAGACTCATGAACACAGGCATTAGCCAATTCCAATGATGCCTTCAAATCTTTGGCTGTCACTTGGAGTAGTTTCTTTACCTCATTGATGTGTCTTCATTGTGTCCTTGGGGTCATTTTGGGTAGAGTAGCCACAGCCCAAAAGTGTCTCCATTGTAGATTATTTACTGTAACTATAGACTGGTGAAATTTTAATCACCTTGAAATCACCTTGTAACCCTTTCCAGCTTCATGTAAATCAATTCTTGATCATAGATCCTCTGAATGCTGTTTTTGGCAAGGCATGGCTCACATTGGAGTATACGTCTTGTGCGGAGCAAACTCAAAGATTTTGAGTGTTTTTTATCAGTCATACTGTTGTAGCTCTTGTCCACACTTCCAAACTCATATTCTTATGAAGACTCCAGGTACTGTATGCTAACACCTGAATCCAATAAGCTTGGCTGAGGTCATTCAAGAATTCACATACTTTTTTCACTAACACTATAAGGTAGGTAGGTAGGTAGTTAGTTAGTTAGTGTAGTTTCTTGTTGAATCTAAACATAAATGTAATATCTTTGAATATTGAGGTTTTTAATTTTCAGCAATGTAAAAATACTAATAATATAACAATAATATTTTGGCTATTAACTAGCCACAATTTTTTTTACTCTTGATATTAAACATGTAATAATATTGAAGTTGTTATTTTAGTTGTAAAATTAGAGATTTTGAGTCAAGACATAAAGCCTGAAAAATCATCTTTCTACAATTCATCCTCTTCAGCACACTTCAGAAAAAAACCTTAGTAAATTGAAATATCTTGAATCTATCAATCATTCATTTTATGAAATTAGAGTATACCAATTGTAAGAAAATTAAACTTATTTTAAGGCTTTTATACAGTTCTAAACTTGAAATTCTAAGCAATAATTTCTTGAAAGAAGCAAAATTATCTGCCAATAGAATGTTTGTAAACAGTTCTGGAAATAGATTTATTAATCTTACATTTGTTAACTGTTATCTTATAATATGAAATTCTACAAACATTTGATTGGTATATTTTTAATTGTTAAGATTTCTGCAGTGTAGGCCAGTTAATCTTCTTCCACTGCAGCATAATCTTCCTTCATCAAACTGCAAATGTTCCAGCAGTACACTGCAGTCGTCCAAGCACTTGAGCCTGAATCATTGGCAAGAAAGCTCTTTCACTCACTCACTCACTCACTCACTCTGACTTTCTCACTCTGACATACTTCTTTGATCTCCTGTTGCTGATATCTACTTTGAAGCGTTTGGCTTTTTGAGGGGCTGATATTCCTTTTGAATAATATCACAGTTCATTCTACGTTAGTGCACATTTATGAGACAATAAAGCATTATCAGAGCAGCCAAGAAAGCAAGCCCTCTGCAGTTTTACAAAATTTGTTGGCTTATATGAAACTAGCATCGTAATCAACAGATCAATCCAAATGGGGACAAGGTCACAACAAGGACAAGTGTAATATTAATAGCTTTAATTCCTGTTTAGTGGTCACTAACACATTCATGTTCATGATCTCAAGGCCCATTCAGAAAATCTAAGATTTTTGCCATCTGTCCAAGATTATTTAAGATTTTGTGGTGTCTGCAAAATAAGCGGATGAATGTTTGTGGGATTTATATGGAATTATCATTGTAACCAGCAGATGAACGGATTAGAGTTTGGAATAGATCCAAACAGGGTCTTTCACAGCATGTAAAATGTCTGAAATAGTTTTCCCTTAATAGTTTTCCTTACTAATAAAGTGCATTTTAAATCTATTTTAGGAATAAAAATTAAAAAGACAAGATGGCAAAAGCATCCTAGCTGAAGCTGGTGGCAGTTTTTTCCCTACACTACTTCTAAATAAATCACAGGGAGTTGGATGCAGATTTTTAATAAGAGATTTATGATTTTTTCTATTGTACCCTGTAGCGTTATTATTATTACCCTGGAGTAAAATTAAATATAATCATATTATACAATATTATCAGTGCATTTGTGTTGCATTTGAAAAAAAAAAAAAAGCAGAAGAATGAAAATAGATGTAGCGTAAAAAAGCAAAACAAAACACAATATGTAGGATAAACTTACCAAAAGTTCAATTGATTTTAAACCATTTAAGTGGCTTACATGATGTTGAACTGATATTGGCTTGATAGCGCTCGATTAATGGCCCTTAATTATACAGTGTTTTAACAGGTCAAAGCACCGGGCAAGTTTAATCACATTAATTAGTTTCTATTGATGGAAAACCTCTTTTCTCCTATATCTCTGCTAAGTTAAAAGGCTATGCCTAGCAGCAAATCAGTAACATCTCTTTTAAATGTCACTATACACAACAAAATTGCACAGTTGACTGGTCTTTAACTATCACACAGTAGTCATGTGTGCTATATTTCAGGTTTGATCATTGCATGAAATAATGAATTTTACAATGCATTGCTCTATGCCACATACGACAGTCCTTCCTTGTGTGTTTAGCTTATGTTATTAGACTGCAGCACAAGTACTAGCGGTCCATTTATAATAAATCCAATACTTCCATATGTTCAACAATCAAAAAGTAATGTTGTAACTTGTTTCATATTTATTTTGAGCCAAACGTGTCACTAATGTGTTGAATTTCTTAGAATATTTTTTTAGTACAATAATAATATAGAAGCAAACAGCAGTAATAACTTGCTGACTACATCTACTGGCTGCGTGACCAGAATATAATGATAATGATATCATAGTTTATATATAGAAGAATAGTGTCTTTCCATGGCTCTGCGCCCAGTTTGTATAATAGGTCTAGTTGATCCCTTGCCCGTGCCTCTATTTCGCTCTGCTGATCGATGGCTTTCTGCTGCCTGCTTGCTTATTTGTGCCAGTGCTGCATCCATCTGTGATGGAAGCTTCTGGCACCAGACAAACTCATTGCAGTGACATCAGAGTCTGGCCTCCAGCTCCTACTCAAAATACACTGCGTAAATGTATTAGATTCTGGCATGTTCCTGGAGGATATACCCGGGATATTTTAATATTTAACCTCCCCTAATACACCAAATACACATGATCAGCTAACTGACATTCGTCTTATGAGGTAGGCCATATGCATAGTAGAACATGGGAAGCATTAAAATGTTGTAATGCAAGTACACTGCTGTATGCTGTACTAGAACACATTGTGGTTGCAGATAAGTAAATAAAAGCAGATAAATTATAAAAGCAATAATCGGAAATTATTCAGCCAACGAGTTAATCGCATATTCACTAATATAAATGTTTAGAATTTTTTAAGTCTAAATCTAAAATATTTTCAAATAAATTACATCGAGACATCAGTAATATGTTACTTCGGTTTAATAAATCCTTTTGATACATTTTAAATGGAATACCATATCATATTGTGAGAGTACAGTATGTGCCATTAAAACAAAATCTACTAAATCCTAATAATGGTTTTCACATTTAGGTTTTTTTTCTATCATTTTATGGATTAAATAATCACTTTTCATGAGACCTGGAAGCAGTGTTTAGGTTAATAATCGATTTAATTTAAGAACTATTTTTGTATTATTAATCTATTTATTTTAACTTAAATGATTGGGAACACATTGTCATTGGCATATAACAGCGCTGCAAAAGTTTCATTAAAAGAAGAGGATCCCTGCAAAAGCTAAGTATATTAAATCTTGGCAGAATTTACTGTAAATGACGTATTGTTAATTTTAATAACCCTGTGCGGCTCTTAAAAGGAATATTATATGGAAATTCTTACAATGGCTTATGAGTCACTTGCAATCAAGGCTTGAATAAAATTAAAGGACAGTTAATTCAGGAGTAACATACTGTAACAGGCTTCCAAGAGCAGAAATGCTCTCCATACCTGTGTAAGTTTGATATATACTGTAGATGCATCTCAATAAATTAAGATATTATTAAAATGTTTACTTATGTCAGTAATTCAATTCAAAAAGTAAAAAAGTAAAAACTCATATATTATATAGTAGAAGTGTTTGTCTTTTAATTTTGATGATTATGGCTTCCAGCTAATGAAAACCCAAAATTCAGCATTTCAGAAAATTTGAACATAACACCTCAAAACACCCGCAAAGGTTTCCTGAGCCTTTAAATTGTCTCTCAGTTTGGTTCAGTTTTATCTGATATAACTTTCTACCACATTATATAACTCAATTATGAATTCTTCATAACCGTTGGTGTGAAATCCAGCACACAGGAAACAATTTACATGTCCTCCTTCAGAAATTCATGTTCAAACTTGTATCTCCTCACGCTTGGTGGACATTTAATCATGGAAGCTAGCTCATCTCCTGAGACCGAATCCCAGCAAGACCAAGCTGCTATAAATCCTTGCAGAAGTGTTCCCAAACCAGGTCTTGTCATCTCCCTTGAGCATCCTTTCATCACAGGAACTGATAGCATACAAACTTTTGCTATAGTTCATTTTTTTTCATTTTCCTAACCTGATCTGGTCATGTAGCTTTCTCTATAATATACCATGAGGATTTGCTCATTTTCCTACACACAGTTCACTCAGGTGCTTGTTTATTTATTTCCACAGAAACCATTCAGGTACTTATTCAGTGCTTTTTCATGTGAAAAGTGTGTTGTAATTCAACTCAGCCTGGCAACGCTTCCCCTGCAGGTTATCATCAGAACCCTTTTACTGATCCAGAATGCTGCGCTACTTATTATCAATCTCACAAATTCGTCCACATCATCCAATTGCTGGCTTTCGTCCACTGGCTTCCTGGAGCTGCTCACATTAAAATGAAAGCACTGATGCTTGGCTAAAAAGGATAAATGGAAGAGACCCCACCTGTCTCGAGGCACTGATTATATACAGTACACCACATTGTAGCTTTTCCTACTGACTAAGGAAAAAAAAATTAATACTTTCTAGTTCATTTGTAACAGGGGATTGGTTTAATGGTTAATGGTACTGTAGCCTTTCTTCCGAAGATTAAACAAAATAATAATCATCATAATTAAAAGAATCAAACATTTAGAATATATCAGTTAGTGTAGTAATTAATGCATATACTACTGTATATGAGTTTCACTTTTTGAATTAATTTTTTTGATGATATTCTAATTTATTGAGGTGCCAGTATTTTGACAGATCATAATCATACATCTACAGTACAACACTCGAGGACTCGGTGAATAGTAACCAAAAAGCAACCCAATCAAAAACCTATGGGAGATTTTGGACCAATATTGTAGACAGAGCTCCCCACCACCATCAATAATGTGTTGGTTTCTTCCAGGTACTCTTGTTTCCCCATAGTTCAAAGACATGCACTGTAGACTGGTTGGTGTTGCTACATTATCTACATTGTGTGTATGTTTATGGATTGCCAAAGGTTGGGGTTCCTTAGCTTAGCTTCCCTTAACTGCTGGTGTGAAGTTACAGGTCATTGTGGCCAACCATCTCTTAGAGAAGATCGATGGATAAATAGAAACCTCTCACTTACTCACTCACCCACTGACTCTCTATACCACTTATTACGGAAGTGTACAGGGGGCCAGGAGCCTATCCCAATGGACTGAGGGCACTAGACACAGTGTTTCATTCAACTCAGGAAGTCACAGAATTGCGCAGTTCATATTGAAATCGGGAAAAGAAGAGTATTCAAGACTAAAATTAGCCCTTATAAAGGAGTAGGATATGTAATGGAAGACAGATAGAGTAAACCAATCAGGCGATAAGCGTTGTCGATCCAGCACAGAGAACCAGAAAGGACTGAGTCAGTTTTTCACATGGAAATATATAAGCAAATAATATTTTTAATTAAATAATTCCAAGTTCCCCTTAAAACATCCTTCAGTTGTTTATTTTTTCATTAAAAGCATGTGCATTTTTGGTGTTTTGTGACAGACATATTGGGAGATTGTGTATTCTTCTGACCTGTGCCTTTGAGCCATGCTTCTGCAATTTTTTCCCTGACTGTCATTTTTTCCTCATGATGGTTTCAGCAACATCAATAATTGCATAATATTGTTTAGCGAATTATATGTAAACAGTTGAGAAAATTGCACGAGCTGAAGAGGCTATAATTACAAGCCTGTTGTTTAATGATAATTATAGACCACTAACTCTTTTGTAATATGAAATGTAATCAGATTGGTAGGGCAGCATGGATATAAGCAAATGAGTAACTTTTCACAAGATAAACACACGGTGGAAAGAAACACCTGAATTTCCATGTTAGTTAATGTGAAATGTGTCTTTTAGATATACAGTTGATGTTTTTTATGACTGCACACACTTTGTTTCACCCTGACATAGGTTAATCATCAGGTTAAGTTCTTGTGCCCTTTTCATTAACTATTGGTACAAAACTCCTAACACTTTATCCAAACAATTTATCCATTTCTTCATCAAACTAATTTTCCACTGCACGCTCATATATTGTTGACGAGGCTCATGGTGGATGCAGAACTAATCCCAGAAACTTTGGGGAAAAGGCACATGCACGCACATACACACACGCGAACTCTCCAATGTTTAGTTGGGCTCGCTTTAGATTTGCCATGGTATTCCTTGTTTTTTCTCTCTTCCTGTTTTGTGTTTCTTTTTGCTTTTGTTTGTTCCCAGTTTCCATTACACATTTGATGTTAATTGTATTTACTTGCACCTTGTCTTGACTCCTTCGTCGACCTATTTATAGCCTGTGTTTTAGCATTAGCTTTTCTTCCTAGCAATAGTCATTTTGCAATTTTGATTTTGTGTTTATGTTTTGTAGTGATTTTAACATTCATTTATTTAAAGAAAAACCTGCACTTGCATTCTGCCTTAGCTCCATTTGGGCCAAGTTTTGGATATGGCATACACTTATTGTGGTGTTGTTCTGCCCACCTTATGCAATGTTACAACATTTATTTTCCATTAATTTTGGATCCTTCCAGAACCACTTTCTCACAAATTTGAGCATGATGAATTAAGCAGATTAAATATGCCTGTAGTATCAGTATTAATGGGGTAACCTGGTTATTTAGTAGGTTCAGGTAGCTGACTTAATTTTATTGCAACATAATATTGCTGTACCTAGACAGATCACTTAGGAATGAGTGTTCATTAGTGTCGTAGAAAATAGTGAGACTGAAAATTGTCAGATGTAAAATATTCAGATTGGAAATAGCGATTGAAAGATATATTACATGTTAAAGTCTGATGCACAATAGGAATGTTTTAATCTAAAATGTCTGTGGTTTGATAATTTCAGTTATGTCTAATGACAAATTTACCATATATTTTTTTTCTTCCTAAAATATATGTGGTTTGGTCATTTTATTTCATTCAAAACTTTGGAAAACATTTCTTTCATAAATTTTTATATCATTATAATATTTATTCATCGAGTTTCATCAAATTCTATAAAATGCAACTTCACCAAGCCTGAAAGTGATCTCAGTCATTCATGATGTTTTTACCAATAATGTTTTTAATAATGTGTTGAAATTTCCTTAGTTGTTTTATTTGCCTAAGGCACGTCAATCATTTAAATTCTTATGGAACACAATACAGTAGCATTGTTTTCATGACCATGGGATACAACTTCAGACATTGTAGTTTAAGAAATGATAAGTTGAAATGTATTAATCACTGCAGTATTTATTCAATCAAAGTCTCTAGAGTATTTGCTTTATTTACAAATGCACCTACAACAAAAACTACTGTTTTATACAAGACTGTATTTGTCTACCTAAATAGAGTTAAGCAAAACACAAAGAGTGAAAAAACTATTACTGTATGTAGGTATTAATGAAACAAGAAAAAAGAGAAGAAATATTTTCCTTAGTTTTCCATAGTGTCCTACTGTAGTGTTCCTGCCTTTTTTATCAACTAATTTATTTCTGTATTATTCTTTACTAATACTACTACTACTACTACTACTACTACTACTAATAATAATAATAATAATTATTATTATATTTATTAAATAATTTAAAAAATCGTTTAAAAAAAACCCAAAAAACTACGTATCTCTCAGTGTCTCTGACTCTGGGTGTGCTGTAGATGGTGTGACAGCCAGTCAAAAGGGCCGATAATAATAATAATAATAATAATAATAATTCCTTAGTTGTTTTATTTGCCTAAGGCACGTCAATCATTTAAATTCTTATGGACCAAAATAGCATTGTTTTCATGACCATGGGATACAACTTCAGACATTGTAGTTTAAGAAATTATAAGTTGAAATGTATTAATTACTGCAGTATTTACTGCAATCAAAGTCTCTAGAGTATTTACTTAATTTACAAAATGCTTTTTTTTTTTGGCCAGGCAGAATATATTTACACACTCATTTAGAATGGTTTATTCATAGGTGATGTCAGGTTTGTTTCTTTTATTATTTGTTTTATTACTGCTGCTAATTGTTGGATATTTTACACATATCTTTCCTGAAATGCCTTGTTTTGCTTTGGGTGAACAATTTTGAAAATACTGCTAAAAAAACAAAAATCATAATTTATATGTAAGCAGAATAATTGTAGTGTTGGGTGACTAAGGAAGGAAGGAAGGAAAATAAATAGATAAATAAATAAATAAATAAATAAATAATTGTAGTTCTTTAATTTGAAAATAAACTCAAACAGCATTTTGCAACGATGTGCCATCCCATCTGATTTGCACCTAGCGGGACCATTGTTTTTTTCCAACAAGAATAACCCCATACACACCTGTAGGTTATGTAAGAGCTAGAGTATTTGTTCAAGAAGGAGAATGATCGAGTGCTACACCAAATGATCTGGCCTTCATGATCAACTGATCTAACTCCACTTGAGATGGTTTGGACTGGAAATTAAAGCAGTAAATACTTAACACCTCTGTGAACTTCTTCAGGGAGTTACAGGTTACTACCTCATGAGTCTGACTGAGAGAATGCCAAGAGTGTGCAAAGCTGTAATCAAAACAAAAGGGGGGTACTTTAAAACTGTCAATGTCTTAAGTATTAATATACAATGTTGAAAAAAAAAAAATAGAAACCACTAAATAAGATGTTTCCAAACTTTTAACTGGTAGTGTGTATACTGTATATTAACTAGCAAACAGAGCAGAATGCTCTGTTTGTTTTTTAAAGTTTACATGTATGAGTTTCAGAAAACTAAAAATGTTTTTAGTTCTAAAGAATTGGTTTTGTCTTCTATATCTGTACAGTACATTTGACCACACATTATAGGCAGTGGGGAAACTTGTGGCCTAAACAATGTCTCTGTTTTTTCTGTTACTTGCAGACAGGTCATGCTGTTCTAATTTGGGCATTAAATCTTTAAACTGCACTGCCTAAGGGCTTGCGTTTATAGGAAACTGAATATTTGGGAATGTCCCCTCCCCATTGCATTATCAAATGGAGTTGATGGAGTGCAATTTATGTTTAATGATGCACAAAACAAGGGATTAAGTCTGTATGCAAGTTGAAGTAATGATACTGCAATAATTAAATTTTCTAATTGAATTGACGACCATCCTGAGAGATGGACAGGATGCAGTCATACAGCCCACTACAGGTTTTTAAGCATTAGTGTTATCACTTCAGCAGTAACTGAAAAGCTATGGGAACATGAACTGATCAGCTTTTTCAATAAGACATTCATCAAATAAAAACTACTGTTTTATACAAGACTGTATTTGTCTACCTAAATAGAGTGAAGCAAAACACAAAGAGTGAAAAGAAAATGCAGTTATTAATGAAACAAGCTTTTATTATGTTAGTTGTGATTATTTATTGCTGTAAAATAAAAAATATATATCTTACCAACTCCTGGGGAACCATGAATCGCATTTTTATGAAAACATCTTTCAGTAATGTATACATCCCATGCCCAGTCCACAACAGACCACTAGTTGAGTTAATTCTACTTGATAGTTTGATGCTACAGTAAGTACAGATGATGTTTTCATCGACTACTTTTACCTTTCATTAGACAGCACACAAAGTACTTTTCTTGTACAGGTTTTGTTTGATCAATTTTTGTAATTAAGGCATCCATTAGTATGACCATCAAAATACTCCAGAACCTTAGATAATGTACTCCAATGCTTTACAATACATCTCTACACATAAACAGCCTGAACAGATTCTTACTGCAGTGCAGAATGTCTGCTTTTTATGCTTTCATGCTTGATTATGTTAACAAATTGTTTGCAGTGATGTGAATCTTAGTGTGTTTCTGCTCCCAGATGTGGAAAACCTAATTAATTCTTATTTGAAAAAAGAAAACAAACATAATTTGGTATATTACGCTTTAAAGAATAATGACACCCTTGACTTTTGTTAGTCTTTGTCTTTTCTTCTGATGTAAAGATAAATGCACGTTTTAGGTAGTACACAGGTGTTTGTACCAATATTGCTGTATCCTGTTGTCTTAGGAACTTAAAGGGAGGAGGTGGCTTTCAACGGGGATGCCTGTAATAAAGAGGTTGACTAAGTCGGAATTCCTTGTTTGAGTTGGGTTGGAGAATTATTTACTTTTGTCTATGTTTGCTGATAAAAAGATAACCATTATTTTTGCCTTTGCCAGTCTGAGCTTATTTTGACCAGGTTTGCCCAAACTTTTGCATAAGACTGTCATAGTACTAACATACTCTGGCTTAAAATAATATTGAGAATTGAGTATGACATTTGAAAATATCACATTTTGACAGTCTACAATACACTAGAAAACCCCATATTGACAAACAATGTACAAAGTTGTGACCAAATTTTGATAATCCCTACATTAAAGAATAAATAAATAAATCATAATAAAATGTATAATAGAATATATAAAATAATATAATAATAATAATTATAAATACCACTACTACTACTACTACTACTAATAATAATCATAATAATAAAAATTCATCATCGGCCTTCCAATATGATCAATCATCACCAACTAATGATCCCCTGTTGACTGACTTAAATTTTACATTTTTACATAATTAAATTTAACAGCAGCCACATATGTACTGTATAGATACTGTACTAGATATTGATACCAAAGAATGCCACTGTAGCCTTCAACAAGTTGCCAGGATCAAGTAAAGTAGATAAAATCATGTAAATGCCTGCAGATTACCCCAACCAGAGTCACTGGACCAAGCATTTGTAAGCTTGTAAATACTGTAATGCCATTTGTAAGAACATCAAAATGGTAATTAAGTACTGTAAGTAAGGTCAGTATTAATTTAAGACCGACTACACTATGACTACCTCTGTGTAGCAAGTCAATACTTTTACAGTGCCATTATACTTTACACAGATGTCCCTGAGGTTTGCCACATGACCCACAAATTGAGTCTTTTTCATTAAGCTAAAAAATATTTCCAGAGACAATCTCCTTCTTGGCAGTGCATTGCCTATCAATACACAATAATTGAAGCATGAACACCTGTTTAGTGTAGCATAACCATTCAAATAATGTTATAGTTCATGCAAGTAAAAAGGTGGTTAACATTGGTGTTGCCTCTGTTTCCAGGGTTGGGGATTTGAATCTTGCCTGGAGTTTGCATGTTCTTTCCTTGCTTTGTGGGTTTCCTCCAGATAGTCCAAAGTGTTGTAAGCTGATTGATGCTTCCATTGCCCATAGTTCATTAGGAGGATGTGCATGGGCTGTGGGTTGGCACCTCGTCCAGGATGTTCTCCAACTTGTGCCACGTGTTCCCTAGGATGATTGTCTTTCCACATTATTTGCAATTGGTGACAATGGACACCAAATGCAAGATTAAAATGAACTGTTATTAACGTACAACAATTAGTCATGCTTAAAATTTGTTCTAAGATTAAAAACAGTCCTTGAAATAAATCACTTGTTAGGAACCTCAGCGCCATCTGTATGTGTAATTTGTCAAAAAGCCCGTGCACATGCTTTTTGTCAGATATTGATAAAAATGTTAAAGTGAGAAAGCATTTGCAATTACAGAAGAATACACCTTGCACTTCATCTTAACTGAAGTACGATCAATAGCAAGACTGATTGACTCCTGTTGTTGATGACTGAGATGGATTTCACATGGTACAATAGATCCACTGGGGACGTGGTCATCACTAGACGGAAACAATTCATTACCCTGCTGCCCTTGTAGTGGGTAAAATCTGTCCAGATTTCTACTGGTATTCAATTGTTTTCTGTAACCAGGACATTGTGGTTTCATACCTTTCTAAAGTTCTGTTGTCCTCCAAATATGTATGGAAAAACTGAATGAAGTGAAAATTGTCAGCCACATTGGCCTGAATTTTCAACAGCGTAGACCATGCTGTATAAAGATTTCAAGGATTTCACATCCCTCCAGAGGGACTCTATTAATTGATTGTGGATGACCTACCCTGTAATGTACCTACCTCCAGGGTACATAGATAAGGCCACCTCAAAGTTCTGCCCAGCATGCTTAAAGCTTATTCTAGATCTAGAGATATGTTGGGAAACTGTGATTGCAGGGCAATCTTTGCTGCAAGTAATGTGTCCTTTAGTTCCACCATACAACAACATCTCAAAAGGGAATACAAAAAGAAATAGAAATGATTGAAATAATAAACAGTTGGTTTATGTGAGAAAAACTGTTCTTTTTTTTTTTTTTTTTTTTTTTTTAACAAAGAGAGATGTTTTGCAAAGTGATAAAGTACATTTTGTGAATGTTTTCATTCACTCAAAGGGGGGATTTAAAGCATAAATAGCAAAATATTATAATTGTTTTATTTATCTGAGTAAACAAAGCTGCATACAGTAACAGTGAAGCGATAATTCCACCTCTCACAGTATTTTCACAATGGATAAATCACCGTGTAGTCTGTGGTAATTCAAGTATGCAATTTATTATTAATAATATGTTGGTTAAGTTTCAATAAAAAATATAGCTTTGATTGTGTTTTTGTAGTGAGTTTTTGGCAGCAAATTGAGGCACAGAAACAAGTGTTTTGTTGTACACAAAACGTCATAATTCCAATAATTGCTGAAGATGATGAGAAACATTAAAAATGATAGAAAAATGTCAGCTTATAGCAGAATGCACCTCCTCCTCCTCCCAGTTTCAGTTTTACTTGTAGTTAATGACAGCGGCTTATCATAGTGCTGTAACGTGCCATGTGACATCCATTTTGGAATAATTCTACCTCATACGCATTTGTGGGCCATGAGTTTAAAAATACTGATTGCAGAACTGGATGTAGCAGACAGAACCAGAGCTAGCAAACACAACAGGTTCCCACTCACAACAAGGGTCTCTCATGTCTCTTGCACACAAAGAACTCGGGGATCTCTTGAGTGTTGTATTGTTATTTCTTTACTTAATTTTCCTTTTGACAATATTATCATACAGTAAGTGCATCATTTTGCGTGAATGCAGCAGAACTAGTGCAGGAGAAATATAGAAGACATATCGAAATGGAAGTGAAGCATTACAATACAGTATTCCACATAGCTTTGTTAGTATTGACTTTTTGCATGTGATCAGAAGCAGAAAAATTAGTTTGTGCTTAATCATATTTTCTTGTATCAATCAGTACAAACAATCACAAAGTGACATCGATACAATACTTCATGTGTCATTTTAGGTACTCCAAAAAATTGGTAGGGAACTGTAGCTAATTTATGTTAACTTTAGTTAGCATTAATCCACAAATTCGCATGATGATACTGGATTCACGCAAGCAAACTTAATATACGTTCGCGGGCCAGGTTTAGGAGGCCTTAACCCATGACCTTTCCCACAATGCAATGCTCTTTCCGTATTTGTGAACTCGTCTCACAGATTAGCTTCTAACACAAGGCTGAATCCCAAATCCCCCTCTATCTCCCCATCAAGGGCACTGCTTGGTGTGTAACTACTGTAGTGATTGTACAACCTACATAGTGCACTAGCTTTCAATTTTGTGATATTTGGGATTCAACTCCAGAAAGGTTGGCTATTAATTGAAAAAGCTTGAAGTGTCCGTATAAAGTACTTTACCTGCACATCATTTTATGAAGCATAAATAAAAAACTAACGCTCACATACTTGCACACAGTACGAGGTAATCACAATAGGATAACAAATCATCATATCATTATATATATATATTGTGCTGAAGCTTTCGACCGGAAGTCAGAATATATACCATATATACAGTATATGTCGGAAAAAATGTTATTGACCGGATTTCATTTTAATTCAGGACTCAGGCATAGTAAATGTGATTGAGAACGGATGTATGCTTGTCCACAATGTCATGCTTACTCCTTAAACAGCATGTTGTAGGCAGTGAAGTAATGTACAGACTTGACTGCTAAAGCTCAGCAATCACTAGATGATTAAACGAACACTATTGTTCTTATTGTTCTTTTAAGGGGCGGCATTAGGACCAAGTGTGATGAGGAAACTCAGAGAGAGAGAGAGAGAAAGTGCGTGTGTGTGTGAGTGAGAGAGCGAGCGAGAGAGAGAGTGCGCGCGCGTGTGCGTGTGTGTGAGAGAGATAAACAGGGTCGAATAGCAGTCAGGCAGGCAGTCGGGTGCGCGCAAACTGCTGCAGCATCAGTATTAGAGTAAATGAGAGTAAAGGGCTGTGAGAAAAGAGTAGCTCTGAAAGTGAATGGCAGTTTAATCAGTTTCAACGTTTTTTTTTAATGGAAAAAAAATCTGGAACAAATAGAGGGTAAATATTAGCACTTTATTTCCAGGGTTCTTTACGAAGCAGCAATGGAATATCCAACTTCTCTGACATTCATGTTACTCCTTTTAACAGGTGAGTATGTGATGAAAAAATCTTTTCACTTTTCTACACTGTGGTAGACTTCATACAAGTATTTTTATTAGTATTTTTAATGCATGCTGTTGGTAATTTCTGCAGGATTCTTTTTTTCCCTTCCATTTTTCAAGACTTATGAATGTTGAATCAAGAAAATCTCTGGATAGACCAGTGAGGCAATGTTTTATTTATTTATTATTATTATTATTTTTTGGATAAAAGTATGGGCACTATGGTAGACTCTTCTCTTATACTGGTGCTGAATTTAATCACGCATTTACTGGTTCTCATTTAGTATTACAAACAATATGACCACATTCATCTAAATGAAAAATAACACACACACACACACACACTTACTATTTAAGAGGCCCTACGTTCTTGGACAATTGCCTGCTGAGCTGTTTTTCTGCCAGGTCTGCGTGATTCCCTCATTATTTCACCTACAAAAAAGGCAAACTAAAGGTCTAGTTTTGATTTCAATTGTGTGGCATGTGCATTTGAAATATCTTGCTATCATTAAAGTAAGCCATCATTGGGGTGAAAAAAATTTATAAAATCATAATATCATAATTGGTGCAGTTATGCAGGAATAGCAAATTACAAGTCAGGGAAAAAAGTCCATACATGTCTTAAACTTGAACCATTGTGATAGAAGAAGAATAATGTGGAGAAGCCAAGAGACTGCTCATGATGTTGCTATTGCTGGTCTTTCAGCTGCTCCCGTCAAAGGGGCGCCACAGCGGACCATTCGATTCGCACACAACTTGGCACAGGTATTACAACGGATGCCCTTCCTGATTTTAACCTCCCCCCATTTTATTCAGGCTTGGGACTGGCACCGTATCCAGCAGCTGGGGTTTGGGCATCGGGTTGGAATTGAAGCATTTCATTCTAAGTGCCTTTATCGAGGCACTTAAGGCTACATTCCACCACCTGCATGCGGCAAGTGGGGTAGTCTCGCCCTTTTTCACATTTATCGGTGGGGCCTATTAGTCGCCGACTACACAGTAGAGTTTATTACCTGGGCTGCCATCTCAGGTTGGAAAGTTTCATGCTTGGGCGTACCAGTTAGGCCACTCCCTTCTGCCATCCCGGTGGTCTTCCTGGGTGCACAGCCATTTAAGTTGGGGCCGGTGACCCAGCGGATGGTCCCAGTCGTACTATGGCTTGGACACGAATCTCATTTCTTGTAACGAATCTGTCAAGAAAGCGTTCTACACAGTAAAGTTGAGCCCTCCCCAGAAACCTTCAGGTCATACCACTTGCATGGCAGACGAGAAACCTACCACCACTCTCCTTATCCCCCCTGCACAACATTCGATGGTGAAGAGGAAAGGCCCCCTGGAGACCGAGCGGAAAACCACCAGACCCCATGCCAACATCTTGGACGGCCGAGCACTCCCGCCTCCCTCAACCTGTATTTTTGACAGGCCAACGGCACTTGCGGTGAGACAGATAGTAGACTTAAGATGCGTTCGGGGAGGCACCCACTGTTTAGTGGACTAGGAGGGGTACGGTCTGGAAGAACACTTGTGGGATGCAATTTGGCATATACTTGACCTGGAACTTGAGTTCTGAAAGGGCTGAGCAAAGGATAGAAGGACGTCGGAAGCCTCTATTGGGGGTTGGGGTTACTGTAATGATGGGGTCTTGTGAAGGGCAGATTTGCAGGGAAATGCACCACGCTGTTCAAAACTGTGATCTGTGGTTACCCTCATGCGCTGTTGCCGTGGGGCAATCAAAAAGATGTGCCACACCTTGCCACACGTCAATTTAAGCCCCTGAAAACCAGCACGCGACTTGGATCATTAGGTAGCACCTCGTATGAGAACATGTCGCTTTGGTAATAGGGCCAAGAGCAAAGACGAAGGCAAGGCAATGTAAAGCCTGTGTTAGAGAAAGCAGCATGTGCCACGATAAGCGTGTCCCAAACGAAAGTAAAATATAAACAAAAGAGAAAATTCTACAGTTTTACTTTTTTATGATGCAACTTTTTTTAATCACAGTTATTCAATATATATATATATTTTTATTCTAATGGTTTTAAAGAATATACAGTTGCAGGTGAGTGTTCTTTATTTTAGAACAAACAAATCCAAACAAATCCAAATTGTATAGCAAAATTAGGGTCAGGAAACAGGCAGAAGCCAGGCAGTAATCAAACACAGATACATGGGCAAAGGACAAGACATAAACACCAAAACGTAACCATAAACACAAGAATAAGAGTACATAATACTTTGTATTGGCAGATATGTGACACAAAGTGCATACTTCACAACAAACAAAGAAATACAAGGGCTTACATACAAAGACTAATCATGGGGCAAACTGAAAACAGACGAACACCATCAGGTGTTGGCGCCATAGAATTGAGAGCTGTGATGTGAGCTGAGAGCTGTAGCATCTATAAGAGGTTATACTTGACAAAAAGAGGTTTGTTAAAAAATCTGTTTGTTTTAGCATTGGTAATTTGTAATTTACTCAAGCAAAAGACTAAGGACAGAGGTCGCAGGTCACACCTACACCTGCACTGTCATTTCTTTCATTTAGTGTTTAATATTGTTAATACAGACATCTTGCACATTGATAGCAACTCCCTGACAATAATATCCTGGAAATGTTTTTTTTTTTCTCTTTGTTGAGTAAGCTTATTTATGCTAATTATATTACATAATGTACAAACCGGATTCCAAAAAAGTTGGGACACTAAACAAATTGTGAATAAAAACTGAATGCAATGATGTGGAGA
>JAQMYL010000005.1:19940157-19966036 GCA_030014365.1 Clarias pachynema | reverse complement strand
ATATATAAAAATTTAAAAAAAATTTTATTGATTTTCTCATTTAAATAATTGAATAGTCATTTTATTGAGTAAAAAAAAGGATGTAAATATCTTAAGATTGTTGTGTTTAACTAATTATTTGGTATTGATTCTTTTGTGTGCATATATCTGTTTGTTAGTAGGACTGTATTTAAATATGGAAAAGTAATTCTATTTCTAAAAAAATCATAGAAATTGGATGATACACTTTATAGTCCAGTCTAACTTTTATTACTGTTATTGTCTACTGTTATGTATGGAAACTTCAATAAAAATGTTGTAAAAAAAAAAAAATCTATTTATTAATGTCTGTAGAAGTTCGGTCAACTAAGTTTCTAACAGAACTTCATCCTGTGACTCAGAAAAGATTCATCCCAATGCCAAGTGAGCAACAACACTTGATGTCATTTTTCTCTGTGGCATACATTTTAAACACACAGTAGGGAGTGTTTCTTCATTTTATTATTTTTTTTTACCTATAATAGCTCATTGTCATTGAGTATTAATTAACCGTCAACTATGTTGTCCAGATTTATTATTGTAATTAAATAATTTGTTCAAATATGATGTTCATGAAACTGTTTATGAAAATGAGAAGTGTTCAGCCAGACAAGTCCTACCATTGACAGTATGGGTCAAAATTAGGAAATTATTATTACCAAATGATGTTACCCAGTAGTGTACTGTACATAATCATTATTCCTACTTCATTGCCATTATCAGTCAACATATGTAAATGCACACATTATTCATATGGCTACACTTTCACTTCTTCCAATTGTTTTTAATAGATAAAAAGATGAGATACAGGTACAGGGCCCGTAGGGCTGCTGATCGTGCATGGCAGGGATACTTTGGAGAAGCAGAGAAAATCACAACACAAGTGTGATCAAAATGTATGCCACAGAGCAAAATGACTTGACGCTGGTAACTTGGCATTGGGACAAATCATTTTGCAGGATGGAATTCTGTTATTAACATACGTAGTGACAAACTGAGCAGTGAAATCATCCTTTACCTTAAAAAATCGTTCATGTTGAAGCTTTTCAGTTATCAAATAGGTTACACTGAAGGAATTTACCACCTTGAATTGCTGTTCAATTGTTCTACTGAGAAATAACATTGTTTTTTGTACTGTTGTGGTATTGTTTTACTTGGTTAACCCTTTAAAACTGAAGAGTCATTTATCCATGCCGGCAATGTACAGTAGCATTGGTCAATGACCGATTTTTAAACTTTCAGTAGCTGCTTATATGGAGTCCTGTGCTTTGACACGGAAGGATTCAGAGATCAAACTGGGCATTTGGATGTGTCAGGTAGAATCTTTGTTTTCACTACCTTCAAAACGTATAAATTAGTATATTGCTAACGGAGTGTGGAAATTATGTGGAACAAAAATGTTTAACTCACCAAATGGTCATATTATTTTGATTTGTGGTCATAAAAACAACTAGAAACACCCATTAAAACTAATGATTATATGTATCTGTGCTATTTCTTCTGTATTGCCTACAAACAAAACAAGCTCTACTTTGTTGACTGACTTGGATTTTACCATTTCACTGGATGGACCTTAAACAGATGATGTTTCATCTAGGGCTGGTCTCACTAGTATTCTATGTAGTAATCTTAACTTCATGGTTGTTTAACATTGTATCTGATCATGTGTAAGGTTTTATTTGCCTTGCTCTCTTCTCTATGGTCCACTGAGATCGTAGTTCATCGTTATCCCTAAATACAAGTAACTGACAATGTTTTTGAGATGATTTTTACGATATGTACTGATGATTTATGTTTTCTAGTAACATTCATGGTGAAATGGAATGTCCATTTTCTATATACAGTACATATACTATATACTATATCTATATATAGTATATATATCTACTGTACATTCCTATCGTTCATGGTTTTGTGGTATTTGGTTGTGGCATGCAAGTCCCTGCAAATAAGTGAATTTTACCATTTTGCATACTTAGGCAGGTCATTAATGTACAACAGACAGTGTTGGACTGAGGATAGTACCTTGGGATACTCCTGATTTGACTTTACCATCCTTTGATAAGTCATTCTTGACTATGACTTTCTTCTTCCCATTGTAGGGAATTGATTTACAATTCTTGCAAATCTAGAGGCATATTCCAAATCTTGAAACTTTTTGTGACTGACTTTCTTAAAGTCCTTGGAAAAGTCCATAATGATGATCTACAATGTGGATGTTCCTGGAGAGTGCTGCCAAAAACTAGATAAGCTGGGCTTTATAATATCACTTGAGTCAGAAGTCATGCTGGGCATCTGCAAGAGCTTTAAGTAGATTCAGTTGGTTAAGAATATTAGCTTGCTGCAGATGCAAGGCAAGCTCCCAGGACAGATATTGCTAACTTTATATTTCTTACAGTTTTTAAAGATGGGGGAAATGTTTGCTGTTTACTAAAATGTGTAGGTATGGTGCCTGTATCTAATGTTCTCTAAAAGATCTAGGTCATTTTAGAGGGGTGTTATCTCTTTGGCAAGTTTTCAAGGACAATAGGTTGCACTTCCTTGGATGGGTTCAGGGATGTGAGTAATTTGCCATGCACGCTAAGGATGTCATTAATACCAATGCAGTAACTGTGGAACCATATGTGCAGTGAAGCGTTCCAGTGAGGTTATAGGAAACAACAACACCATCAACTACTGGACTGGAACTAACTGTTGTATAATACTGTTTTGCGCTTCAGTCTCATTGAGTTTGAACTTTTAAAGGCAGTCCATTTTTACATGGTTAAACAAAGTTCTTGTGATAGAGATACAGTATACTGTACATTAACTTTCCAGACTTTAGTTATAGTGTGTGTAATTCATACATACTGTATATAAAATATTTGCAGATAAATAAATTTCTTTTTCTTGTCTGCTCTTTTCTCATCTGTCCTTAGGACACTTTTTGTTTCTGAAAGTCAGAGGCATTGCTAATGGAAATGAAGCATCAATTTATAGTCCAGGTCTTCCAGGGATTCTGTCCAAACAAGATTGTCAGGTGAAATTTTTTTTATGTCTTTCTTGTTTATCTTGTTTGTCCAATGTGATGCGTTTAAGTGCCTTTTAGACCAGTTTTGCAGTTTACCTTTAAATAAAATTCATGTTGTACAGAAGGGTCAGCTTTTAGGTACTCATTTAGAACCTGTGTAGCTCTTTCAACCTTTTTACGGTTAAAACCTATCCTGGGAGTTCTCTCATATTTTAGGACACTAATGGCTGTCAGAAAAGTTTGAGGTCATTACTTTAAATTATGTTTTTTTTCTGTTGTTACATCCTGGATATGTTCTGGTGATTTTTTTTTGTGTGTGGGGCAATTTATCCTTTATTTTTTTGTTTATCCATTTCTAATGTCTACTGTGTGTAGTTGCACTTCTCCCTGTATCTGTACGGGGATTTTAATGGCACGGTACGCCTGACGGTGATAGAGAATGGTGCATCCGTGACCCCTTTAATGTGGGAGAGGGCTGGACATTGGAAGGACAACTGGCAAGATGTCACTCTCCATATCACTGACCTTATAAATGGGTAAAGGAAATGCTGATTGTTGTTTGTAAAACACTAAAATGAATTAAATGGATTTAAATATTATGTACTTGTTTTGAAAATAATTTTGAGTAACCTGTGCAGGAACACATCTAATGTCAAGTGTAAAAGTTAATGTCCCCTCTTTTAGTTTCTATGTTTTTTCTTGTGTATAAACATAATAAAAACATTCAGATTGTAGCAAGTCTCAGTATTAGGCAAATACAACCTGAGATGAACAACGTGAGAACTTATAACTTTTTTCATGATGCCATTATTTACAAATATTTATTATTAATTTATTTATTTTAATATGACCAATACTATGTACAGTATACCCTTACAGCTACACCCTTACAGGGTATATTGCAGCCAGGTGCAGCTAATCATCAGTCCTTGATTAATTGATGATCAGCAGATGTACAGACCTCTATAAAAGCAGAAGTTTTGTCAGTTTGCTGGTCTGGAGTATTCAGATATTTGTTAACACAATGCCAAGAGATAAAGCTATAATCACTGGTTATAGAGCAGCAATTCTTGGAGCACATCAATCTAGAAGGGTTATAAAAGCATTTTCAAACTATTTGGTGTTCAACATTATACATGAGAAAGTTTATTCACAAGTGAAAAGCATTCAAGCCAGTCTTCCCAGCAATGGACGTCCTACCACTTTCACCCCAAGGTCAGACCTGCAATACTTGGAGAAATACAAAAAATAAATTATATCTCAGACCCTACAGGCCTCACTGAGCATGTTAAAGTCAGTGACAGAACAATTAGAAGAAGACTGAACAAATACACTTTGCTAGGAAGGGTTGCCAGGAGAAACCCCACCTGTCTAAAAAGAACCTATGTCCTGTGGAGTTGTTTGACCTTAATTCCCAGTGCCATTTCAACAGAAAGACCTTATACACAGGGATGGTGGTGGAGGGATGATAACTTGGGCTTGTTTTTCGTGGCCACAGCACCTTGCAATCATTGAAATGGCCTTCAACTCCTTTGTATACCGGAGTATTCTAGAGGCAAATTTGAGGCCATTTGTCCAACAGCTAAAACTTGGTTGAAATTCGGTCATGCAACAGGACAATGACCTTACAGTAAGTAAACCAGTAAATCTATATCAGGATTGCTGAAAAATAAAAGAATCAAGGATTTGGAATAGTCAAAATCCAGACCTCAACCCAATTGAATGGCTGTGGCAAGAACTTCAAAGTTCTGAGTTGTGTATAAGCGAATGCTCAAAAAGCTCAATGAACTGAAGCAATGTTGTAAAGAATAATGGCCCCAAACATTTTGAGAGACTGATAAAGTCAAACAGTTGCTTAAAGCTATTACTGTTAAAGCTCGATCTACAAGGAGGGTCATAGTATACCCTACATGATTTTTTTTTTTTTTGGCTTCATTTTTGTTAAATTAATAATGGCAGGGTGAAACAAAGTTATATGTTGTTGTTCGTCTGGGGTTGTATTTGCCTAATACTAAGACCCACTATGATTAATTTGTTTTTATTATAATTTTACATAAAAAAACAGGAGTTGGCAGTAACTTTTACACATGACTGTATATATAGCAAAACATTAAAGGTTAGCTATATAAAACACTAGGCTTTGGTTTTAATTTTTTTATTTGTCTTTATTTGTTTTATTTGTTTTGACTGTAGGTTCCATTTAAAAGTGCATGCCATGTGGGCTGCTGACTCAGAAGCGGACATTGCACTGGATGACATTTCTTTAAGTGCGCCATGTTTTGACACAGGTGACCTTCTGTTCACCCACACACATGCTACATCACTGTTACACCCCTGCCAAGAGAAAACTCATTTTTGTGCATTAGGTACCTTTGCTCCAACAAGAAAGAATAAAATGTATTCATACAAATGGCTATTACTGTATGTGTATCGACATTGTCCTTTGTACATCGATAGTTGTACAACTATTCTATTGTGCTACTCTGACCACAATCGTTACCATGTCTGCTACGTCTTTATGAACAACAAGTTAGAAAAAAGAGTAAATTGAAAGCCTGCAAGAGTATATTCGAAGTATTTTGAGTGGCACGAGCACTTCAAGATTGGATGAACATCACTGGAAGATGATAAGAGATCAGCAAGACCTTTATCGAGCTCACCTTTTCGACAACTGATTCAGGATGAGTGTCAGCGAACAATCAACAACATTACTGCCAATGTCAGTGTGTCATACGGAACAATCCAGGCTAGCTTCATGTGAACATGCTGCTGCCAAGTTTTTCCCCAGGCTGCTAACCCAGGAGCAAAAGAAACATCGTGTCAAAGTCTGCCAAGAACTCTGTCAGAGTGCTGTGGATCACCCATTCTTCATTTCAAGGATCACTACCGGTGACGAACCTTGGGTGTATGGGTATGACCCTGAGTCGAAGCAACAGTCTTCGCAGTGGAAGAGCCCATCATCTCCACAACTAAAAAGGGCGAGGCGGGTCCGCAGATCGACCAAGTCCATGCTCATTGTCTTTTTCAACATCTGTGGCATTGTGAAAATTTGTCCTCAGGTGCCAGACCATCAATTACGAATTCTACCTGGTTTTACGGCATTTGAGGAAGGACATACTGTATAGTGAAAGTGACTAGATATGTGGCATGTTAATCTTGAAACTTTTTGATACCACCTAACATTTTATCACTTCCATGTACATTCACATATGGACACAGGTCAAAAGATTCCTTCTACATCCTTTCAGCAGAGGGTCTGGCAGGTAAAACACCTTTTGCTTATTTAAAAATAAGCACTTTTTACACCTTTGGGGAGCAAACAAAAAAAGGCATTTTATCATGCACAGAATATTGAAACTTGAGGTGCAGAAGACCACATCAGTTTCCCCGGATCTCGGCCAAAAACAGCTGGCTGAAGCTATTGAGCTGCAGCCACATATTTGCTTGATTATATTATTGCATTAGTATGCAGATTTACATGTGTTAATAATAAAAATCTTTTCATAAAAAGATTATGGCGTACACTTTATGAAATTCTTAAATTAAGTTATCAGAACGCATTTTAACACTATTGTGATTTTTACACATTTTAACACTATTGTGTACTTTGTCTGTAATTGAAGGTTTGGAGAGTTGCTATAGCCTATGTGTTTTTGTTATGTTTTCTCAACATATTCAATTAGACCTACAATCCCTGGATCTTGGCCGTCAACATGATTTGGACTCCACCAGCCAGTTAGAATCCCTGAGTCCTCTTCCTGAGCCTTCTGCCTCAGGTACAGTACAGTGCGTGATTCTTATAATATGACATTATGATTAGTTATTTTTAGATTCATATAACCGAGTTCACTTTTTCAATCTTAAACTTTATATAGTATAGATAAATGAAGCAAAAGTGAACAACAACGAATGAGCCAGTTAATGCAACTTTTTCAGAGGTGTCTCAGGTGACATGGTCGTTCACCTCATGTGGGGCCAGTGGACCTCGGGGCCCTAATCAGGCACAGTGTGACAGTGCCTATCGTAACACCAATGTTAGTGTGGTGGTGGGAAAAGAAGACCCTGTCAAAGGTGTACAGATGTGGAAGGTACCCGCTACCAACAGATACAAGTAAGTGTTCATCAAGGTTCCTTTGTAAAAAAAAAAATCTGAAAAAGTAGTTGGGAAGATTGTCCTCATTTTTTAAATTATTTTCAAGTGAAGACTAATCAAATATCCCATACTGTTGAACTTTGCCTGTTTGAACAAATGAACTTTTAAGTAATCATTTTGATTTCAGTGAGATTACATAACCCCAAAAGGCTTGCAATTATATATGTAAAAGAAAAGTGTGAAAGTGAGGTCTGTATTGTGTGGTAGGAGTGAATTACGAAGCGAATTCCGGAAAAGGTGGGATGCTTCTCTGAATCCTTTGATGATGTTATGCACTGTAGATGATATGATTTGCAAAGCCTTTCCAATTTGACGTTGAGCAATGTTTTTTTAACGTATTCCACAATCTTTGTACATACTCTTTCACAGATTGGAGAGCCTCTGCCCATCTTTACTTCAGAGAGCCTCTGCCTCTCTAAGACATCCCGTTTATAGCTAATCATGTTACAGACCTGATGCTACTGTAGATGTTCTCCCAGCTGAATCTTGCTTTTTCAACCCTTTGTTTCCTCCATGCTAACTTTTTTTAAAACCTGTAGCAAGGAATCAAATTTGAAATGAGCTCATTTAGTGGACAAAAGTGTAAAGTTTCTCTGTTTAAACGTTTATGTTCTGTATGTTCTGTGAATAATAAATTGTGATTTTAGCTTTTTTTTTTTTAGGTTTTCTTTTAGTTTTCATTTTATTCAAATTTAAAAACCTTTTCCAGAATTCAGGTTGTATTTGCTTAGATTGATTAGAATTGTAGTAAAAGCTTTAAAAAAATAAATTAATGGGCCTCCGAGTGACGCATTGGTAAGTACTCGCCCTATCATCCGGAGATCGTGAGCTTGATTCCCAGGTGATGCTGTAACCTCTCGCAGGCCGAGCTCTCTCAGGGTGGAGGGATGAGAGGTACAGTACTTAGTGCTTCCACATCAATCATGGCTCTTCAGCCAATCAGGGGCGTCTGTGAGCTCACGTAAGCGGACAGCGCTGTCCTCCGAGTGTGTTATACTGCCCCCAACGGTGCGTGAGTGAGCAGTTTGAAAGGATGCCTGACTGAGTGGTAGTAGTAGCTTAATGTAGGCTAATTGAGATACGACTCAATTAGGGAGAAAATCTGGGGGAAAAAATTTAATAAAATAATGAATTCATGTTAATATTTATAAAATTGTGATACTAACAGAAAATAGAATTCTACGGAAGCACACTGCATTAACAAAAGAGAAAAAACCACAGAAATTATCTCATAATTATATGATATTATCTCGTAATTATTAACTTGTAATCATGACATAATTATGACTTACTAACTCATGATTTTTATCTCATAATTATGACTTATTATGTCATAATTATGACAAACGTAGCAAATAATTCACTCCTACCACGCAGGATGAAAATGTGTAAATAGTTCAGAGTGTACCACCTGTAGGATCATCAAGAAACATTAATGTTTTACCTCCTCCTCATTAGAACTTAACCTCTAATGCAGGCACACATTAGCACGTATAATAAGTGGGTTTGAGACTAATTTGCTCACCGAGTTTGGAAAAAAGGCAAATCAGAGGCTTTTAATGTGTCCAGTTTTTGATAATGTAACTTCATAAAAATGCTTTTCTGCTGCGCCACTCTGGAAACTTTCGGGCTAAGTTATATCTGTTATCGGTTATGCCTGAGGCTGATCGTCCAATCACTGATCATGACCAACCAAACTGAAAAACCAGCCAATTCTAGTCACTTCCTGATCAACCAGATCATCTGTATTATAAATGTAACAGTAGTTTTTAAAAAATGGCATTTTGGAGTCACAGCCACACAGAAGAATTGCATTTTATAACTAGACTACTCGACATAACTGAATAGTAGAATCTCAGTACTACAGTACATACTGTATCTGACCACCCATTCCTGTCAACATGAGAGACAAAACCTCTTGTTCCAGTGACATTTTAGGGTCCCACAAGACTCTGGTCTTAAGTGCACTTTTAGTCTGTTTTTTTTAGCACCTTATGCTACTCCATGCTGTTACAGTATCTGCATGCCATACAGTCCTTGAGGTCTTACTGTGATATCAAGAACCGTCATAGTAAAAAGGTTTCGTGAAGTGTCACACAGAGCTAAGTCTCTTTTGCTTATTCACATATTTTTTTGTTTCTTCCTTTAGACACACATGCGCGCACACACACACACACACACACACACACACCAAGTAGAAGTCGTCTCACAGACTGTAGGGCATAGATACATTTGTTTTTGCTCCCTATTTAAGCTGGTTTCTACACTAAGTTGCCTTTGAACTGATTTGCTATAATTGCCTGCCTAGTCATGGGAGCTTATTAAAGCTACACTGGCTACTACTACTGTAAGAAATGCCAGAGAGTCTGGTGAAGAGCGAGAATCTTGTTGGGAAGAAAGACAAATGACAAGTGACTGATACAGCTGCTTTCCCCTTACCCATTCATTAGCCAAGGCAGTTACATGATTAAGTGCCAAGAGCCACAGCTAAAGTTAATCTCAAATGATTGGAATCCTATAGGACGGTATAGATTTTTTTTTTTAGTTTTTCTCTGTGTGTGTGAGTATTATATGTGTGTGCTTGTGTGCCCTGCTATTGATTGGCACCTCATCCAGGTTATACCCTGCCTCTTTTAGTCCCCTGAAATACAGTAGGCTCCAGGCATCCCGCAGACCGCACATGATGGTGATGTATTGTAGGAGACAATAATTCAGGATTTCAGGAGAGACAAGCAGAGATTCTGTTAAGTCTTTAGTATGTGCAAACTCGATGCATTTTACATTTGAAAAGAGTTGCTAGGTTGCACAACTCTTGTTGGTTGAATCTGTGTTTCCATCATTCGTTCACTTGTTTTAACATAAAAAGAAAAAAATATATAAAAATATTTTTTTTCTTTTTATATTTCCACTTTTGAGCTCAAAATAAAAAAATAAAAAAATAAAAAAATAGGGGAAATAAAATCATAACAAATGCTCATACTCGTACTCATTTTTTAAATTGACCCATGACCCAGTGGCATGACCCAGAAGATTTGACTTTTTGCTTCGTGTGTTGTGCTAGATGTTCTATTTTATTATTTTTTTCAACTGAAGATCATAGAGTTTTTAATTTAATAGAGCCAATTCTTTACAAAGATACACAGTATCAATGAATATGAAAACTAAACATTTTTAATAATCCTTTACATTAAAAAAAAAAAACAGCAGAGAAAAATTTCCACTCAAGTTTAAAATTAATTAATGGAAGAATTTTTTTGATGCGTCCACCATGCTTTGATATACTTACAGTACAGTACTAGCTGGGAGATACACAAAGCACAGCACACACCACTCACATGATCTGTTTATTATCACCAAAGAGAGAATATTTAAGTCTTTGACCAGACGCCCTGTGTCACGTACATCCCTTACATCAAAAGAAAAAAAGTCATTAACTTGTTACAGGGAGAACAAAGAGAGGAAGTTATATGGAGACCGGAGACAGACAGATGATAGAAAGCACATCAACATGTTCTGAAGGGAACAAAAGTGTTCCTGGTGAGCCATACGTATAAGTATTACCATACAAGGAATGAGGAAGCACGATGAGGGGTTGTTTTATAGATGTATGACATAGAACAAAGAGAGGTAAGGGAGAGAGCCATGGAGGAAACCCACCAAGCACAACCACCAAGCACAGGGAGAACATTGCTACCCACTATGGTCTTCAACAAAGGACCACGTCTGGTTTCACCTATGGCATCTAGGAAAAAGAGTCTACACTGGGCACAGTCTCATTTTTCAATTTCAGAACTAAAGATCCTTCAACTGTCCAGCATTTTACTGAAACCAAAACCTGCTTTTTAGCACGCCATCATGGTGTACTCACTCAATTTCTGTAAACCTAATATCCTATTTAGAGCAATGGTTAAAACGGACAACTCTGGGAAAGGAAATAAATGTAGATGTGGAGAGAACATGCACAGATCCCCAGTAGGCCAAGCTCAGGATTGATCCAATCTGCCGTACCCACAATCCTTAAGGCCACCCGCACCGATCGGTGCATAGGGCAACGAGTGTTCTCCATTGGAGAGGACTTCCGCTGTTTCCGTAGCGGTTAGGTCTTTACGGGCCGGGTTGCTAGCCCAACACCCAACCCTTCTCCTTTCTCATCCGGCACTTGGGAACCGGCAACGGCGGAGCTCTAGACCTCCGGCTGCGAGAAGTTACAGCCTCACCCGGGAACCGAACCAGCGATCTCCGGATGATAGGGCGTGCAGTTTACCACTGCACCAATCGGAGGGTCAATCGGTCAATCGGAGGCCCCGTACCCACAATGCTTTTATTTAATCTTTTTGAATCTTAAGCAGATGGCATGGTGGTGTAGCACTATGGCCTCGCACGTCCAGGTGCAGTGTGTTTATGTGTGCCCTGCGATAGATTGGCACCTTGTCCAGGTTGTACCCTGTCTTATGCCCCAAGTCTGCTGGGATAGCCTCCACCACCCTGTACTGTACAATAGAATAGACACTGCTATATGTGCAGTTATTAGATAATTTCTTTCAATATTCATATAAATGCTAAAAATGTGAATGTGCCTACTTCCTTTTCAGGATCTCGGCATATGGAGCGGCAGGAGGCAGTGGGGCAAAAAACCATAAACGCTCACAGGGTGTCTTCATTTCAGCCATCTTCAAACTGGAGAAAGGAGACATCCTATATCTCCTGATTGGCCAACAGGGGGAAGATGCTTGCCCAGGGGTGAGCTCAACTGCAAAACTGTAACAGGCGTAGTGACAAAAATATTATCAGATCCTGATTACCCCCATGGTACTGTACTACTATGCTGATGCAAGGTCTCCGTTGCCTGAGACGGTAACATGGTTGTATAACGGTTAAAGCTTTTAAACGTTTTAAACTAAATGTAGCATCTTACAATCCATACAGGTGCTTGACTCTTTAAACTCTCGTCCCTCTTCCTTGCATTTTGTTGTTCTTTCTACAGAGGAATCCTCTAACTCATAAGGTCTGCCTGGGTGAGTCATCTGTCATTGAGGACAGGACTGAAGGTGATGGATCTGCAGCTGAATGGGCTGGAGGTGGAGGTGGTGGTGGGGGTGCAACGTTCATTTTCCGCGTAAGCTTCATCTTTTATTCCTTCTATTATACTTCCTCCTATCATGAAAACATCCCGTTAAAGGGGTGACATTGCCCAAAGGAAACCATGTGGGCAGAAGTCTTTATCATAATATGCATGTCTAAAGAAGAAAAGAATCAACATGCTGAAAGCATTTGAATCATCAGAACAAGGTCGCAGATGAAAGTCCAGGAAGCTCTGGATGATAACAGTGGTTTACCTTGTTCTTTGATGAAAAGTAACTTCTTTTTTTTTTTTATATTCGGGGGATGTCCTGGTGCAGATGGAGAATGGAGAGCCGGTGCCTCTGCTGATAGCAGCAGGTGGAGGAGGGAAGGCGTATCTGGAGGACCCTGAGAGCAGTTTGGACCAGAGCTCTCTGGAACAGTATGAGAACGACACAGTGGCCTCTGGGGTCAACGGCAGAACTGGAGCAGCAGGTCTTCCGTCTGACTCTTTGACTGCTAGACAGGCTAAATGTTTCTAATTAGCACTTAGAGAGAGAAAATCAATAGCTGCTTTACTTAAACTTGCTGAAATGCTCAGTGAATTGGCAGGTCTTTTAGAAGCTTACTAAAAAAAAATTATGTTTAAATTTGGAATGTTTTTTCTGCAGTCTCGTTAAATGTGCCATTTCGCAGTTACAGTATATGAAGCCGTGCTGTTATGTTTGTGCTGTCAAAGACCATTCAATATTTCAAAGTTTTTTTGTTTCCACTTCCTGATGGTTCCTAAAAGATTCTTTTATCTGCTTGATTACGTGGAATTCCCAATTGACAGTTAAGATCTGTAGCATAATGAGCAATCACATTCCCTTAATTTATATTTTGTGAAAGAGAATTTGTTAGACAATTACTGCAGCATCAATTTAATACTCGATGGACTTTTCAAGTGTTTGGCAAAAAGGATGTCATTTAGCAGAATACATTTTGACTGTGTGTGTTTCTAAAGGAGGGGGAGGTGGTTGGAAAGACTCCACTATGCACCTGTGGGCAGGAAGATCTCTGATTGAAGGGGCAGAAGGTGGCTCGCCTTGTCCTCAGGCTCTGTCTAAATTGGGCTGGGCGACTTTCGGAGGGTTTGGAGGAGGAGGAGGATCCTGTACTGCTGGAGGAGGTGGTGGAGGATACAGAGGTTAATACATTAATTTAGTTACACACTCACTATCAAACACTGACCTGCACTAAAAAAAGTATTGGCTTCAAAACGATACAGTTATTGGCCAGTTTTGAGCAAAGAAAACAACTAAGAAGATTCGAAATTACTGTAATTGGGGTAAGAACTGTCCAATTCATTATTAAAATCTGGAAGGATGATGTTGAATCATCAACTTCATGGAAGATAAATGAATCATGAATGAAGATCATGAATGAAGATCACTTAATCACTTGAAGTTGCATTGTAAAAATTGTGCGTTTAGGGAAAGTAAGAGCATTGACACACATACAATGCAAGACGAACTAAACAGCTGTGTGTCTATAAGAACACCACTTGTAGATAACCAAAAAAAGGGAATTGCATGAAGCGATGCCCCCATCATGCATAGTGCCAATATACGTACCACCCTCTGGAGGCAGTTCAGTCGGTCAGGTTTAGACTCGACAATGTTATAAGATAATAAATGGAGTCAGCTGACTATCTGAATGTACTGAATGACCAGGTTATCACAGCAATGGATTTTTTTTTCTGAGAGCATGGGCATATTGCAGGCCTTAAAATGTAAAAAAAAAAAATAGTTCTGAGAGCATGAGGAATAATTTTAAATTTGCCACAACACTTGTACACTATAATTAAAGTTAAAGAGTGTGCAGCTTTTTCTTGACCTGGCAGTGTATTTTGTGATAATGTACTGTATATACTGTGTAATAGCTTACAAATAGCTATTTGTTAGGACTACCTACAGTACAAAATGCTGTAAACGAGTGGAAAAGCCTTCCTGGTAACTGAAGACAATAAGTAAATGAAGTTAGCTGAAGTCAACAAGTCAGAAGTGTGAAGGATATCATATTTCATTACTAAGTGGTTTAAATAAAAAGAGAGATGCATACAGAATAAGCTATTTTCTACAAAACGACTTAAAAATCACAGTGCCATATTTGTTGAAATTAAGATTTTTGATGTAGCAGAGACAAACAAATGATAATTTCTTTAAAATGTAATGTTACAAGGTGTCACCATTAAACATTACTACATATTCAGAGAGATTAATATAAGGACTGTTTCAGTGGTTTCCATTTAGAAGCAACTAAGTATGTTACTATGTATGTGCAAAAGTCTTGAGTCACCCCTCATTTCTTCGCATTTTGTTAAGTTACGTTAAGCCTTTATTTGTCACATATACATTACAGCACAGTGAAATTCCTTCTTCGCATATCCCAGCGTACCTGGGGTCAGAGCGCAGGGTCCGCCATGATACAGCGCCCCTGGATCAGTTAGGGTTAAGGACCTTGCTCAAGGGCCCAACAGTGGCAACCTGGTGGAGCTGGGGATCGAACCAACGATCTTCCACTCAGTAACTCAATGCCTTAGCCCTCTGAGCCACCACTGTACACCACTGCTTCAAAAGAGCAAGAGTTTCTTCTTGTTGTCATCATCTATACCAGTTTATTCTGTATATAGGGACATGGGCGGCCCTGGAGCCTTTCCTTGGAGACTTGGAGGGCCAAGTACACCCTGGACAGGGTGCCAATCCAGAGGTTCTTGTATTTTTTTTATTTAGTTTTTTTTTTTATTTAGTTATGAGGAAGTTTTATAGATTGAATAAACACAACAGAACAGTCATGGATTGGTCTCACCAAAGCCTGGATCTCAGCATTATTGTAGAAATGTGGGATTATCGTGACAGAGAATGGAACAAAAGCAAGGCAACGTTCAAAGAAGAGTCTTTTAAGAAACCTGGAGAACTATTCCTGACGACTACTTAAAGAAATTACAAGCAAGCTTGCCTAATGTCCTATTCGCACGGGATTAGTATTATCTGGGGACCTCGCGTGATTTGTAATAATTGCGGAGGTTGTCTGTGATCTTAATCCTGTGCAAATCGGCCATGTCTGTAATTTGTAAAGTAAAAATTCCCTCGCAAATGACCTACCATATTTCGCAGAACACATAGGACCTGTGATACAGTCATATTAGTCTCGTGCGAATCAGCATGTGTGATTTGGCGGGGTTGTATATCCTATTTTAAGGTTTTTGTTTCCATCTTCCGTGAAGAATTGAGTGGTGGAGTGCTTTGAAAGTATTTGGGTGCTGGGTCATAGTGCTATACACCATAAAACAATTCAATGTGCAGAAAGACAGAGCTGAAAATCCATCAGAAGACATGTATAGCACCTATAATGACAATACTTTTCCAAACAATAGCCTATAAAGACAATTAAGAGAGGAGATTCACATCATAATGCGAGGTTAAAGCTTTGACATCATATTCGGGAGTTATGTAAATTAAAGTAAAATTGCAGGCCTCTCGTGCAGGCGAATGTGCCACGCGAAACTCAGATGTGGGGAGTATTTTCTAAATCACACTAGGTCCCCAGATACTACAAATCCTGTGCGAATAGTACTTACTGTAAGAGAGTTCAGGCTGTGTTGAAGCATAACAGCAGGCAATATTCAGTATGACCTCCGTTATTTTTCAACACAGCATTTTAATTAGCTTTACTGTATTATATTTTTTTGTTTTATGGCATCAGCCATTATATGACTCATTAGTCCAGCCCAACACTTCCCACATGTCTGTCTGAAAAGCAAGACTCCATATTAAAGAAAGGCTTTGAAATGCATGTTTATGTTAAGGTGGTCTTGTTTTCAAAGTGCTTTTTTACATGTCACTCTTCTGTTAAGGTGGTGATGCATCCCATGCTGATGACCTCACAGCAGATGGACAGGATGGCATTTCTTTTGTCCATCCCTCAGGAGAGCTTTTTCTGCAGCCTCTGGCAGGTGCTGGATAAACACACACACCTATACACATGCTGCGAATAAGGCATCAGGACAAGAAAACGTAATATTGTAGTTTGATTTTGAAATAAAAAGCTTTGTGTAATTTGATCTGCCATGATGTCTGTACATTGGACTGTTTATGGGTATATATACTGTACATGGAGTTTACTTGTGTGGATTTGGAAAAATGGAAATCATGTTAGTTTCCTTCATCAGAAGAGCTACATTTTCTATCAGAGCAGTTCTTTAATTTCTCACATATATTTTCACACCTATACTCACACATTCTCTATCCCTTCTCTCTCTCGCCTTGTCTTCCTCCCTCAAAAAGCACTAAGCCCAGCTGCTGATTCTCCATCCCTCCCTTATATTCTCATTAATCTCATTTCGATAGATATTGAGTCACTGTTAGATTCACTGATAGATATTGGTTCACAATTTTGTGGCTATTTCAGGGTAACTCTAAACGTAATGTACAGCTTACTGCTCCTTTTTAAAGATTGCTGTGCGTGATTCTTTCTAGTCTATTATCATATAATTATCATTTAGAATGTTTAAACAGCTGGTGCATGATAGTTGTTCTAATCTTTTCATTATGGTTATAATGATAATTATTATCAGGCAGTTATTATCATTAAGAAATATATCCACTATATAGTAGTGGCTTGTACAAAAAGTCATAGGTGGGGCAGAGCCTCATCATATACAGTTCCCTCCAAAGTATTGGAATAGCAAGGTTAATTATTTTTGTTTTTGAAACATACTGAAGGGGGCCTCAGATCAAAAGATGAATTTGAGATGATAAATCAGAATTTCTGCTTTCATTTCATGATATTTAAATCGTGAATGTATATATTGAGCTAATGTTAAGCCACATTTACTTTTTTTGGGCCAACCATTTTTTAAAGAAAGGCAATTGGCAAATAGAAACCTATATTCCATAGATTTTGTAGGTTTGCATGCTCACTGCCCTATTTCACACATTAAAATAGATTTTGCTCTCAGGAGTCAAAAGTGGGGTACTATACAGTATATCTAGAGCTATTAGAGGCCCAATGTGGAAATAATCACACTGCCCCAAGCTTAGGGAAGGAGCAGGGGATCGAACAATCAATAAAGATCAAACAATCCTAAAGAAATAATATGTTTTAGCAAACAAAAGCGAAGGGTAAGTACAGTAAACAAGTGTTTACATATTTATTGTTACCCATATTACAATAATATGAAAGGAACAGGGGAAATCTGGGGTGGATTTTATCTGTACATTATAATCGTGTGTGCACCTTGCTGAACCAGTTTCCCAAGTTAAAGAATATGTCCAATTTTTCCAGTGTCTGTATTCTTTGAGATAGTTTCAGGTCATCTGTACGAGTTTGGAGATTTTGGTGTGGTTGAAATGTTGAATTCTGACATACTGTACTGAATGGCAAAAAGATAACATCAATGATACTGTATATGAAAAAAAATTCAACAATTATTCGGTTAAATACAGTATGTGTTTTATCAAATATATGTTTTTCGTATATTTTTACCATTTTGAAATGTTGCTTTTGGGTTTTTTTTTTGTTCTGTTCTCAGTCATGGAGAGTCACGGGGAAGCTGAAATTGAAGTACATCTGAACTGCAGCCACTGCCAGACTCAGAGCTGCAAACGTGATAAAGATAGCAGGTTCATCATCTGCCTGTGTCATAATGACGAGATTCTTGCTCCAGACAATGTCAGCTGTATAGGTGAATACGCATCACAGACCAAAAAGTAACAGATATAAGTTATAATATGTGAGAAGGAAAAATGACAGGAAGTGTTGTTATAGGGAAATAATCTACAGTGGGATGGTGTGATGCCATTACCACAGGAAGTGGATTAACCCTTGTTTTTTACCACTGTGATTTACCAAAGATTTATCCAAGCCTTTTACTCTTTTATAATTACATTTCATTTGAGATGGCGACCGACAGTAAGGGTAATTAACAGGGGTGAAAGTAGTTTTAAATTCTTACTGGTACTACATAGCCAAAAGATGAGAAAAATAAACCATGGAGGTGGTGAACAGTCTTGACAAGCTTCCAAGAGTTACTTTATATTTCTATTTATTCAGCATTTCTTTTATTGGTTCCAGGGTTGAGTACCAAAAAGCATAAAATGGAAAGAGAGCTGTTCCACAAACCAAGTGTAGTGCCTTTGATCAGGGGTTCGAATGGGATCTGGGATTCAGCCTTGTATTACAAGTAGATGTTTTACACAAGTAATGTAATCCAAAAATTATAAAAAGTTGCAATATGGGTCTGTGCGATTATCTAATCTTAAATGGCTGCAGGTTATTGGAATTTAATTCATTAGTGGCTTTATTTGCTGTTAGCCTTGCTAAATACATTTTAATACAAAATAGTTAAATATTACAGTTCGAATCACAGTCAAAGTATGTAAGAATATAATCACAGTGTCATATTTCATCCAATCAGAAACTGTCAAACAGTGACATCTGTGATTTATCTGTTGTCTTAAATTTGAATGTTTGGTATTAATGCACTTATTTGTAGAAGCATTATTAAAATATTTGTTAATATTTGATTTACTGTAAATTGTCCCCACTTTGATCTTTTTTTCTGTTCTTTCTCGCTACTCATCCTCCAGCAGAAACACAGGGTTCCATGGTTGTCGGACACCCGTCCTTGTCTCTGATAGTGGCGGTGGTGGCGTCCGCTGTGGTGACGGGTGTTGTGTTGACCTGTGCTTGCCTCACTCTCAGTAAGAGACTCCTCCAGTTGTGCCTTAACTTGGTCCCCTCCACCTTCCAACGCCTCTGACTTTTTCTACCCATCCAACCCATCTGCTTTCTCTGACTGTATTGGTACAGATACATATCATAAAGAGTCCTTAAGAGCAACAGATATTTAGGGGAATCATACATTACAGTATTTTAACTTTATTATTTTTTTGTCAGCTTTAGGATAGAATTAGATAGAATTAGAGTTCCAGGTCAGATGACAATAGAAATAGAACTCGGATATTTGCTGTATTTAACACTTGACAATAGTTGTACGAGAACTCTGACTCCTATTAAAACTTTATAGGGTTTCTTTTTAACAACTTGACATGCTGGTTCATATGAAATAAAATGTAAGTCAAAATAAATTATAAAATTAAATAATCTCAGAATAAGCTCATCTTAGAAAACTTTCAAATGTCATGCAAAAATAAGCTTTAAAAACAACATGAGTGCATAGCAGCATAATAACTGTGGAATAATGACAGTGTGCAAACAGCCTTAAGAATTTCAGGGACACTGTGAAGAAGCTGTCATTATGTAAGCGTCAGTGTTTTGTATGAAGTGGACCAAACATTGGGTATTAATGTTTTCACTAAAGTTTGTATACTAATACATACATAATAACACTCAAAATAGTTATTTTATTTATCACATTAGTTAACATGAGCAAACCATGAACTTAATATTATGTAGGAAGTATTAGTGCTTAACATTCCTTACACTCAGTCCAACTTTTTAACTAAATAAAATTACGTATTAACCAGCGCTTATTAAAGTATTAGCCAACTGAGATTAATTAAGCAGAAAATAAGCAATATAAATAACACATTAATGAATGCTTGCGGTTGTTAACTGGCTAAATTCAGAACAGAGTTGGATTAAGATATAATACTCCCATAATCATAATTGCATTATTATATAATAAATGACATGCATTATGAATAATATAATAAATTATCTGGAGACGAGTAAATCATCAACATTTAATAACATTGAGATGAATGTACTGTATGTTACATCACTTATGATTTACAGTACTGATGTTAGTTAACTGATGTTAACTAATACTAATAGCAAATAATGTTTGTTAAAAGAACTCTTGTAGTGTAAAAGATTTTTGGATCCCTTTTGTTCCTTGAATGTAAAATACTTTGGAGCGTAAATTACCTCATAAGATGTGGCTGGCATTTTATTTTTGAAACTTTATAATGAAAACTAATTATGTATTTCAGCAATTACAAATGCATTTTGGAAAAAGCCAAATGCGTACCCTTTATTAAGACAATTATTGACAAAGCTTTCCATTTTAATCAAGTTTTTTATTACCAGTGATTAGTAATAATTATATTTGCTAATTAGGCTTTTGTCAGATTTGGTGAGGCAGGTGCAAACACGAGGATTTATTAAACAAAAACAAAACTGGAAATGTGAATGAGTGGAGGAACAGCATCAATATACTACATACAGTATATGAGACAAACACAACAAAATTCTTGCACTGAAGCACAACAACTAAACTTTATATAGAATTACTTATTAGTGAAATGCAATACAGGTAAAACTAATCGATGAGGCACATGAACAGGTCATGTGACTTAAAGGGCTGCTGGGATATGGAGTCCTTATTGGCTATTTTGTGGCCACAACCAGCAGTGACATGACACTATTATTGAACCTTACTGAGTGAGTAGGGAATTATTCATGTGACTACTGTTAACCGGTCCATTATTTTGTATAATGCTAGTGTATCTTCTCTCATTGCTGTATTATTTATGTATCTACTATTTAAAACCTGCTGCTATTTAAAACCTAAAATCCTAGGGCTTTAAAAAGAATTCCTATGCCAGGATGGTCAAGGGAAATTTTTATGTATCTCTGTGCTGTTCACAAAAATGTGATGTGTGCATTAATATGAGCATTATGTAAATAAACAGACATTAAGTGTTATTTGACACTTTATAAACTCTAGTGTAAATGTAATTATTAGGAGCTCTTCTTTTATCTCATTTCATGGACTCAAAACTCTTGCTTTTATCTGCTGACTGAAAGAAATCAGATTTTTATAGAGCTAGAAATGAATACCAGCAAGATAAACATACAGACACATTGTAGATTAAATTAGACTCCCCTATTCGAAGAAATATATATATCAGGGGTCTTCTAACTACATATTAAAATACTGTAGTTCATTTACGAGTACTAGTGAGGACAAGGATAAAATTATTAAATGATTCATATTGAATTATGCAATGTTTAGAGATGAAGTAAGTCAGATTTATAGGCTTGTATTTATTGAATAATCTTGATGACGAGTTTACACACTTCTAGAAAGTGGCTTCATAAGGACAATTTTCCAACAGTCCTGAATAGGTTCCCAGATATGCTAAGGACTTGTCCGATCAATACACTACAACTACAAGGAGGATTCAAGTCAAAGTTAAAGGAACGTTTTGGACACAGAAGGCCAAGTTTTTCTTGATTGCATTGTCACGTGCATCATTTCACCCCTGAATTGAAACATGCATCAAAACTAAAAAAAAATCAAGTTATGGTGCAATCATTCAGGTAGATTTTCTCCCCCATGGAGTCAACATGAACGATGAATACCCCTGTCAAGTTCTGCAAGATGCACGTAACACTTTTAGGAAAAAAAACAGGGAGGCACTTATACTGCCCACCGCTTCACTTGTACAGTACATTACATATACGGTATAGCTGTGAATTATTTCTTACATCCTTAGTTCATTCCTGACCTAGCTTCAATCGATTTCCACCAAAGGAGTTCCTGGGAGGCCAGCGTTTCAGCAGTGACGATGATGTGTGAAGCACTTAGTCTGATCATGGCTCAGGCATACTGAAAATACTTTCTGCTTTGATACCCAGGCACTTGTGAAATGCCAGGATGAGTACATTAATGTAGCATGAGCTTATATGGGGAAATTAAGATAGTTTTACTCACATAAATGTGTTTTGTTATTTCTCTCAATCAAAAGACCTGGTTTGACTTAAACGACATCTGATAGATGTGATTTTTCATTTATTTATTTATTTATTTATTTATTTATTGTAAAGTATGGATGTCAAAGGCAGGTCGTCGTTCAGTTAGCTCAGGAGATGCTTCAGCTTTCAGACGTTAACTGCAAGACACACAGGATGTGTAAGAGCAAACAGTTAATTGCAAAAAAAAAACCCTCACTTATTTTTTTCATCCCACGGTCCATAGTTGACTTCCTCACTGCTACGGCATCACTTTCACTAACTACAGTATGTTTGCTTTGGAAGCAAACTTTAAAAAGGTCATGAAAACATTCACCCATGTCCAAGTGTCCATCTTAATGTACAGTATATACTGTATGGTATAAACTCATTTTAGGCCAATTATATTATCGTAAGTCAATGATACTGTTGAATATGAACTAGTCATACAAAACACTTTGGTAAGTTGCATGTATTTGATTAGTGCACTACTTGCAGAATGATGTACCTTTTTTAGTATGAGATAAATGAAGACCCTTTATAATAAGTCCTAACAAAAGGCAAGCAATGTCATATGCAAATTCCAAACTCCAAGGTGCTTTTGAGACGTCTACTAGTTCCTAGTGTAATACATAGTAGTGTATATTTGTAGTTATTTGTTAGAACTACAGTAAGTAACATGCCTCAGAGCTTGTGGGGTTTTTGTGGTAATGCAGAAAAGCATACAAGGTAAGTATGTTTACCTGACAAAAATAAATAAATAAATAAATACACAATCAAGAAAGCCTGATTTATTAATACTGGACTAATACACATACAGTACCGTATCAGTTGGTGATAGCTGCTGAGCTCTATTGGTGGTTAACTCTTGTCTTTTCCATGAGCTCTCCCTAATGCAGGTTGGTAGTCTGTGCTTGGGCAAATCCCCGTCCTCTTTTCCTCTTTCCCCTCTCTTGCCCCACTCCCATCCCTTGGTCAACCTCCTGCCGGCTTCGCTTCACACCCGAAGGCAAAGGGAACCCCTCACCTCCACGCAGTGCCCCCCACAGGCAGACTACCAACCTGTAACGGGGATGTGGACACCCATTCCTGAGGGTGAGTGCTTCCTGCTTAGTTAGCAGTCCAGAGGGCAAGTGCCTCACCAACCCAGATGCAGATTACTTCATTAGAATAATTAAGACGTTAAGTGTGTTTTGAATCTCAGCTTGTTTGAGAGCTTCCAAGGACACTGTCTGTTGGTTTTATTTTCAGCTCTGGACAAGACCATGGAAGTTGGACCTGAAAGACTGCTAGGCACAGCTTAGACAGAGTGTTTTGTGACCTTTTGAATTTCATGCTTTTTGTCGTGCAACTGTGAAAATTTTTTTTCTTAGGCCTATTTCTAGATCATATTGTACTCTATGATGGAGCATTTTGTGACCTCTATGATGGAACATTTTTATAACCTCATTGTCCTTATAGACATTTAAAGTATGAATATTAATAGTTAATGTGAATGAGCAGTAAAGTTGTGTGTACTGTACTGTATATGTTTTGGTCTTCTGTTATATGCACTTCTTGTTTTGTGAACCTTGTGCTCTGTGCTCCTGCAGTGTATTACCGCAAGAAGAACCACCTCCATGCGGTCCGGATATGCTTGCAGAGCCCCGAACACAAGCTGAGCAAGATTCGCTCCTCCATCATTATGACTGACTACAACCCCAACTATTGCTTTGCTGGTAAAGCTGTATCACTGTGTGAGCTGAAGGAAGTTCCACGCAAGAATATCACCCTCCTCAGGTGTTTCCACATTATGGAATTATTGCCTAAATTCATATACAGGATAATCTTTTAAATATTATATTTAATAAGCAAGGGGTATGTTACAACTACACTTTACAATTTTTTGGCTTCACATAGAACCACATAGAAGCGTCCGCCCGGGAAAGCATAAAATATTCTTACACGCACATATTTGTGGTGTAATAGTAATAATTAGGTTGGTTCGTGCTACAGTATATTTTCATTATCCCTTCTCAGGAAAGTCAGGAAATAATTATAATTTGGTGAGCTCATAGTGAAACTTTTACCAATAGAAGGTTCACTGTTTGTGGCAACAGCAAAAAAAAAAAAAGAAAAGCAAGACCTTCATTTTTCTCTCAATATTTTCTAGCCATGATCCATCCATCCATCCATCCATCCATCCATCTATCCATCTATCTATCTATCTATCCATCCATCCATCCATCCATCCTAGGACACAAGGCAAGGTACACCCTTGATGAGATGCCAACCCAAAACAGGGCACAAGCATATGCACTCACATGCCCAGTACACTATGGTTAGTTAAACAGTTATGAGACAATACTGTATCTGTGATGGTGCTAATACTAGTAAAAGCGTAAAAGTTGAAGTTTGGAGCCCTAATCTGTTTGATAAGAGAGTGTAAAGAAAAAAGGCACTGATGCATCTCATTAGACTGGACTAAATCCCACTGGTGAAACCACTGGCAAGTAGTTGAATGGCATTGTGGTTAGGGTATGAAACCATTAAACAAACTGCAAATAAAGAGCAACATGCCAATCAAAGATGTTTCGATGAAAGTCAATATCGATGAAATATAAACTTTAATAGGGTTCAGAGTGTTTTTTTATTATTATTATTATTATTATTATTATTATATTATTCCACTTTTGGTTGCTAGCCACTTTGTATGCTTCCTTCATGGTTTTTGCTGCATTTTGGTTACAGGGCTTTAGGGCACGGTGCTTTCGGAGAAGTGTATGAAGGTCAGGTTCTGGGTATGAATGGAGAGAACACTGCCATGAAGGTTGCTGTCAAGGTCAGTATCGCCTTTTTGTGGTTAGAATGAGGTTTAAGTTTGAAAGCTCTTAATTAACTCTGTCTTTCTCTCCGTGCTTGTGTGATAGACTCTTCCAGAAATCTGTTCTGAGCAAGATGAAATGGATTTTCTCATGGAGGCACTAATTATGAGGTATGCTTTACAGTCCTGCCATTGCACAAACAAATAAAGCTCCCATGGATACACATGTGCTAAACAGACAAAAGAGAGAGAGATATTGCAGACCAGTTTAGTAAAATAACCTGAAGGGGAGATAATGTTTTGTTTTCTTTAAATGTTTGTTTTGCTTACTCTGCTCACAGCTGGAAGTAGTTGAGGTCCAATTTATACACCCTCTGCATTCAGACAGTGCAGCTGTTCTTTTATTTCTATGCGTCAGACATAAACGAGGAACAATACCCTAAAGGCTACTCGTATACTCTGGGCTTTAATTGAAGTTCAATAAATAATTAATTATGAATGTATTTTTAAAAGTTTGTTTCTGTTCTGTAAGATGTATATAAAGATTACGATGATTACGTTTCTAATTCTTTTATAAAATGAAAACAAGCAAACATAAAATTGTGCATTTGAAAAAATTATACAGTTTAAAAATATATTATTTACAGTAGGTGCTGCATAGAGAAATAGTGCCTATAGATATCCTACAGTTGTGTCTGTAAGTATTTGGACACGTTTTTCTCCTCTGTACACTAGTGATGGGTCGCTCATGAATCTTTAACGTGACTCAGAAGAACGAGTAGTCTCGGAGAGTGATTCGTTCATTTTCTACTGGGCGCGCATGCGCACATCATCGCAAAACCTCCGTAGGTTATGTACAGGAAACAGAATTGAGCGATTCTTTCTCAATGACTCTTCTACTTCGAGTCGTTCGTTCTTTTGTCACGTGACTCCACACATTCTGTTTATTATAATATGTGCATAGCTGCATTGTAATATTGTCATTACTGGAACTATAGCCAAAATTTGTGTACGTAGACATATTGGGGGTCTTTTTATTGAAAATGCAACATTTTATTTTATTTCTGATCAAAAGAACGAAATGAACTAA
>JAQMYL010000005.1:19901280-19940057 GCA_030014365.1 Clarias pachynema | reverse complement strand
AACTAAATGACTCAAAAAAAGATTCGTTCATTTTGATGAACGAGATTCAAAGAACCGAGTCACTAAAATGATTAAAACTTCCCATCACTACTGTACACCACCAGAATAGGTTTTTAGTGGAAAGCACACTCAAATGGCTTGAGATCAGATGACTACTTAAGTAATAAACTATTTCAGTCACTTACCCCATCTGAGCAGAAGGTAAAATTCTACACAATTCAGAATCCGTCTTCTGCCAGCAGTCGGATCACCAGTAAACACCAGTAATATACCCCTGCCATAACACTGCCTTCATCATGTTTGGTGATAATGTGATATGCTTTGGATCATGAGCCCTTCCTTTCCTTCTCCATACTCACTTCCTGTCATTCTAGTACAAGGTCATTTTCATTTAATCTCATTCATGTAATCTAATGTCTGATCTGACTTTCTGTTTTTTCACGAGTGTTCTTCACTTGGCTAAATGTTGTCTTTTTCACCAGGGAAAGAAAACCAGTTGTAATATTATAATGCAATACTTTTTGTTAAACCCTTTAAATTAAAGCCTGAAGTCTACATATGTGAAATCTCAGTTGCTTTGTTTCAAATCTATTTTGGTGTTATATGCAGGCAGAATTACAAAAACGTCTCACCTATGGACTTGACTGTACTGTATATAACATCTGACAGGCATACCTATATGTGGGCCTTTCTTAAAATCCCCATGTTAAAAAAAAAAAGGGGGGGGAGGGGGGGATGTTCATATGGATATGGTGCCTTCTTATAGATTTTATAGATAAAACCACAAAGTTGGGCACGCACAGTTTGTTTATGATGTATTTACATGCTGGAAGCGCTCAGTTGTTTATGATGTATTTACATGCTGTGACATTAAGATTATCCTTTCCTGGAATACCTTCATGGGCTCAAACCTAAGCATGTCCCAGCATGCCAATGTTCCTGTGTACAATAGCAAGGTCCCTGAAAAAACGTGCTTATCCAAGGTTGAAGTGAAAGAACAGCTGTACATTTTTTTTTTTTAGCAGAGACTTTCAGACTTTCATTTAAAATCTCCTCATATTTCCTAACAATTTCCAGGAACTTTTAAGGAAAAACAGCCTTACATCAACACAGATCTTCCTCCAAACCCAACAACCACTGACTGTTTGTCAAAAATCTCCATACATAGGGGGAAAAAACATTATGTACATGCATAACATCTGGATTTGGATTTTTGAGGTGTGTTATTTTACTAAAAAGTGTTAATTTCCCCTATGTATATAACAAATATAGACAGTAAAAATGAATTAAGAGGGCAAGCTCTGTCCTAGGCATCGAGCTAATCCTTGTTCTTATTGTGGCTAAGAGGAGACTATTGTCTAAACTCAATCCTGCACAATCCTTCTCACCCACTATACTGTGTGTTGGCCGACCGGAGGAACACATTCAGCCAGAAACTGATCATTGCCAAGTGTTCTCAAGAGTGCCACAGGAGATCCTTTGTTTCAGCTGCCATTAAACTGTACCACTGTTTTCTGTAAAAACTGAAACTGTAACTGGGAGTGCTTACAATCATGACTTATTTGTAAAATACATAGATTTATTTAAACCTATTTATTACCGATATTCAGTCGCAATACTTATTGTACAATTACCACAATTTATGAACGTTAGTACACTGTGAACAATTTGTCTTATTTCTCACACTTTTTCGAACAGTGAGCAAATGTAATTTCCATTTGGGATTAATTAAATTATTTGATTCTCGAAACCTTGAATTCATGTCTCATCTGATCATAAGATTCTTTTCCCTTCAAAGTTTCAGTAGCAGCTGATATTGTAATATGAAAGAAAATGCTTTGTTTTGGCACACTCGTTCAAATCTTCAAATGTGATCCTTTTATTATATCCGCAACCTGCTGCCCACTGTGCATGGGGGCATAATACACCAGTGTGCTTCTCCAGACAGGTTTATTACAGCCGATGCCTGATTTATGAATGTCAGCACAATTTTGGCTCATTTGATTTTTTCATTCTCGATTCTCTAGTCTGGCCTCTGTGCCACATATTTTAACCTGAAAAAAGGGAAAGCATGGGGATGACTGCTAAAAAGATCATAAGAGTCAGGTTTAATTACATATAAAAGTCTAAATATCTACTGTACTTTGCTTAATTTTTGTCTACATTTTGATTTTAAGGGAGGTGGTATTCATGGCAAATGTCGTTTTGGTAAAGAAAAAAAAATGTCAACGATTCTGGACCTGTGTATGATTTTTATACACATTTCAGTGCACATTGCATTGATGTGTATGTGCGTGTGTGCATGCCTGTGTGTGTGTTCACAGTAAGTTCAACCACCAGAACATAGTGCGCTGTATTGGAGTCAGTCTTCAGATCCTGCCCAGATTCATTCTTCTGGAGCTCATGACTGGAGGAGATTTGAAAAGCTTTTTGAGACAGAACCGCCCCAGAGCTGTAAGTGCCTAAAGTATGAGAGTGTGTATGTATACATGTGTTTATGTAGGTGTACATTTTGTGCAGTTATGTAAATTTACATGCATAGGAGGTGTTAGGTTTAGGGCAGCCTGTGGGTATTAAGTGCGTGTGTGTGTGTGTGTGTCTTGAATCAGTGCACGATTTGTAAACTGACAGTGTGATGAGAGTAATCTGACAAATCGGCTTCCACAGAATCAGCCCTCATCTCTGACTTTGTTGGAGCTGCTGCACGTGGCCAGAGACATTGCATTCGGCTGCAGATACCTCGAGGAGAACCATTTCATTCATAGGTAGTTACAAAACTGCTGAAATATCACAATAACACACATAAACCCTAATACTGTAAACGGCAAAGTTGCAATTCTTATTTGTTTATCAGGAAAATACTTTTATTGACTTACATACTGCTAATAAATCACATTTTCAAAAGTGTGAATCAGTTCAAAATCAGCTTAGTCTGGGTAGGAAATAGAAAATGATTGAATATATAGGATGATTTAATATACATATTCTTATTTCAGAGACATCGCTGCACGGAACTGCCTTTTGACTTGTCCTGGTCCAGAGAGAGTGGCTAAAATTGGAGATTTTGGAATGGCTCGTGACATATACAGGTGCTGTTACTGTCTTTCATTGTTCATTGGTCTATAGATAAATAGAAAAATGTCCCCTTATTAACTTGATTAAACCTCTAAAAGATATTCCATTTATTTTAAAAAATACGAGGGGTGTTCAGGCCAAACCAGGAATGCACTTATGACAATAACTGGCAAAATTTCACATGTGGAAAAATGTTTAATAATTTTGAATCCATAAATTCAGACAAATAAGATCTGTTATTCAATTAAGGTTGCATATTAGGACGATGAGCTATAACGACCCAGCTTCCATTTACCGCAGCATCTTTTTTTGATGCTGTACATTAACATATTATTACATATACTCCCTAGTGTGCTACATAAATTCCTATGACACAGCACTGGGGTGAGCTCACTGGTTTATAAGGAAATTTCTGAATGAAAGTCACAGAGACAAAATAATCTGACAAAACGTGTTGGTGTGCAGGGCCAGTTACTACAGAAAGGGTGGGCGTGCCATGCTGCCTGTGAAATGGATGCCGCCTGAAGCCTTCCTAGAGGGCATTTTCACATGCAAGACTGATACATGGTAACGTTTTATTTAGTTGTCTTTAGTTGTGTTTGCTTAAGCTAGCAGTTGATTTCGTTAAACTTACTATAACCATGAGGAAAGTTCTCTCTTTAATTGTGTCATTTGTCTCCCTCTGTAGGTCATTTGGTGTACTGCTGTGGGAGATTTTCTCCCTTGGCTACATGCCTTACCCCTGTAAGACCAATCAGGAGGTGCTGGAGTTTGTAACAAGTGGCGGACGCATGGATCCACCTAAGAGCTGCCCTGGACCAGTGTAAGTAGCAGTTTAAGCAGTTATTGATCTGGGCTTTAAGACATAAAAGAGGATTGGTAAAGGGTTTTTAGACAGATGACGGTTGTAACTCATTTTATTAAGAAATGTTTGTGGAAAGTAAACCTTGTGTTGTAATGTTCTATAACTAAGCCCTCAATCCATAATGGTGACAGATTTAACTCACTGTTATAGCAAATGTACAGATTGATTTCATATGAGTTCGGTCTGGATATGGCTGCACAGTGGCTTAGTGGTTAGCACGGTCGCCTTGCACCTCCAGGGTCCGGGTTCGATTCCCAGCCAGGTTCGATTCCCGTCTCTGTGTGCATGGACTTTACATGTTCTCATGTGCATGTGCCCTGCCATGGGTTCGGCACCCTTTATACGGGAGTAAGCGGTTTTGCAAACTTATCAGACCACATATTTTTCATGTTGTAGTTACCGGATTATGACGCAGTGTTGGCAACACTGCCCAGAACATCGACCAAACTTCTCAGCTATTTTAGAAAGGATCAACTATTGCACTCAGGTATGGTTAAAACATCATTATCAATCAGGGACTAATGGGTTTAGCTAGGCACCCTAAGAGCATTTCTCTTTCCTCCTATTCTCCTCACATCATAATGTGTTTCAGGACCCTGATGTTATAAATACACCCCTTCCAGTGGAGTATGGGCCACCTGTGGATGAGGAGAGCCGCACTGTGATTCGTCCAGTAGCATCTGACACCATGACTCCTCTTCTAGTGAGCAGATCGCTGGATGAGCCTGTGCAGCCTGCAACCTTTACTCCACTCCCTCAGGTCCAGAAACCCCGATTACTGTTACAACGGCCACCACAAATGCCTCAGGAGATTGCCGTATGTGAAGTTTTGGAGCCTTTTTGGCCTGAGCCATCTTCTGCTCCTGGGGCCCGATCAACCTCTTGGCTGAAGGTCCCAGAGCACCAACCATGTTCCAGATCTAGCTCTTCATCGGGCCAAAAGCTAAAAAACAACACCAAGAATCTTTGGAACCCCACGTATGGTTCATGGATTCTGGAGAGCTTTGGGAGGACAGCCCTGTCCCAGACCCAGTCTGAACCCTTGTCCTGTACCACCACTGCTCCATCTCATTTTTCTTTAACCTCAGATCATAACGACTCTGGAACCGAAGCTAATGTGTCAACATGCTCGAATTCATCACCAGCTCCCTCTGAGAAAAGCTCCAGTCCTCCAGGACCTTTGCGCCTCACGTCACGAAAAGGGCAGTGTGGAGCTGTTGGAGGCTCACATGCTTCTGTCATGGACTTGGCTAAGCTCCAGAGCTTCCCTTGTGGCAATGTAAATTATGCGTATGATGAGCAGAGCTATGAAGCTGAGAGTCTACCCCTAGTAGTTTCCAGGTCTCCAAAACCCAGCAGTAGTTCTGTAGCAAGCTCTTCTCTAACAGCACTTGGCCTGGCTTTCTCCAGCACCCACAAAACATTGGTCACGCGTCACGCCAGCTATGGACACGAAGATGCCAGAAGGAATTCCAGGCCAGAGAAAACCACGCGGGACAGAGACTCAGGCTTCTCACTGTCAGAAGATCTTAGTGTGACTCCTGTGTAGCACTTGCAGATGCTGAGCTAAAGTTAGATATAATACTTAAAAGCAGTATTATATTATTAAACAGTAGCGCACTTCATTCAGGTTGCCTGTCCTAAAAATATAAATTAGGAGGCCAGCAACACTCATCAATACAGGAAACAAAATGAAGACCAATTCATTTTTCGTTTCTGTGTAAAAAAAATATTATGGCATCAATATTGTACGAATGGATAATTCAGTACAGGCATCCTGTGAATATAGTATATTACAGAAAACATAAACATCACTGGAGGGCATTACTTCCACTCTGATTCTACTGACATTTTAAATCAACACTCCTACACACAAACTACACAGGATGCCTGCTTTGCAAGTCTGACATACACACCGATCTGTTTCTGTCTGGTGTGAGTGGCAACATACAGTAGAGTGAGTGTTGCACAATACTGTAGCAAATCTATCGTGAACTTTGAAGTATCTCGGTTATTATGTGTTCCCCCCCCCCAGTTTCACAGCAAGAATTTTGGCATCCTTTCAGTTGGTAGGTGCAACTCTCATAAACAGTGCCATTATCTTACTGTAGCTACTGTATTATCAAATATAAGGGACATTATACAGTACAACAACAAGAGGCATTCCATGAATATATGATATACCACACATCAGCACTGGGACGGTTTAACTATATGCATCACTCCAATCATTAATTCCACTATCTGTGGTCACCAGCATCAGTAAACCTAAGCCGGTGTGGTCCGCAGTACAGTATACTGGAAAGATGGGAGAGCAGCTTCCTGCCAAACTGAAGCACTTGTAAACAAGCTTATTCCAAATTGCCTTTGAACCATCTGGTGTTTTTTTTTGTTGTTGTTGTTGTTCACAGCTAACATGAGCTTCAAAGCTAACAGGTTGCTTACACAAGGCTGAATCCCAAATCCGCCTCTAACCTCTGATGAAGGGCACTACTTGTGTGGAACAACAGATTGCACAACCTACATAACTCACTAGCCCTACATTTTATGCCTCATAAAATGTAATCCTAAATGTAATACCTCATACAGTATATTGCCTCATTTTTCTGTTATTGTATTTAAGGCTTAAACAAACCAATTAGAATTTTTTCCCCCTAATATGACCTTATTTAAAAAGATCCCACTTCCTTGGTCAAATCTGATCAAGTCTGCCATTCACCGGAGGGTAGTTTAACAGTAGGTTACTTACTGTACATAGACACTGAAACGACGTGTTTGGAAAAGGGATGAAACAGAGGCAGTTTAAGGTATAAAAAGGCAGTACTGGGGGAGCATTAACAGACATTTTGGAGGAGCTCTGAGACCTGTGTCAGTTTTTTTTTAAGCAAATAGTAAATGTGGGACCTTTAAGGACACCTTCTATTCAATATGCTGTCTATGCTGTCCCCTGTCTCCTCAGAGGGTTTTGGACCCAACCACCTGTTCATCTTTATAGCACCCCTGGTGATGTGTACAATCAGGGCTGTACTGCTTATGCAAAGCAATCTGTTAATACTGGCAGCACTCATTTAGAAGCAGCAGACTGGAAGTCATGGTCCGAATGAGCATTGATTGATGCTTATAAAAAATCTGAATAGTGAAAATCAGTCTCCAAACAAAATGCATTTTGTCACCTATATTCATGTAAGTATTCATGAAATGATTAAGTGTAAAAGAGACTATTTTACATAGCTGGCTGGAGCAGTAGATAGTTTTTTGAAAAAATTAGCTTAAGCGTCTTGTTACAGGAATCTCAGTTATCACAGTGTGTAACCTTCAGTTATTTATAACAGGAGTGCACGATGTGAGTTTCTGCAAGATGCAAGGCCATTTTAATGAGATTGAAAAAAAAAATCTTGAGTGGAGTTAGAAGATACCAGACCTTCTGGCTTTTGTCTCCTGTTTGTGTGTATGTGTGTGTATGATTTATTTTATTTTTCTATGGTTTTGTATGTTTTTTTGGTGTAATTTGCTAAAACTGAGATTACTTGGTGTTTTCTAGCAGGAAGACCTGCGTGATTCTGCAGTAAAGAAATTAAGTTACTATTATGGAGATAAACAATGTATGAAATTTGAATGAAACATTTTGAAGCAAATGGCATTCTGGGAGTACTTTCATAAAGCTGATAGCAAATCCTTTATTCCTTTGTGTCCTTAAAATGTACACTGGCTCTAACACTGTGAATGAAATTTTAATGAATATATTTTGAAATACCAGCATAAGTCATAGATTTGTGTCTAGACAAGGCTGTCTCAGAGGGCTCTGGAGCAAAAGCTTCATGTTTAATTATAGCATGAAGAGAAACCACATGGTCAAAGCCAGAAACTGAGATTCGGAAGCAATAGCAGCTTTCTTGAAATACATCGATCAAGGATTTCACTTTATTTTTTAGAGAAACAGTACCATTTTAAAATTGGTAGGTAAGAAAAAAAAATCATTTCAAATCCTACCAAGAAGGTGAATACCAGGACCTCTGAAAATGGTTTAATCAAGATTTAAATGAGAAATACTTCTAACGGGAATCAACCAACTAAGTCAACAACTCCAAATTCCCAAGAATTTTGACTGGATGCCATTCTATTGTTTTGTCTAGATTTGTTAGAAGCTGACTGTTTGCTAAATAAAGTGTTGGAAAATGGGAAAACATCTGTAAAGACTTGTTCCAGGGCAAAATGAGACATAGCTGCCAGCAATCAATTCCTACAGTAAATGCATTCTCATGGTTTTATATGTCTTTAATATTGTTAATAATATAATATTGCCATATAAAGTTTCTGTTTGTTATGTTTTGTTGGTTTGGCATTATAGCCAAGCTTAGTGTGGGGCTAACTACTTCTTAGGCCTGCTGTTTTGTTGCATTTGACATTTTAAACATTAAGATTGATTTTCTTGTTAGCAGAACCGCAATTATATATTGAAATTTACCGTAACATTTTATACTTGCAAAGGAGATTTTCATACCTTGTCATTCTCATTTTCTCTTTCATTAAAGAAATGTTAAATTATAAGAATAAATTTCATTTATAAGAAGTAAACATCCATAGTTTTGTAATAAATATATGCACAAAAATTTGTTCCTATTATGACTACTACTTTCATTTTTTTAGATCGGGATCTAGGGGATTGCCTAGAATTAAAAATTACTTGACATTTTTGATTTTCGAGGAGGTCAGTGTGACGGTGGATTGTCCCACCAACAGAGGTGGAAGGTAACTAAGTACATTTACTTTCTTACTAATTACTTCACTTCATTTGCACATGGTGTTGAGTTACATAACCAGAGAACTGTGCAGCATTCAAAGCACTAATATCGCCAAACACTGAGTATTATACATAATTGTATATGATTTATCTTCCCTCCATGAAACAAGTAATCTTGTAGCAGGTGTTTGCAATCAGAAGCAGAGATGGGTTCAGACAGCAAAGAAAACAGCATGTTCACAGTTCACACAGAGAATGATTATGATTTATAAACTACATTGAGCAAATATAAGGTCAGGGCTTTTGTTACTTAAGTACAGTACTTTTGAAGGTGAGTACGTTTGTACTCTACTCTTTGTACTTCTCCTTTTATTTGAGTAATATTGTACCTTTAAAATATATACTTTTACCCAAGTACAGGAATTGTACGCACCACTGGCCACCTGAGACAAATACCCAGGCATCTTGGAATACCCCTTATGGTCGTTAGCAGCATTGTACACTAATATCTCTTTGGAAGACTGCCTTTAGCTGTAATTTTGGGGCTCATTTGCCATGGCATTGTTTTGACATTTTGTATTGATAACATAGTTTAAACACTCTGTAAAGTCTTCTCAAAGATATTCATAGAGGTTAAGGTCATGCCTTTGAAGTAGTCAATTAATTTACTCACTCACACATAATATATACCTCATAATCCTCTATACAGGTTTGTGGGGGGCCTGGAGCTTATCCCAGGAGACTTAGGGCACGGGGCAGGGAACACCCTGGACTGGGTGCCAATCCATCACAGGGCACACACACACATACTCATTCACACACTATGGGCAATTTGGGCACGCCAATTAGTCTAATCTTTGGACTGTGGGAGGAAACCGAAGTACTCGGAGGAAACCCACCAAGCACGGGGAGAACATGCAAACTCCATGCATACAGAAGCGGGAATCGAACCTGGCTAAGAATCGAACCCGGACACTGGAGGTGCAATGCAACATTACAGTACTAACCACTAAGCCACCGTGCCACCTTAGTCTAACTAATTAATGAAAATTATTCTTTATGTTTTTTCAACCATTCTTATTCAATCACAATTTGAACTCTGGAATATAGCCATCCCATCATGGGAAGAAAATTTCATTGATGGGATAATCTGGTCATTATGCATATTAAAGTCATCAGCTGACTTCATTTTATTGCCATGTAAAAATGCTGAGCCTGGATCTATCCAGCTGACGCAACAAGATCATAAAACTGCCTCCAGATCATAAAACTGTCTCTAGAGGCTTGTACAGTGGTCATGATGCATGATTACCCTTCTAACTCCCATCACGTTGTAATAGGGTCAATCTGGACTAAGCAGCCCACGTGCCTTTTTTCCATTGCTCAGTCCAATCATTATGCTCCCTAGCAAATTAAGGCATTTTTCTAATTAGTCTCCCTGACAACTTCAGTAATCTCCTTAGTGTTGCCTTTCCTGGATCCAGGTCAATAAATGAACCCTTCTGTAATACAGCCACATTTTTCCAGGACCACAGTCTTTCGATATGGTTGTTTAAGAAATGAGAAGCTACTCACTGCATCAGTTAGGATTAAAAATAATTGTTGGCAGCTAAAACGTATTAATCACTGCAGTAATTATACAATCAAATGCTCTTAAGTATTTGCTCATTTAAGTCCAAGCAATTTAAAGTTCATTCTATCCCTAGACAAGTTGTAGATTTTAAAGCCGCTTAAGGGAAGTCAATAAAGTATTTTAATGTCTATATACAGTAGGTTAATCTGAACCTTTTAAAAAATTTAACAAATTTTGGTGCATACATTTTGTTATGGATGTCTACTTCTTGCAAGTATACAGTACATGTATGTACAGTGGGGGCCAAAAGTATTAAGAAAAAGTAGATTTCAATGTTTTAATGACATTCTTTTTTTATGCAATAAAATGGCTAAACAAGAGTCAATATTTAGCATGAAGTCCTTTATACTTTACAATCTCATGCATCTGAAGATCATACTGTATGTAAAAAATGGTTTCTTGACTGCTACTGCCTCCTTCACTATTGTCCAATAGTTTTCTATTGGGTTTAGGTCACATAGGAATACTATTGTCACATAAACAACTTTTCACTAGTTTTCCTACAATTCTTCAGACAGATAGGGTACAACTAATTTGTGACATGACATTGCCTGTTTTGTGTACAGGGAGAACTACAATAGACGGCAGATGTATTAATACTTGTGGCCACGACTGTATGTGTGTGTGTGTGTGTGTGTGTACATATATATACAGTATATATATATATATATATATATATATATACATGCGCGCGCACACACACACACACAAGTGAGATCTAATGTGTGCATTTACTATGGACTAACAATATATAGTTATATATCACTTAACCTTATGTGCACTCTGTTATTTGTTTAACCTTTTGATTATTAAGACCTTATCACTGCCAATGGGCTCCATCAATGCCTACTGTTCATGCAGGGAGCTGCATCATCTTCAATAACCACAAGGGGACACAATGTATTTTGATGAACTGTGTTGTTTTTCAATCTGGGAAAATGTTATTTCTACTGGATATAATAGTGTTGGAGATTTATTTGAGTAATTCCAAATATCCAATAAAAACATTTTTAATTACAGTTCTGTTTATGAATCTGAACTTTTTTCTCGTGCTTCTGCATGACCCCTCCCAAAAATTCAACAATCCTTATTTATTTCCTGCTAAAGGTCACGCCTACATGTCATTTTACTACTTCCCTACTATGTTGATTTTTTTATTTGTCACTTCATTCTCTTTAATTGTATGTATTATCCTCATTCATTAATTCACTCATTATCCTACCATCCCAGTTCTAGAAACAAACTAAATTACTAAATCTAACTGCCATACCAAATTGTTATGGTACACTCGTCTTGAAAAAAGACAACAAAATGTTATTTTAAAGGTATTTATTACTGTATGAGAACATCTCACATATGTTCATCGTGTGACAACAAATACTGTCACCTTGTCCCTAAAAACAATAGTGTTTGAAGGTAAAATTTGTCCGATCCGACATGAAAAATACTTTTTAAAGAAATATAGATAAGCAAACGGCAGCCCAGGTCCTTACACTTAATGCTTAACACCATAAAAATACAATACAGCCTTTATCAAATCAACAAGAAAAATCCCAGTACCACTCTTTGCCACAAAACAAGCTCTGAAAATAATCAGAAACATAACAGTTTGTATATACACTGATTAATTGCATACTAGTCATATTCAAGTAGGAAAGTCTCTAAAAATGATCAGGGGTTTAAACCCGGTTAAAACCCACAGACCTTCGTAAACCCATACACATTTTTAAAGTTTCAAAGGAGGAAATGGATACCAGCAGATAGTCCCACAATAAGAAATAACACAGGAGGTGACAGAACAGAATGAGTTGAAATGTGTGGAAAGAAAAAAAAACAGAGACATGGGAACCTGTCTTAAATTTTCTGCAGGTTGGTGATTTAATTTTACCATAATTTCGCTACAAATGGTTTATGTTAAGGTTATTGAGTGGACGCTTTTACCCAAGTTGCTTACAAGTGAAACACAACCAGATATTGGAAAGGTTAAGTAGCTTGCTCAGTGAGCCAACGATGGCTCTTTGGCATTCTTGGGATTTCAACTGGTTACAAACAATGAGCTTTAACTGCTCACGCTGGCGCCACGCCAATTTTAAATAAAAACAAGATGAACCAACAGGTTGGACAATAGTTCTGTTCTTGTGGTGCAAATACAATCAGAATGGCCACACATAATACCACCTGCTAAAAATGATGCTTGCAAAAGTTAACACAGTATTTCATTAATAGTGTGAATACAGTCTTTAGTTATTATATGCAGCCTTTTTAGCATTACCCATAATTGCACTGTGAAACGGATGACTAAGGTTCCTGCTATGATCTCCTATTTCCAAGACTGTTGGTTCACTTTGCTCATGAGTCACAATCAGCATTACACTAATCCACACTTGCCGTTACACCAGTAATCACATGAAGTCTTGATTTGCAATTAAAGCAAAGCCACCCCACAAACAAGTGAGTCATTCTACAACACCTTAAAGTGCGAAACAGACCATGATCACAGCACTGATCTTAAGATAAGGCTTAAGAGAAAGCAAGTGAGTGTGGCAGCTAAATCTAGTGAGCCACCCCCAGATGTGGGAGGATGTCTCGTGATAATTCCTTGCTTAAGCTTTAAGCAAATAATAGACTCTGCCTTAAATGTGTTTCTTATCCTCCGGGAGGAATAGTACATATTTGTCCGGTAAACATTAGCTCTAACTAATCACCATAAAACAAATCATAAAAGCTTCCCTCGAAGCATAAGTAAAGCAATTTGCCTCTGTTTTTTTTTTTGTTTGTTTTTTTATGATAATTTGTTGGTAATGAACTTTCCGTAATAGTGCATGGTAAATTGTGTATTCAGACTGCAGTGGTGTAATAAGTCTTCACTATGGGTGTATGGCCATTTAAAGTGAAGCTACTGACAAACACAGGATATTAATTGATGTCAGTGTGCTCTTTAAATCTTCCAACTTTATTTGCAAGGGACATGAGGCACGGAATTAAATTAGGCTCTCTTGAACTCCTGGATAGTTACTCATATAAGAGAACAGCTGGGGGGAATTAGAGAGTGTCAAGAGAGTATGTTTGACTTTATATTGCAAATGAAGGAATTATAATTTTTCTCCATGGCACGATGTATAAAGTTCACTATGAGCACTGTGCCTGCAGTGAGCTGAGGGTGTCCAGCAGGTTGTCAAGGCCCCACAAGTATCCATCTTCTCGGTTGCCCTCATGCCAGGGTTTAGCGTGATCCAGCGTCTGTCCAGCAGGGAGAGCTGTGGTCTTACCGAAATCGATGAGCCAAACTTCAGCTCGCTCCGTGTGGTCGTGGATAAACAGCATTGAACTCCCAATGACCTGGGAAATTAAATTTTCCATAAGATGCCTTTAAAGGTTTATGTGCCCCAGGACAGTGCAATCTACTATATTACAAATACAAATAAATAAAGGTATTGTCTGCCAGGAGCAAAAGTACAAATGTGCTTTAATTTACCTCATGTTTCATGAAAAATTCTGAAGTTTTCAGGGTCTGTCTGATATCCTCTAGTCTCCTAATGTAGGAGCTCTGTAACAGACAGATTGAAGGGAAAAACAAAGCATTAAACACTCCACGCTATGGTAAATACAAAATGTAGTAAGTTAGCAGAAAGATATTGTAGAATACTTGTTAATTTTAGTCTGTTAGTGGTATTCCCCAAGGCTCTGCCCTAGGCCCCATTCTGTTCTGAGCTATCTTCTCCCCATGTTCACATTTTAAAAAAAAAATCTGGTAATCATTTTCATTGTTGTGCAGTGTGCAGATAACACACAGCTTTATAAGTACACAAAGCCTAACTCTGCCTTTCTACTACCCTGTCTCACCAGCTGCCTACACAAAATAAAAACTCAGTTTTCTTCCAGCTTTCTCAAACAAAATAGGCTCTGGTTATAGCTTCCTAATCTACTCCTAACAAGTCAGATAGCTATTACACTTGCTTTCGATAGTTTCTCAGTTTCTCCCACTCCTTGCAGTATATTGCCAAAAGTATTCACTCGCCTGCCTTCACAGGCATGGACATTCAATTCTTTATACATAGGGTTTAATATGATGTTGGCCCCTTTTTTTAAAAACTATAACAGCTTTAGGCCTGACTTGCAGTCTTTGCTCTAATTCATCCCAAAAATATTCTATTGGGTTGAGTTCTGGACAGTCATGTTCTTCAACACCAAACTTGCTCATTCATGTCTTTATGGACCTTGTTTGTGCATTGGTTCACAGTCATGTTGGAACAGGGAGGGGCCATCCAAAAAGTGTTTCCACAAAGTTGGGAGCATGAAATTGTCCAAAATATCTCGGTATGCTGAAGCATTAAACGTTTGGCAATATAGTGTATTTTTAACCACACATTGTCATTTCAATCTTTTGTTAACAGTATAACTAAGTAATTTTACTTCTATTTAGGCATTTCCCTAATCCACCTTCCTCTACCCTCCATTCATGACGTGGTCACAACCAGTGAATTATTTTCTGGAATCTGGTCTACCACATCATTTCCTTCATAAACTCCAACTGATCCCTAAATGCATCATGTCACCCAACGACTTCAACAACTTCACTGACTCCCTTTCAAATCCTGTATTGATTTTGAAAGTGTCCACCTCATTTTCAAAGCCCTCATAGCTCATACAGTTCTACACCTGCTCTCGCCTCTTGTACTCTTCGCTCTTCCACATCAAGGCTTCTCTTAGACTCCCCATATCCGCTTAACCACTATGGACTCTAAAACCTTTAGTCATATTGCCCTGTGTCTCTGGAAATCTCTCTCAGAAAATATTCGCCAACACTGCCTCTCTAGCCATATTCAAACTTATTCAGAAGGGCTTATCCCACATAATTTTGGGCTGTGTTTAAATATTGTTTGCCCTTTTATCTGGTAATAACTTGTAATATTCTTTTTTATGGATTATTGTGCATTAAAAAAAAAACACTTTTATTGTTGTATTTTTTGGATGATGGTAAATGCTGTTGGTGCTTTCCCTTTTTTCCAGTACTGTATTTCATCATATACCCTTCTTTATATACCTATAACTACAGTACACTGCTTGGCCAAAAAAAGTCACCACATGGATTTAACTAAGCAAAAAGTTAAGACTCCATTGCATAATGTCTGCAATGATTAATATGGTTCAGCTGACAAGAAGTTATTTAACACTAACTGATGCAGTGACTAGCTTTTCATTTCTTAAACAACTATGTCAGAGGGCATAAAGATATTGCTAAAACTACCAAAATTGGGTTACGATCTGTTAAACGCATTATTAAAACCTGGAAGGATAGTGGTGAACCATCATCTTCGAGGAAGAAATGTGGTCAGAAAAACATTTTAATTGTTAGGGAGCATAAAGAGTGGACTGTGGACCATTGACAAAAAGGTCATCTGGTTTGATGTCCAGACTGACCCTATTCCAGAGTAATACGGAGAAGAGAAGCCGATGAAGTGATGTACCCATCATGTCTAATGCCTACCATACTGTACAAGCCTGTTGGGCAGTGTCATGATCAGGGGTTATTTCAGTTGACCAGGTTCAGCAATATTATGTGCCCAATGTTGTCAGCTGACGTTTACCTGATATCCAGATCTTTTTCTTACCTTATGGCACGGGCAATGCGGACAATGTCAGGATTCATCGGACTCAAATTGTGAAAGAGTGGTTCAGGGAGAATCACACATGGACTGGCCACCACAAAAGGCAGTCCAATGGAATATTAGATTGTGTGACCAGACCTAGATTTTTGGCCAGGCAGTGTACTAGATCTATCTACTCTATCTACTCTATCTATCTATCTATCTATCTAGGTATGTACAAATAGAGATAGTTAAATATATAGATACATAGAAAGAAATATACATAAATATATCTACTCAAGTCAAGCAAATCCAAAATTAAATGTTAAATCTGGGGTAATTCACAATTCTCTGTGTTAATATGACCTATATGTGTTACGTACGCCTTTCCCCAGAATATTGGCCAGAATTGCAGTAGGGCATGGAAAGCTAACCAAACTGGTTGATCTGGTTCTTTTTACGCACAATTATTTTTCCCTTCCCGCTGACAAAGTCCTTGAAGACCTGTGTGACTTCTTCCGCTGAGTGAGTCTTCTTAAAGTCAGTGCGGCATGTTCCATCTGCTTTCTGTTAATTCAATTTGAAAAAATTAACATCAACAACAACAACAACAATAATTAACTATGAGGTATTATATTATATATGGATGACATACTGAGAAAACCCATCGGACAGCTTCGTGGTTTAATTCAAACAAACTTCCAAAAAAAGACCAAACACAGGTTTTGATTTAGTGGTTAGCACTTTTGCTTCGCGCCTCAGTTTGAATCTGCCCGGCAGTCTGTGTGTATGGAGTTTGCATGTCCTCCCTGTGGTTGCTGAGTTTCCAAAAGGTACAGTATGCTTTCTAGCCTGATTAGCATCTCTAAATAGCACGTACTGTGTGTGATTGGGGGTGTAAGTGTGTATGAGTGTGCTTGTGCCTTGCAATCAGCATAACTTTTGCAGTTTCAGTAGTAAATACTGTACATATATATGTCCAGTAAATAGAGAATTATGGACTTATCCATATGTGCTGGATGAGATACAGTCTATTACTCAGAGTCAATATTTGTGGCATAACCTTTATGTTGACATTTACATGCGCATGAGATAACAATAAATAATTCATACACTGTATCCTGTTTCCACTGCTACTAAATGCCCTCCCTCATCAAATGTTTGTTTTGTGTTAGCCTGTGCAGGTACCTTGATGCCCTCGATGCGGAAGCCCAAAGTACTGGTGGAGCTGAGAGTTTCCCTCCACTGCATGTAACGCAGCTTGGTCACGGCCTGCTGCTTGCGCTCCTCTGTAGTGGGAGCCTCGCTGTCCACCTCCAGCATTTTGTTATACAAGTCCCTGCGCATCTTGGGCTTCTCCCTGGCGCGCACCAGCTCATCCTCCAGATAGGTTCTGATGGGAAAGGAGACAACACATAGCGAAGCATGAGTCACTCTCTGACAGAGGGGCTGTGAAGAGCTTTATGACCCCTGCTGCGGAATCTGATGAACCATTTTAAAAGCAGACAAAACCCTTTCATGCCTGATTTAAAAGGTGCGTTGGATTGAAATCAACTCTCTGAAGCTAGGAATTTTAGTTCCCATTTTATCAGAGCATTTTCAATGATAACACCCACCTGATTTTAAGCCTTTACTATAATTTAGTAGTAAGGTAAGTAATAGTAGGGTGGAAATCGCAGGAAAACACTGGCGCCAAAAAACCTGTCATTTCCTTAAGTAAGATAATAAACAGTAGGTATCTACTACCCGTTCAGTCTCAGAGTAGAGAAGTGCACACTGGAGTTGCTAAACTGGAGTTGTTTTCATGTTCTTGATTTTTTAGTGCGATTTTCAGTTTCATTCTCGTCGTGACTTCCTGTGTGAGAAGAGGAAGTCAGCAGGGGACTCCTCTGAAAAAACATGTCTGTGTATGTGTCTGAGTGTGTATGAGGACGTGTCTGTCATGTGTAAAGTGTATGAGAAGGAAGCCCTAAGGGACACCCCACGTGTGCTTGTGTAAGTGTGCAGAGACAAAGAAAGTGCTCTGAGCCGGAAATTCATGCCTCGGTCGTTAATCGTGAGCCGCTTCGTTTTTCATGAGGTTTAGCTCTACTCTCTCTCTCTCTGCTTCAACAGGAAACAGACCAAGAGCTGAAACAGGTGTTTAAATAGGCTAAAGCAAACCACACACACACAAACACACACACACACTTAATGACTCATTTCACACAAGTTTACATGCATCAGTTACAACTAAATATTAAAAAATAATGATTAATCTTTTACTTAAGCATCAACTGCTTGGAAATAACATTATGCACAGCAAATCCTTGTGCGGTATACAGTATAATCTTCACTTAAGTACAGGTAAATTAGTAGTGATAAATAACAGTATCTGCCTGCATGTGTTTTGCCCTCTGACTTTTCTAAGTGTGCTTTTTGCGGGTGGTTTTTCCTAACAATTACCAATTTTATATTGTTGGTTTTTAAAAGAAAAGGTATTTTAGCTCTTATCATCGAATTTTAATGAAAATCTGCTTACGAAACCGACAACTATATGTGAGTTTTGATTCTGTGATATCGCCACAGCCCTCTTCCACACCCCTACCTGTCGACCTGCATGTCACGGCAACCAAATCGTGCAGATCCAGCGCCCTGAAGAACAGCAGTCACGCACAGTTGCGTAAATTCACAACAGACAGGTAATGCTACTGTGCCCTAAGCCGGCAGCCTAATGTCAAATGCAATGACAAAGAGCATAAAAACAAGACACAAGGAGGGAGTGTGAAGGATCGTGCATTAGAGAGAGAAAGACAGAGTCTTTTCCCTCGTCTCGGTCTGCCATCGGCTCCACTCAGCCACTCACTGTTTCTATGTACTGTATAAGCCATTTTTAGTGTTAGACACCAACAAAGCATTGAGACTGATTTGCTTCGCGTGACAAACAAAATGTAAATAGCCTCAGTTATTCTGCAGAAAATAAATGATTGGTAAAGCATTATTGTAGATACCACAGCTGTTACAACATAAGCCTTAGGCAGAAGAGGACAGGAAGTCAGTCTGAGTTCATTTTTATCAGAATAATGTTGTACCTCTAAGTTCATTTTCTTTGGTTTCGCCATAAAATCTACAAATCTGTCATTAAATTAGACCTGCAGAATATTATTATTGCAGGAAGACCCAATTTGAAAGTATAACTATTCATCTGTATGTTAATACAGTATTTTGTTGTACATCTTACAATTTATTTATTAAATGGTTTAGTGATTCTAAGGCACAGGAACAAAGCTGGAGTAGCTGGAATTCTAATTTCAATTCAGACTGAATATTAGTATTTTTGTCAGCATTATAGCTCGCAGCATTATACAGTAGCATGAAGTTAAGCCTACCTTACAGTATTCATGTATTAACCTTAAATATGTTGATATTAGATTCAGTGTTTATATTTTTTATAGTATATAATCCATAGTTTACATATTTCTATCTGTACATGGATGTAGCCAGCTGGTCTGCATCAAGCAAAGAATGCAATTAAGTACATTTAAAAATATTATGAACTGGATTATGAACTGACCAACACATTATTAAAACCGGGACGGATAGTAATGAACCATCAACTTCATGGAGGAAACTTGATCCGAAAAAAACACGAACAGTGATCATTTAAACACTAAGTGAAGCACTAATAAGGAAATAAAGTGGAACCTCCGGTTCACAAACTTAATTCGTTCCCAAGTTCTGGTCATTGACCGATAGACCTATTCAGTTTTTTTGCATAGAAATACATGTACAGTAAATAGAATTAATCCGTTCTCCATATTATGAACTATATTTAAACTATGAAAAAGCCTTAAATATACAAAAATAACACAGCACTAATAATAAATGTAAACTGTATAGGAGGGATTAGAAACTTCATTTTTACATGTATTGTTCGTGCACCTTTCTTAGGGAGACTCTGTGACATAAAGGAATGGAGGAGAGGAACATGTGGGGGGGGGGGAGGTTAGTGTTTGAAAGGAGGAACCCCTGCCATAATAACACTGGGTATTTCTCCTTCAGTGGTTTTCTCTTGGCCTCTGGTTCGTATCCACAGTTTTGCACAGTCCTTTTCGGATGATACTTCTCGCCAATTGCTTGGATGTCATTCCATTTTCCAAAAAATTATAAAATAAAACGAAATCAGCTGACTACCTGAAGGTGTTGAATGACCAAGGTATTACATCTATAGTTTTTTCTTTTCTAATGGCAATCTTTTCTAAAGATTTTCACACATGAATTTGCCACCGCATTGTGTGCTGTGATCAAAGCCAAAGGTGGTTGAATGAGAGGTAAGAGTGCATGACTTTGTTTTAGGCCAGGCAGTGTATACACTTTACCACTATAACCACTGAAACATCCCACTGAAACAACACACAGAAGAACAATGGAAGTACTGTCAGTATGGTCTGTGAATTCTGACCCTGACAGTTCGTTAATTTCAGGTACATCACGCCAGTCGAAATCTAAATCTTAATTAAAGGTGTGTGAAGAATTGTTTTTACTCCCACTATTTTTGTTTGTAACGTAAAAACAACCTGATTGTTTAATTTAAACTTTGGTGAATTTCTTTTCAAATAATTAACTGAAATTCAGTTACATCCCTAATGCCAACACCGATCCCCAATTTTAACTGTCTAACGCCTTTTAATTAGTACGCCGACTTCATTCTAAAAGGGGCATTCAAGTCAAACCGGGAAACACTGGACCAGACAGACCACCTCCCAAAAAAATTCTAAACTCCTAAAATATGGCAACATTCATGGGGATTTTGGTGTCCACATGGTGTCAACATGAACAGTGTCAGGTTCTACGAGATCTCCAAAGGCTTTATTTTCAAGAGAATGAACGATTTCATACTTCCAACAGCTCCACTTATTACTCGACTGGGAGTTACTGCCACAACTCTTTACAGTCCTGACCTCACTCTAAGCTATTTCCACATGCTTGGGTCATTAAAGAAGTTCCTGGTACTGTAGGTCACTGTTTGCAGCAGGCGGTCCGATCATGGCCCTCATAACTATGGTGCTGGGGAGTTTGGAGTTGGCATCCATGTGCATCCATGTGCTCTTTGCCTGTCGGCCCCGGTGTACAGTATGGTGGGCCATGGGCGTTCTAGTGCCTTTCTCTCAATAAGTTTTAAGGAGAATTTGTGCTACATTGGCTTTTTTGCCCTGCTGTCATGGGTGAGCGTTGGGTGTCCACGATCCTGTCGCCAGTCCGCTGGTGTATAGGTGATAATCAATGTTATTTCTGAGTCTACAACTCACTATATACTAAAGCAGTGGCCAGTTAGCACTAGAATTTGGCAGGCAAAATGCAGTAACGATGCACTGACACTTAAACATTTGCATCACTACTTCATCCAGCTCTTTTTTTATATGACACTTTCTGACCACATGGATATCTAGTCTGTTGTTTACTGCATAACAAGCCATCTGCTAGCATTAAAGAAGCCATAAACACAGTTATTTATCTATATCCAACATTTCCTTTGACATTACAGCTCACTAAAAAGGTTTGTAGTCTATCTACATTTCAGAGCAAGTGCTTGATGTTTAATTACTCACCTCACTCCCATCTTGCAGTCCATGACATTTGGCCCACTGAAGTTGGTCAGCAGGTCAGTCATCTGCAGGAAGAGCTCTCCATCTCTCTCAACAGTTCCTCTGTAGGTTGGTACAAATCGTTCCATCACATCTCCGCTTATGTGCTCGAAACATAGCTTTTCGTTCTCAGAATACTTCTTAAGGATGGTGCCGTGTTCTCCTGCTTTGAAGCTGCCTGTATCAATAAAAGCACTAGGTCAATGGAATCCACTGTTTATACTTTAGTATTGATTTTGGAATGAACTGTTCCTACCTTTGTGACCAGCTAACTGAACCCAAGATAGCCGCTTTCTCTGCGAGGCTACAACTTGCCAATGCACAACAGTTTTCAACGTCCACCAGGGTTTTGCCTGCTGTGACACATTAAACATCAACTTTTTGGTTAATTATATGGCAAAACTGTCATTTAAGTTGTACAACTCAAACTGTGACTTTTGACGTGAGGGTAAAGCATCAGTAGGAAAACACCACAGCTATAAACAACAACAATGCTATAATGACATTTGATCACATAAGGAATGAAACATACAGTAATAATCAGTGGTGTAAGAGACAATGCTATCTATGAACCACGAGATGGACTTCGCTGCCTGAGGGGGGGGGGGGGGGCATGTGATAATTCTCTCTTCTCTCTCAGTCACAGTGACACTAGCCAATCACAGGTGGCTGTAAGCTCATGTCTGTGAAATAGAGCTTATCTTTGGGTGTGTGACGCTGCTTTGTGACACAGCATGAGCAGACATGAAAAGTTGCTTTTGGCAGGCTTCATGTGTCAAGGAGGAAACACATGTTAACTTTCAACCGCCCCAGTTGGTCGATGTCAGCTGAGAATAGAGCAGGTTGGAAATTTTCAAGTTCCCAATTTGAAGATGGAGGGAAAAAATAGGTGGCTTATTTTCCCGATAACAGCACCAAGTTGCCAACCTTGACACTTTTTACATATTAAAAAATATATATATTTTTTTTTAATGTAAGTTACTCTTACTGATGTGGAACTTCCATGAAGCAAGTTTTTGCTTATCATTTACACTGAAGAAGCTATAAACAGCCATTCCATCATCAGTCTTTTTTTTTTTTTTTTTACTTTTATGAAGGGTGTTCAAGTCAAACTGGGACTTTAGATTGTGCAGAATAACAGATCAGTTAAGAGTTAAAACTACCTTTATTTATCTATACAGTATAATCTCCGGTTATCCCAGTGTTTCAGTAGTGCTTCTATATTATTAAGTTAGAAAGTTTTCTCAGTCTGCTGAAGCCATGATTGTACTGCCGGCTTCACATCTGAAACGTTGGGCTCACATTAAACTCCTTTACATTTGGAAATGTCTTGTACTAGTGTCAGAACTGTGTGAGGGATTTGGCAATAGCTGCTAGCCGAGTTGCTGTAATGATGTTAGTGAATCATTGTGTGTAAAGTTCTCACGGACAGATGCATCTCTTCCGCAAGTTAGTGACAAGTGATCTGTTGATTTTCAAGAATCAGGAGTTTCACTCGCTGAAAACTAATTTACAGGAATGATTGCAGTGGGCTCTATGTCTGTAAATGTCAATGGTTTTTTCCGCCTTCATTCATGAGAAAGTTCATCAAGTCCCGGTTTGACTTAAATATCATACTCTTTTTTTTTTTTTTTCCCTTTTATTCTCTTTTTTAAGTGACAGAAACTTTCTAACTTTTATGAGTTATAGCATTAGCATTATGTTAAAGCAAGTAAAGGTAACATTGCATTGGTAGACAGCTTGAGCAGCAGGATCAGGAGGTAGTTCGGTTTAGAATTAATCTGCAAATGTTTGCAGTCTAATCTACAAGCATTTAAGCTGCATAAAGCCAACGAACGTAAATATTAGGAGGATTACATGGATGGTCATCCTGTAGCAATATTTCATGGAGGCCTCCGAGACTGTCATTTGTAAAAATGTGCCATGTGTCGCATAAACAGTGCTTTATGAAGATGACTCGACTTCTCGAGCCACAGAATCACTTGGTCCCTCGCCTGAACGCACAGTTGTTTGTTTTTCTGCTTATTACTGATTCCAACAGAGAAACGATTTTTTTCCCCAGTAAACACAGCCAGCATGACAGTTGGCATGGAAATCGTTTCATTTGCGATTTCACAGCCTGGTCACCATTCAATTCAGAGAGCCATCAATAATTAGACAATTTGATTTAATAATATGTTAAATTATCTGATTAAGTAGGTGGTCGCAAATCTCATCCAGCCGCCAAAAGTATGTGACCCATAGATACCACCAAAGACTGGCAAACTTCATCAGGCCTATAACACAGCCTTCTTTTAGCTTTTTTAGCACAGCAGCCATTTGTAAAGATGTAAATAGCAAATACTTACTGTAAATAAAAGCAAACATCCCGCAATGAAACTTTGCAGGAATGATTCCATTTTAAAGCTAACGTGCAGCCGCGCTGAGCTCAAAACATCCAAACATTTACAAATCGCTATGGGGTATTTATTTGAACTGCTTGTGTTTCTTATCACGTGACTGGAAACTGCTTTCACCTCAATAGGAAATGGGCTACTCTGTGAAAACTGCAACAAATTTTGACATGAGGGTAAAATTCCAGAAAAAGGAATTTTGAAGAACACACCCACGCTTTCGCTGACATTTCCATCAGAAGTGATGCCAAATGAGTCAAAAGATTATATCTCCAGTCAAGCATAAGTTATGAGGATTCACATTTACTAGTTTGGGCGTGTAACAAAGACACAGAAAGAACAATGATTTTATCAGTATAAGAATTAGGAAAGTGTGTGACAAGTTAAATAACTTCAGTGACATATGTAATCAATTAAACACAAACAGAAGTTTGAAAATAATCTTCAAGATCTGTTAACTTGAATATTTCAATATACAATATATAACTTTCATAACACTGAAGTTGAGACTTTCTCAGGTACAAAGTGCATCACTAGGAGGTTAAATGTCAGAAAACAACAATCAGCTGGGGGGGGGGGGGGGTAAATAAACCTAGTTGGTTTGTTTAAGCCATGGCCAATACAAGAATTGAAAATGGACAAAAAGCAAGAAAGTTTTTTTTTCTCACAATTGTTGTTCACGCACACTGGTGGAGACTCATCTGGATGTCTAAAAATGACTAAAAAATGTATTTTACAGAATTGGTTCCCATTAACATGGGGTTGCAGGATTTCATCCAAAAAATCTCATTGCGATTATTGTGGCACGTACTGTGATCTAAATTTGTACTGCATTAGTTCATTGTTAAATGTACCAGTTTGTGTTCATATTGGCTAACAGCAAATATCTGGAAAATTGACCCCATTAACAGTTGTTTATAAATTAAAAATTATTATTTTAATTAAAACCATTAAAACCAAAGCATAGGTCAAAGGAAAAAAGGCGTTTACATGGAATCCCTGCCGGTATGTGTTAACAGGGAGGCTTTAGACTCCTGTGTATTTGGGTTTTTGGATATACTGTATCAGGTAGAATGGAAGTTATCATTACTTTTATAACGTGTAAATTTACCACTCTGGGAATATGGGAATGACCAAAAATGTAGTACTCTCAAATTTGGCATATTATTATTATTTTTTTGCTCATAAAAACCAAAAAAAAAAAAGATGTAATCATATGTACTGTATGTGTGATATTTCTTTGCCTACAGTATGTGACGCCTTTTTTTTTTTTTTTTTTTTTGCTCAGTCATGTTTGTGTAGTTAGTTAAAATAAAAAAGAACTTCGCTCATTATATCGCCTAGGTTGTGCTGAAAAAAAGGATATATCACTCTATACTGCACAATCCTGAGCCCTATATGTGTTTATTAAAAATCATCAAAAACAAATAATGGCTAAAATATTCTGGGGCTTAAGAGCTACAAAGTAAATAAGTACAGTACTTATTAACAAACTCTATATAAACTCCTGACTGTGTGCATATTACCCGTAATAAAATGCAGCCTTTGGTGATTCTCAGGTCCATATTACGACTTTTGTTTTTAAAAGATTTTGTAATTGTGCACTCTTTCTTTATAATATAACCATATAAGTTATTTTTTGTTTTTATGATAATGTGATTGCAACGTATTATAAATAAATCACTTCACTATACCCTGGAGTTTTTATAGAGTGACCCTAATGCTAAATAACAGGTAATTATTTCTTAATGAACAAGTTATTAACATTGCAAATGGCCCCAGCAGGCATCCACAAGTTAAAAGTAATACTCCTTTATGCTACCCGAGACATAATCTACACATATAATAAAACTGTAAAGTTGGCATGTCTGCACATTGAAGCTATTTGGGTAAAAATTATTTGGGGGGGACGAAGGATGAGTAATAGTTAGTAGAACACATTAAGATGGTTTTTGGAATTTTTGTTTGTTTGTGCGTGCATCACGTAAAAACTTGAGCTTGAGGTAACATATACAGTAGACTTTGTTTCATCACAATTTGCCCACGGGAAAAGAAGATATGCTAATTAGAATTTTAAATGGAAAACGTCCTTAGATTATAAAAAACAACCTAAGCAAATAAACGCAATCTCACACCTTCATTTTGTGCACTTCATGGTAACAGCTAAAAATTTTAGTTCATTCCAAAATTCAACAGATGATGTTCTACAATCTAATAAGTGCAATAAAATTCCACATGAATGAAACGTCACGGGAACATGCAGGTTAGCATAAAATATCCAGTCATGACATTTCAAATATTTTTAGTCTGGGGGGGGGGAAATTATTTCAAGTCCCTCTTTTGTATTATGTTGCTGAATAGAAAAGAAGCAGTAGTGGAATTATTTCACACTTAGAGATAATGAGGTGGAATATGACATCTTAAATGGTTCCTGGAGCTAATATCAGCTGTATTCTAGTGTAATTATTGTTTTGGACTTCAGCTGAGTGTATTAGCCTGCATATTCAATTGAGTTCACAGTAGCAGTCCTGAGTTGTGTGTGTTTTTTTTTTTTTTTTTTTACATAGAATTCTTCATGTCAATGTTTCCAAATTCTTGCAAATTTCCTCTTTCTACAAGCAGACAAGTATCACTATCAGTATTGGGATAGTCTTGTTTCTCTTTTTTTTTTGTCTACTTAACTTCATTAGAAAGAGAAATGAGAGAGGCTTGTGAGGAACAACTCTTCATACTATATAATGTAAATGATGTCATTCTTTAATATAACAAAATATTGTTTGTGTTTACACATACTTTCTCACATGCTGTTAACGGAAAATACCGTGTTGGTGTTGGAGCCTGTGACACGACACTGCGTTGGTAATTATTTTCCTACAACAGCATGGCCTGTCATGTTTTAAACCTTACATGTGAAAAGTACTGCGTTCGACATTTCGAATTTAGAAACGATTAACCTTCCTGAATTCAAATGCCATTTTCCTCCACTAACATGTGCACACTCCTACACACACTCACCCACCCACACACACACACACACACACACACACATACAAAACATGTATTCTGACACACAACAGTGTTTATATTGAAAGGTCACAGCCGAAATGCTAAGCACACAATTTGCCCCTTATAATGAAAGGCTTGTGAATAATTCCTCCTAGGTAATCGCTCGTGTACTAGTTATGAACAACTTCTTCATAACGATGAAACACTGCTGCAAAACAGGAACCTCAGGCCTTTTGCTATATGGAACAAATGAAGGTGAAAATTTTCAAGGTAAGCCATTTTACAAATGATATCTACTTTCCATGACAGGAGCTGTATGCGGATTTGTACCGAATCGGTGGAGAACTCCCATATGTACAGATAAGCAATAACAATTAAGCTTTTGCACAACATGAAAGCTGAACCTTGTACAACAGTAAATGCACACATCTGTAACACACCCATAAGTCAAATATTGAACTGTACAGTCATATTGGAAATTTATAAACAAACACGACCAAGTCCGACATTAAACTCTTATAAATCTTGGGTGGGAGTGCAACGTGTCTCCCAAGCTTGAATTAAAACAACAAAAGACGTTTGTCTGCAGCAAATATTGCATCACGGACTCAACAGGAAAATACCTTCCTAAATATTCTCTAGAGTTTCAACACAGCAAATAAAGTTCCAAAGGTAAACATATATTCATGTAAATGTGTGTGTGGGTGTGTGTGTGTGTGTGTGTGTGTCCACAGTGGATCAAACCACTTTGTAAACCCATTAGGCTTGACCAAAATGTCACCTCACACGCATGCGGTGAACAAACTGTACCCTGGTTGATGTGTTAACCCGCTGCCATGGACAGTCCATAAGAAACCCATGCTTTGTATTCATTCACTGGAAGGACAAAGGAGAAAGAAAAAAAAACTAACCCTAACCCATTACAGCATAACTGTACGCTATTAAACAAGACCATGCTAAATAAAGAGCTCTTTGTTTAGCCATGTGTAAAATATATGAAGTATATATTATTCTAACCACCGTAACGATCATCTGAGTGGCATTTTAACAGGCACAGAGTTGTTTCTTTTTAAAGAGGTAGTGAAAATGTTTGCTGCGTGATGTGGCTTCGGCTGTAAATGTCACAGTGCTAAAGGTTTGTTTTCTTCAAATATGCCAAGATTAGATCAGGGTTTCCTTACACAGCCTGTGTGTGCTACGCGATTCCTTGGGATATTTGAGAGCAAACTGCTCTAATGCCTTTTGTAAAGGTTTTTTTTTTTCCTCCATACGATTAAACAAGCTCGTCAAGCAGGAGGTGATGAAGTCATCAGAAGGTTGGATATTGTGCAGACATGCCTTTCAGACTTCAAGACGCTGCATGTGTTTAAAGTTCTTTGACTGCTAACGCCTTCTATGGATGTGATCGAGCGACGGGATTCCGGGAACAGAGAATTTATGCAACACAGCAGTTGCCACTTGGCAGATAATGGAACACACACACACACACACACACACACACTCACACACACGCACACATCAGATAAAATACTACTTTGTGATTTCCAGTGGATATATTAAATGTTATTTTAGTATGCTAAATAGGACACCACTGACCGCAGACATTTTGGTCTAGAAAGCACGGAATTGGTTTAGTTTCAACATTTATGATTGAGCTTCTAACCACTGCATAATGCTACATTATTATATGCAATAAATTCATACCTGTTAAACAAAAAAGTTCTATTCATCAGAAAGGCCAGATCGAAATATTTAACCATATGCTGTGAAATACAGTCTTATTACTACAGAATTAAGTTTCTTTTTGAAACTTTCTTCGTGCTGTTGCTTCAAACTACTATGACATTATCTGTTTTCACACTTTTGTGGGTTACAGCTTTGTTCATGCAGACTGCAGACATGTCCTATAGCACTCTTAAAACATTACTATTATTAAAAAACAAAAAAAACAATTGATCATTCATGTATATCAATAAAGGTACTGTACTTTTACAAACTTTCAGTCGTCCTTGTTTCTGGGGCGGTGCCATCAGGTAAACCTGATTTGTGCCTTGTACATGTGGTGCAGATGGTGCAAGCTTTAATTTGCTTTTAGTGTGAAGCTGTAAAAGTATAGTACTTTAGTGGTCCATAATGCACAATTAAATGCACTCTAAAGAATTACAATTAGGATGTTTTTCATTGCTGTATTTTAAGCTATCTTGAATTATTTTGAAATACACATTTCAAGATAAAATATGCATACTTTTTACGTATACACTTTTGATGGTGCAAGAATGTTGTTGTTTTTTTTTTTTTCATTTTTGAACATGAACTTTGATAAGGTGGATTTTTTTTGTATCATAGTCGCCCTTGAATTGCTCGAGCATGTAAATGCAAAACAACCTGTGGTGTTTTCGCTGTTTTTTTTGTTTTTTTTTTGCACTCACAAATTCATGCATTATACAAATCTGTATCTGTGCGTGCAAAATGATCGAAGGCAACGTGACTACTGATAAAAGGACAAAAAGTTTCACTGCATGGTGTGACACTTTTTTTTTTTTTAAGATCAGCCTTTGACAAGCTACTGCTAGAGATTTCAGAAGGACCTCGACGGCTGAGAAGCTTTTTCTCGCAGAACACCCACCTCTCCTGTATCTGCCAAATGCTCCAAAGTAACGATGCCTTTGCTTTTCGTTTCGTTGTCGCTCAGCACGTCGTCCTCTGACTCCTCTAAGCCCACGGACGAGCCAGTGGACGATACGGACGAGTTGGACAGCTTGCGGCGCAGCGGCGCTCCTCCGTTCAGCCCCTCCGCCTCCTCGTACTCGAGCTGCCGCGCGCCGCTGCCTTCGTCCGCCGTAACGGTCAGCTGCGGCACCAAGCGCGCGCTCGCCATCGGCAGCCGCTCATTACCGACGTGTGCGGACGAGCAGTGTCCCTGGCGCTCTTTCCCGCTCAGGGGAGAGGAGCTACAGGTCAACGCCTCCTTCAGAGACCTCCGCCTCTCTTTTGGCATCGATAATGGACTCGGTTTTTAAAGGAAAATCTACGTCTCGTAATCCACGTTTACACTGATTCCGAGTATCAAATCCACGCATTAGTTAATCATCGGGTTGTAAAAATCCAGTCGGTCGCGGTGATCCTCCAGAGTCCGCTCGGTGCTGTTTGCACTGATGCGTGCTGCTGCAGCCGTGGGGAAGCCCTGTGACACACGTAACCTCAGCGCGGTTCTCTGGGCTAAACTGGATCTTCCGCGTTTCAGTCTCGCTGTTCTTCTGCTTCCTGACTTTGTTTGTTTCACTCATTTCCTCGTTAGCACCTGCGCGTTTAGCCTATTACATCTCACACACACACACAGAGGGTTCCCTCTACCAGTGAGCCACCAACAGCAATCACAGCACAACTACTCCTACTATTACTACCGCTAATAAAACACTACAACTACTGCTATTACACTACAAACACTACTACTACTGCTATTACTAACAACAAAAACAACAACAAACATACTACAATTACAGCTGCTAACAACAATAACCATAACACTACTACCACTGCTATCAGTAACAACAACAAAAATACTACAACTACTGCTGCTAATAAGAACATTAACCATAACACTACTACCACTGCTATTACTAACATCAATAACAATATAAATACTACAGCTACTGCTGCTAACAACATTAACCGTAACACTACTACCACCACTGGTATTACTAACAACAACAACAATACTACTATGGTAGGACTAAAATGTCAAGTCATATTAATTTTAGTGTACTAAAAACCATACACCATCAAATTCCAGCCTTAGGTAGGTGTGCATGGAGTGTGCATGTTTTCCCCGCGCTTGGTCGGTTTCCTCTGGGTACACTGGTTTCCTCTCACTGTCTAAAGACATGCAGATTAAGCTAATTGGTGTTCCTAAATTGCTTGTAGTGTGTGTACTGTACGCTATAGTAAGTCTCCCCCATGACCATGTACTGTATACCCTTACAGCATTTGATAGATGCTCTTATCCAGAGCGACTTCCATTTATTTCATTACACACATGTAGCTTGGTGTTGCTGGGGTCTGATCCTGGGACCTTCTGATCAGAAGTCCAACACCTTAATCACTGTGCTACACCTGTCCATGGATTATGTGTAAATATACCAGATAATGTGGTAATATAAAACATATGCAAAAAATGACACAAATAAACATTCATTTAGTTAGCTCAGATTTTTTTTATTAATGTGCAGGCCGAGGTCTTTTCTTATTTACTTGTAAGAATTGATATTCAAATGTGTAAGTTTACAATAAGTATAGTATACTCAAAGGTTCCTTTTAAAACATGTCTTGTCATGTCATGTCTAAACCTTTTCACCATACTTTAATGCACCATACTGTCACCATTCTAAAATAAATGCTTAATATTAAAGAACTAAGTAGAGACAATTTTTTTCCCCAAAACAAGACAAATGTAAAAGATAAAGTAAGTAGAAACTTACAGAGTCAACGGACAGAGTCGTGGTCATAGATGATAAAGGTGCGTGTGGGCCTGTAATGGGAAAATGTCTGCTTCTAATGGTAAGAGCCATGTGTTGTGAAATGTTGTGACATCTTTTTTATACCCTTTTGAACTGTATGATCATCAAAGTAACAAACTGTCAGATAAATACAATGTAATCTTAATTAATGCAATCTTAGAACAGAATGAAACCCACATGCCACTAATCTATAGGTTAATGAACTTGACAAAAGGAAATAGATAAAGTTGCTCCACTTTATACGAACAATCACATTTTGGAAAGTCTAAAACTTTATATTGAAAATGTAAATTTGCAGGTTATTTATGATGCCACCACACTGTTCATTGTGAAATATGGATTTGGTTGATATCAAACATGCCCTTAAGAATATGTCAATTGAATATTGTTCAGATCTTAATTGGTTATCTTACTTTGACCAGTCCAGCATTATCTCACTGCCATATTTTATAATTGTTCTACACTATTACCACTAAGAACAACAACAAAACTACTATTACAACTACTCCTAGAAACAACAACAATACAATCAGTATTAATGCTACCAACAAAAACACTACAACTATTAGTAATAACAACATAACTACTTATAGTATTGGGGGCAGGGGTAGCACAGTGATTAAGGTGTTGCACTGTTCATTGGAAGGTCCCAGGTTCAAACCCCACCACCACAAAGTTACCACAAGTGGGCCCTTGAGTAAGGCCCTTGTAATAATAGTAGTAATGTAGTAATGCTCACATACGGTATATGATGAGAAAAAAAAAAAAAAGAAGAAAATAAATGTAAGTTGCTCTGAATATGGGTGTCTGCTGAATATCCTCAATGTAAGTACTAACAACAACAGTAATAATAATGTATTAAAAATATTTATTACCATGTAGCTGAAACTTCATAAAAATAAACATTTTTTAAATCAAGTCCCTTTTATCTAGCTAAACTTGTGTCTATTACTTGGCACATGTGGTACAGCTCAAGAGGATCATACTCTTGCATTAAGACTGTGTGAACTGTGGAAAAACATAGACTTTTGGTAATTTAAAATCAGAGATGAGAGTTGGGGGGGGGGGGGGGGCGCAACTGGGGTACAGATAGTATGTGTGTAAAGAGAAGCACCAGCCAATCTGGCCCACATATGCATGTCAATGTCATGCCCTTGATTCATATAGTCAAGGCTAGAATGCAGTCAGTCAATTATTTAGAGCCCATTTATTTATCTTCAGGGTCACAGTTAATCTGGAGCCTGTCCAGGGACATTAAGCCTGAGGTGGGAATGTAGCTTATAATCATGGTTTTGGTAGTAGGAAGAAACCAAAGAACCTGTAGGAAATCCAGTCAGACAAAGGAAGAAGATTACGTATACACTAACATGGTGCCCTAATAAAATTGTAATTGGTTGTAATAATAATAATATTATTATTATTATTATTATTATTATTATTATCTATCCATCCATCTAAGAACCTCTGTAGTCCAACTAGGGACTGTGGACGCCAGTTGCAGTTATTATTATTTTTATAACCGTGGTAGGACCTCCAATCACTATTTACACATGCATACACACACTATTTGGGAACACCGATTAGCCCAATCTGCATTTCTTCAGACTGTGGGATGAAACTGGAATACCTGAAGGACACCCAATAAGCACAAGGAGGACATGCAAACTCCAGGCATGCAGAACCTGAGGCAGAAATCGAACCCTTGACCCTGGAGGTGAAAGACGACGGTGCTCACTCGCTCATTCATTCATAATCTATACCGCTTTATCTTGTATTCAGGGTCGCAGGGGGACTGGAGCCTATCTCAGGAGACTTAGGGCACGAGGCAGGGTACACCCTGGATAAGGTGTCAATCCATCGCAGGGCACACACACATTCACACACTATGGGCAATTTGAGAACACCAATTAGCCTAACCTGCATGTCTTTGGACTGTGGGAGAAACCAAACTACCAGGAGGAAACCCACCAAGCAGGGGGAGAACATGCAAACTCCATGCACACAGAGATGGGAATTGAACCTGGACCCTGGAGGTACAAGATGACAGTGCTAATAATAATAATAATAATAATAATAATATAAAGATGTTGACCCATATGTGTATTATATGCATCTGTCATCTATCCAGACTGATCCAGAGTTAATATATGCCTTTAAAGAATATGAGGTGCTTCTTTGACTTCCTCCAGTGTATGTATGGGTTTGAGGAACTCTCTATGAACTGAAAATGCCAGAGTTGGTCTGTCAAGGCCTATTTCAAGGGTTCAATTTCAAATAAGTTTCACCTTGACCCACCCATGTGGTCATGCATCTGGTTTACATGAACAAGGCTGAAATGCATTCCCATATTATTAACTTAGGAAAATAAGCCCTTGTGCTGAAGTCATGGCTCCTGTCCAGTAGATGGCAGTGAAGTGTCAAGTTGTTCACGTTATGACTGGTAGAAGAAGCGACCTCTTCGTGTGCATATACTGTATACACCACACAGTGCGCAGTTATAGTGTTTATTTTCCACTTTGCATTTTCCGGCATTACAATGTTAGCAGCCAGAGGAGTGTTGCGGCTTGCACGGAGGTTGGCGGGCGTTAGTGTGTTGCAGCGGGGGTGTGCTGGTGCTGTTCCCGTGGATGACATCGTTAACGGACTTACAGATGAGCAGATCCAGGTGAAAACAATCCGGCTAGCTAGTAATGATATTTGTATTTCTGTGCACTTGTCCTAATATCCTTCCAAAATCATTTGACCAGTCACCCGCTTGGATTAGCTGCAGCTGGTTTCTCCACGTGACGTCACTCCTGACCTTGTACAACAGTGTGATTAAAAATTAAAAGTCATGCCACGTACAGAGCACGTGCTTCTGACACGAAATAAGTTTATGTCTGAAACTCCAAACTATCATATACTAAGTAGTATGTTATAATACTACTCCCTGTATGATCTGTGTCAAGTTTGCGTTTCTATAGAGTCGCCATTTAAGCAAGGGGCGTGGTCGGAATTCTCGTTTCTGATTGGCTGAAATACCTTTCCGTCTTCAGGTGATCCGTAACGGCTCAATTCACACTGAACCTGATAACACCTAATACAAGTACAGCAATAATAAAAAAGTAATCAATTAAATAAAATTATTTAATTAAAAGAGTCATAAAAGGTTAAATTTATTATTAAGTTAGTATTGTTTTCTTGGCAATTTCTAATAAATGTAGTCAATCGAGTAGGCTTTTTTTTTTTTTTTTTTTACATTTCAGTAGACAGCGAAACAAACAACTTCAGGACCAAGGTGCTACTTCTATATGAATAGATGAAAGGTTTTGTCTGCAAATTGGTCAAAACTTGCTCTTTCACTCTCACTCACTCATCTTCTACACTGCGTTATCCTGTATTCAGGGTCGCGGGGACCTGGAGCCTATCCCAGGAGGCTTAGGGCATGAGGCAGGGTACGTACACCCTGGACAGGGTGCCAATCCATTGCAGGGCACACACATGTACACACACTCATTCACACACTATGGGCAATATGGGAATGGCAATTAGCCTAACTTGCATATCTTTGGACTGTGGGAGGAAACCGGAGTACCCGGAGGAAACCCACCAAGCACGGGGAGAACATGCAGACAGAGACGGGAATCGAGCCTAGACAGGAATCGAACCCAGACCCTGGAGGTGCAAGGCAAAAGTACTAACCATTACACCACTATGCTGCCCTTGCTTATTTTTAGCTTTAACCTTTTAACTATTTCTAAAACCTCTTTACCCGACGGGTACTTCAGCTAGTCCAATATACGTTTGTAACTAAGACACATAATGAGCTTACTAGCTAAGACAACATAAATAAATAAAACTAGCTGTATACAAAAAGACAACTTGTGCAAATGAGTGACATGACTCAATTCAATACACTGTGACAATGTAGCATACTTGAGATTATAGATATTTTTAGTTTATTTAGATAGATGTATACTATAAGAATTTGTTAACTTTTTTAATAAAGTGCGGAACTTTTTTAATAATTAAAAAAGTCATTATTTTTCATCATAATCTTCTTGCTTTTTAATACACTTTGGTACAGTACTTGGGTACAGTGTCAAACCACAAAGAATGAAACAATGTGCACTGCTCTCTTCTGTGCAAATCACAAGTGGAGGACTCCATTTTTGCTCGCACCTCAGTTACAAAGGAAATGATGTAACAGTTCACACTTGCACAGCAGTGACAGAAGCCTTGAACGGAAAGCGCTGATAAGACAGTGCAGCCAACACACACGTCAATATAATAATAATTTTTGGCTCATCCTTGCATTCTGCGTTAATTTATAAAACAATAAATCGTTTATTATTAATAATAATTTAAAAATATATAATTGTGTTATACTACTGATTAGAATGTCCCAGGATCAAACCTCAGCACCACCACGTTGCTACATGTTTGCCTTTAAGCAAGACCCGTAACCTTCAATTGCTCATACACTGCTTGGACAGAAAGAAAAGGGTCAAATTATCAGGCTAGATCAAGCAGAGAAAACAACTAAAAGTGAAGTGAAGCTTCATGGTAAAAAAATCAACAGTACAAAGCATTTCCATAGAACTCACAGGTTTGGGACTAAACAGCTGTGTGGCCATAAGAATACCACATGTTAATGAGGCTAATTAGACTTCAGTTTTTTTAGGGAGCATAAATACTTTGGAGTAATGGAAAAAGTGGTCTGATGAGTTCAGATTTACCCTATTCCATTGTAATGGGCATTTCAGGGTAAGAAGGGAAGCACATGAGGCGATGCACCCATCATGCATAGTGGCCACTGTATGAGCCTGTTATGATCTGGGGTTGCTTCAGTTGGTCAGGTCTAGGCTTAGCAACGTTATGTGGCAATAAAATAAAGCCTACTATAATGAAAGTGTACTCTATTAACTTAAACACCTCTCCTGTTACACTGAACTTCTAGCCTCATAACACTCAGTATGACTGCTGATCAATCCCTGCTATCTGGTATCATCCAGATGAGGATGGGTTCCCTGTTGAATCTGGTTCCTCTCAAGGTTTCTTCCTTGCCATCTCAGGGAGATTTTCTTTGCCGCTGTCACCCTCGGCTTGCTCATTCGGGACAATTGGATCAGTTAGATCTTTTTTCATATTTCCCTCACATATTTCATACTCATTTCCCTAATTTTCCTTCTACAGTATTTCTATTATTAATTTAGTAAAGCAGCTTTGCAACAATGACCATTCTTAAAGCCGCTGAAAATGAAGTCGGCTGATGACCTGAATGTACTGAATGACCGGGGCATTTAATCAATGAAGTGTTTTTTACCTGATAGCACAGGCATATATTTCAGACTCAGATTGCGAAAAAGGGATTCTGGGAGCATGAGGAATCATTTACACACACACACACACACACACACACACACACACACTTTTTTAAATTCATAGTTAAGTTATTTTGACTCCACAGAAAGTCTTGCAGGTCAGACAAAAATTTCCTGACATAACAGTTGCAAAATGAGTGTTCAAAATGGAATTCTTTAAAACCTGACAGTAATATTTTTTCCCCAATGAGTATATTAATTTATAAATCGTACCCTGTTCATGGCATTGGAGCGCAGACTGTAAATGTGTTTTATGTATTTATTTATTTATTTCCCCCCCTGTTTTGACTTTTAGGAGTAACTAGACTAAAAAACAAAACAAAAAAACCCTTTGCTTTGATTTTATATACTTGGAAATTAGATTTCGGTTCTGGAAAACCTGTAGATTTTTTCAACTTTATAGTGAAAGATGATGAAACTTTGTCTATGTGAAAGTCCTCGCTGCTCTTCAACACAACAGATGGGCTGTTTGATGCCAGAATCAGCATTTTTGATGATGACTTTTGAATAATGTGATTGCTTTACAGAGCATACAGTAAGTAGCAGACATATCTCAATATTAACTGTTCAAAGGTAATTATTGCATGTTTAAATGCATACAGCATTGTTTTACTATGTAGAAAGACATAAAAATCAGGAAAGGCCACAGAATTAGGTGTGTCCAAAATGTTGACTGGTTGTGTATTTGTTGTTACACTTTTTTGTGTAAAAAAAAAAAAAAAAGTGTTTTTGTGGTTCTAAATGAGATACAAATTGAACCCCCCACCCCCCCCCCCCCCCCCGCCCCCCTGAATTCATGCAACTTTTATATCAACTCCATTTTCATCATAATTTCACATTTGGAGAAATGGAGACAATAAAGGGGGATTTTAGTGATGGAATGGTCTGTTTGGGGAGAACTCAAAAGAAATGGTTGAACACAGCCATAGCAGAACCTAGCTGAAGTGTCAAGAGAAAATTAACAGTTTAAAAGCAAAAAGAAGAAGCAGAAGTTCTCAAATAATGTCCCCTTTTTATAGTGAGCTTGAATGTCTAACGTGACATCAACTTGGTTTGTTTAGGCAAATGTCAGATATAGGTCACATAGAAAATAATACAGTACATGAACATCCTAGCAAGAAATTAGCTTTGGTCAGTAAACCAGCAAGTGTATGAATGCTCAAGTTTACATTCCAGTGGAGGGAAATGGTATCGCTATAGCGCATATAAATGCTATAGAGCAAGTAAGTCTATACTCAAAAAAAAACCTATACAGCCCAGGAAGCAATAATTAATAAAACAAAATCAGTATTTAGTCTGACAACGATTTGAGGACTGTAGTCTTGGGTACTACTTGTACAGTTTTTATTAGGAAACTAGCTACAAAGTTTTTCTGTAACATCTCATTTAGGGTTCGAATACTAATATTTGGCAATAAGAAATGTTTTTTACTAACATCATAAAGTCCTAAAATTTTGCATTTAAAGTATGGAAATATACCTACAAAATCTGTACATTTGATGTTTTTTTTTTATGGTCTAATAAGAGGCACTAAAACCCTGAAATGAAGAGAACTCTACAGAGATTAGTTGAGTGAAGAGATAACGGTGAGATTTGTGTTTATTTGTCCAGATGACTTTTACCTCAGCCGATGAGACAAGAGACTGATCAGTAGGAATGGGAATCATCCAGTCACCTCCCGAAAAGATGATATCAAAATTCTTGGGTGCTGATTCGATTTAAACTGACATTCTATAAGTATCACGATCTTATAAATGTCCCGAGTTAATATTACGTTTTTCTCTTATTTTAGGCTTTTACGAAAAGCTTAATTAATTAAAAGCAGCATTTAAACAATACAAGATAACTTCAAGTACAGTGGAACCTCGGATTACGAGTAACGCGGTTTGCGAGTGATGCCTGAACTGTCGATTGAAATATTTGTTCTCTAGATTCATATATTTTTGTAGATTAATAGGTTATTAGATTAAAT